>VDFB02271358.1:462146221-462551335 GCA_007258455.2 Sequoia sempervirens
AGAGATGATGCTATCAAAGATTATTGAACTTAAGAATTTTCCATGGAAGAAATATGTACATATAATTTTAATTTACACAAAATGATTTACAACTATGTACAAGCTACTATAAGTTCTCATTTGAACATGTATAGGGTTACAAGTGAACTTGAAAACCATGGATATATAATCTAAGTCAAAGATTCTGGATCAGCCCACTCTTCAATAACATGTAGAAATTTTTGATGATCATCACTATCTAGTCTCCATTTTCTTCGGCCACGTGCATGTGGAACTGCATGGAGATGTAGAGTGGCAGCAATTATTAAGTGACTATATTGATATACCTTGTTATCAGGTTGATAGTCAACAAAATGAATCCCATGCTGAGCAAATTTGACTTGTTTTAGATATGCCCCTTGTACTACAATAGAACCTGCATGGTAAACATGAACCTAAGGTAAGACATATGAATGTGTGTGCAATATTTTCATGCACAAGGTTTGTACAATATATATTTAATGTTTATAATGTAATGTGCATATGTGAATACAATGTATATAAAATTTTAAATTCAAACTCACTTGTGGGAAATAACATTCCATCACTTGTTTTAGGTTATGTTAGCTTATTCTTCTCTTCTGTGCAACACAATAAATAATAGCTAACACCTTCAATGTTTTTAGGCTCTGCTATGACTACAAAAACATCTCCTATACACCAAATTTACACCAAAAAAATCTTAAAAAATTAGAAATGTCTCTAAAGATCATTAACTAGATATATATAATAAAATTTAAATTATTGAAAAATTACACGTGTACCTATTCTAACCAATCCTGAAATATGGTCATTATCAATTGAAATCAAAGTAATGTCCTCAAATCTTTTTTCCTCATCTTCATCATATGTTTCTGAAACAAGTAGTGGCACTGTATCCCATTTACCAACATATCCAAGTTCTTGATTGTTGCATGCATAATCAGAGTTTCCCTCAATGCACTCAGTGCAAAAACAAGAGTAGTTCCTTGTGTCTAATATCCATCCATGGCGACTATCTGAACTCCTAACACAATGCAAAGATCTTGTTTTTTCTACCCTCTTGCATCCATGCATTGATCTTCTATCCACGCCTAGATACATATGTACAACAAAAAACTTATGTGAAAAAATATGTATATATATTTTAAATTTAAATAAATTCAAAATTTTGATTTAATGTAATTTATACATACCTGATATCCCCCAAAACACTCTATGTGGAATGTGTTGGTTTGTTCTTGAAGATGTTCTGACCACATTTGATGCAAAGTGTTTCTTGCACCATTCAACAACATCATGTGCATTGTCTAGACGATCTTCTGGATAACTCATTTGATGCTTTCTTAAAGCTCGTTTGATGCAAACTCCTACTCCATCATGCTCACCCTTTCCATGCCTACTCTAAAAAAAACTCCAAACATGTGGTATTTTGTAGATTTTATGATATCTACAAACTGCATAGAATGGCCATGAAGATTTGAATTGTGTTGCACATCCATTTGACCATACAAAATGATTTTCAAATTTGACACCCCTACTTCTCAAATTCTCAAAAAAATATTGTAAAGCAATGTTGGACAAAAAGTGTGTCATGCTCTTTATCATCACTAATATAAAAGTGATATTCTTTTTTAATGACTCATTATTCATATGTACTCTCAACACCATCCAATTCTGATTGTGCATGTCGATAACACACATGAACCATAATAGTGATCTGCTTTGAAAAGTAATAATCTGATTGAATCTCTTTTTCATGTACAAAGGAGTAATTTTCTACAAAGTCAACTACTGATAGAACTGTTCCATGTGGGAAAGTATCTCTCAATGTTTGGAATTGTTGTGCTTGCCACTTAGCAAAAAATGAATGATGTATGTATGGTCATATCAATTTTTGAAATTCTTCCATAAATTTTCCAATGGGAATCTCCTCTTCTACATAGATCAACCTTGTGGATTCTTCCCAAAATTTGTTTGCAACTTTACATACTTGTACCTGTGTCAGTAAAATATTGAATAACTAATAAACCACACTTGATCAATGAAACATTACATCAAAGAGAATCCAAATAACTTGATCTATGAGAAATTGAAACAAATAAACTCTCTAAAAATAGTACTTACCTCTTGCAATTTACTATCTTTGTTAGGTCAGTATCCTCAATTCTTGAAGGAAATTTAGACAAATTTCCACATGTCTCACAAATTCCTTTTATGCAATTTATTTGAGGTCCATTTTCATGATCACATAATATAGACTTTATGAACAAACTTGCCTGTTTAGGAGGTCCATTTTGAAACCCACATCTTTCTTCTCTCATCTTTCGAAACACCTGATAGTAGAGATCAAATTCAATATGATAACGACAACAACAAGTTTCAAAAAACTTGTTTATCTTCACATAATATGGCTTTAACCTTTGAAACATTGTTTGCCCAATCTTTATATGAGGATATGCATTACAAAAGTTCATATACATCTCAAATTGTGTTATGTCTAGCCAATGTTTGACATGATTTTCATAAATACTAGGTCCAATCCTATATCTCATAACATCTCTAGTATTTGATGATGGACGAGTCTAATCATGCCAAAAACCTGAGACCAAGTTCCTAACAAGATCTTCAATCCTGTCAAAATGGGGAGCTCTACACATAATTGCCCAATTGCCTTCTAAACTCTCATCCAAAAACTTTCTCTTTTTCTCATATTTTATCAATGTGGTTCTACTATAACCAATTTCAGTTGAAAGTGCTAACATTTTTCTTTTTCTTGCTATATCTTGATGTACAATAGATGTCAACATCACCCTTCTTGTAGTGGCCTTATCCATAGTTCGAGATCCTTTCCCAATGGAATCTAAACCCTTTTTAACATTTTGAACAATATCCTTTTGTAATCCCATGTGTTTCTTCTTATTTGATGATGAATGGAAACCCAACAATTGTAATGACTCTTTGAGCTCATCATGAAGAAGTAAACGTGATAACAATTGGGTTTTCAAGTGTATCAAGATGATTGATCATTCCATTTACAGATTTAGTCATTGACCTCTTTCTCTTATTATAAGGCTGGTTGGCATAATATTTGAGTTTCTCCATATCCATTTCAAGTAAATGATCTAAATTTCTATGAGAAATTTGTTTCCCCACCTTCTCAACTAGTTTTATATGCTCATCCATACCAGTAGGAGGAAGTGATCCTAAACCCTCTCCAACATGCATTGTTTGAACTTGTGCCTCCTCCCTATCTTCAAGGACCATGCATTCTTGAGGGATTCATTTGATCCAATGTCTAGATTTGGCTCAACTTGAGCATGAAAACTTCCTGCTTGTTGAGCCCTTCCTACACATGTGTCACAAAATATTTTGCAAACAAAAGTGAGAGATGATGTTAAATATATAAGTGAAGTTTATGTATGCAAGCAAACAAATTGATAAAACATGATGAGCTATAAGTGAGAGAAGTTTGTGCTATTTTATATGCTCATCCATACCAGTAGAAGGAAGTGATCTTGACCCCTCTCCAACAAGCATTGTTTGAACTTGGGTCTCCTCCCTAACTTCAAGGTCCATGTGTTCTTCAACGGATTCGTTTGATCCAATATCTAGATTTGGCTCGACTCCTTGAGGAATCCCTAGAGCATAAAACATAAAAATAATTTGAGAACATTGAAGTGATGAAAATAAAATATGAAAGACACAAAACACTGTAAATATTGAAACAAAAAGAATTGGCTTAAGGAATTAGAGTCGAGGATCATATAAACATTGCAACTTGTATGACCAAGATGACTTGAGGATATTTAAAAGTATTTATAGTCATTCAAGTGCAATGATGGTTAGAAACCTTCAAATTAAAAGTACTAAACACACACTTGAGAGTGAGAGAGAGAAGAAACAAGCATGTACCTTGTTTCTTTCTATGATAATTTTCCAAGTTTTGATCACACCTCTTTTGTTCTTCTTCTTTTGACAATTTTTGTTGAGATGCATTTTTTCTTTTTCTTTGTTGTCCCATTTTTTTCTTCAACTTAAAGATTACTCTAAACAAGTCCTCTACCAACTTAGTTAAATATCCTCCAAAGTTTTCCTTGATTGATAAAAATGAAAAGTTGTCGAGCTCCAATATTTGCCTCCTTGATAAATGTGCAAAAACTTCTCCAAAATCTGCACTCCAAGTGAATCAAAATTATTCAAGTGTACATGGAATAACTAGATCCTAGTTTAAATGAATCAAGTAGTAAACAAACAAGTTATTTCATTGTGGAGTTTGTTGTTATTTAATTCATAGGTATGCACAACATATCTAGTAATTTTAAATTTTGGTAAAGTGTCAAAAATGTATAAATATTAGAGGTATAATTTGAATTGAATTTTCTTAATTATATTTGAATTGAATTTCAAGTTAGTTGTCGAAAATGTATAATAGAGGTATAATTTGAATTAAATTTTCTTAATTAAATATTTGAATTAAATTTCAAGTTACTTGTAAAAAATGTATAATCTAGATATAATTTGAATTGAATTTTCTTAAAATTATATTTGAATTGAATTTCAAGTTACTTGTCAAAAGATTATATCTTGTTCTCAACTCAATGGTTCATGTTGCTTAAGTCATTTTTTAAAAAATATTTATTGTGATCAACATGAATGAACTTAATTATAAAATGGCATTGATTTCCCTAAAATTCTACTAGAGATCAAATGTATATTGAATATAAGGAAATGTAAGTTGTAAGAGATCATAAAATAAGAAAACATGTATGTATATTGAATATTTAAAGCAAATGCATACATATATTACGTGTAAACATGTTTAAACCATAAGCAAACACATGTACATATATGTAAAGGGATTCAATACATATAAACATAACACATATTATAAGCAAAGAGGCAAATGTATGTATATATCATATAAGAAAATATATGTACATATATCATAAAAGAAAAATGTAAATTTAAGATCATCAAATGTCGAATACTAAAGATAAAAAAATAAGAAAATGTATGTATATCATATAAGCAAGTGTAAGTTAGAGATCATCAAATATCAAATACTAAATTTTAAAGATCATCATATAATCAAATACACATCATGTGGTAAAGATCATAAATCTAGAATGCATGGCCTAATATGAATGTCTACTCCTAGACGAATGGCCATCTAAATGAGAACGGTCCTGCTTTGATGGATGTGTCGAGCCCTGCAAATAAAATTGTGTACAAGATGTGTTAAATACATATAATTTTTATTAAATAAATTTTATGAAAGTTATTTCTAAATGAACTTGTATTTTTAAATATCAATCTAGAACTTGTATTTATCTATGCATACATAAATATATATTTTATGAAAACTCACATGCCCACTGATAGCAGATTCATCCACAGAGTCACATCGATCATGCACACGATCTGGACCAAGGCTAGGAGTGATATGAGGTATGTCCACCTATAATATATATACACATATATATCAACTTACATGAATATCTAGTTAAAAAGAAATTTAAAAAATAATGAAAAAGAATTGAAACATGCACATGCACACATACATGCACATCATCTGATATCGGATGACCTAAGTCCTCTGAAACATTCGCCTCCACCATATCCACCAAACGATCAAGCGACGAATCAACATCTGCATCCATCTGATCTATCCCATGTCGTACTAGAAATGATGAATGTAGAGGACTATGAAGGTGAGATGGCATCGGTGATGATGAACCAGAACCAATCAACATATAAGTAAAACCCATAGTCTGTGCAGCTACCGTATGAACTGTAGGTGGACTCTGATGCGCACTAGTGCTCAGCTAAGAGTGATGGGATCCTAGAACTGAATGACCTCTATGTCTCAAATGACCTCTAACATGCTCTATATCGATCCCATTGTCTGATGCAATGTGGGCATATGCTTCCAATAGGTCCTCAGCCAAACAATGTAGAGTCATGCATGACATATCCCCTGTAAGTGCATCAAGTTGTGTAGGAGTAGGGATGTCAGCCACTGTAAAAGGATCCATGGTGGTCCACTATGCTGAAAATGGTGTGGATAAGGAATGTCTAGATATCAAATACTGACATACATGATCATCAGATATCCTAGTGGTTGTAGCCGCAATGTCACCTACAATGTCAATTGCTTCCTTTTGGGAAGCAACAACAACCTCATCTACTATGGGGGCTAGAGCTGGGGTGAGAGCAAGAGACTTGTCACCAACCAATACTCTAAACATTGGGGGTGGTCTATCTGCTCGACAATAGGTGGGCCTATCAACAATCCTACCACGCCCCTGACCAACATATGGTGGAATGTCCAGGTAGTTAACTTTGAGGCCCAAATGGACCTTAGCATACAACTGTTGAACAAAATACAATGGAATCTGGTCATTGTTTGGGTATAGACCATGTGCTACAAGAAATCGTGGGTAGATCAATGAGGCCATAGCATGATCGACACATCTAGTGACCTAGTATCCCCTAACCTTACGCACATTTTGATAAAAAGGAAAACAAGTGGTTTTTATCATTTATTTGGTGACACTATCTTGTATTTGTTTAAGGGGAACGTCACCATGTACTTCTTCCCGCATGGGGGAAAGAATAGCAGTCACTCTGTCTGGGGAATATGCACTAGTCCTCTCAAGTTCATCTTTTAGTTTTTCTAGACTATGCAATATTAACATACATGGTTCACTATATATCCTTGGGTTTGCACCCTGTGCTAATGAATCTCTCAATTTTTTTATCTCATTACTAGTATTTGCAAACAAAGAATTTGGCACATGTGGAACATGATCTACATTTTCCATGTTATATATATATATACAGTACACCTAAAAAAACAATGAGACTTTGGTAAATAATATATCTAGATAAAGAGAATAGAAATCTAAAATAGAACTTGTAATAATTCATCTACTCATCAATAATATTTTCATACTATTAACTTGATTTCAAGCTCGTCAACATGTATATGTACCTCAATCTCATGACCCTCATATAAAACCATTTTATTAGATTTATTTAGTGTAAAATATTTAAATTTTCATTAGGAGGAACAATTGAAGGATTGACCCCAATATTAACCCCCTCAACCTAATTTTTTTATCAATCAAATCCTTAATCAATTATTCCTTAATCCCATAAAATGTTGAGTATAATTACAATTAACTCTACAATTTAGTAACAAAATTCTTTCTCATTATATCTTTTGGGAATAACCTTAGATTTATCTAATGGCCTAATAGGAGGAAGTGTAATCATGTTTGCACTAAGTAAATTTTGAAGCACATTTTACAAAGGAAAAATTTGGAGGCTTTAGAGTCATAATATTAGAAACATTTATAATGTATAGTTTGTACAATGGTCATTTCCATTATTTTTTACTATCCTTTTGGAAATAATTTTTCTTTTCAAATTTACAAGGGTAGGATGATGTAGATGAAGCATTAGAAGATCCATAATTAAGTGTGGTAGCCTCTAACAACTTTAGTTCTTAACATTCATCTCACTTGCACATGCAAATGTTAAGAATGTATATACTTTGTAGATCCTTGTTTACAGTCAAAAAATCTAAAATAATAAACTTCAATCCAACATTCCCAATATTTGCATTGACCAATTTCAATATTAAAAAATAGACCCAAATGGAAGATAATACAATCATTTAATAGCATAATATTTTAAATTTCATGGGAAGAACTTAGCCAATAACTTATCATCATACACAAAATCCAAATATGTAGCACTAAAGAACCTTGAATGTGTAATGGGATCTCCTTTAACATTGTGCATCTCAAATCTAGGATCCAAAAATCCAACAAAAAATGGATATGTAAAATTTTCAATAGAAATTGAATTGTGTTTGATTTTTATATGTATGTCTTTTTTTGTTTCTATTAGGTAAGGAATCAACATTACTTTTCATCTCAACAAGACTTTAAACATTAATGTCAAGGGTAGATAGAGGCACACTAGGATTAAGGACATGAATGAAAGTGGCAAGATGAGAAATGGAAGGTGGTGTATAAATTTGTCGTGACATAATAAATGAGTGTGGAGTGACAAAGACTTGCGTAGGAATATCACAGTGAGGAGAACATGGGAATGTAAACAAAACTAATGAGAACTAATGTGGAGACAAGAGAACTATGTGCATCATAATAAGTAAGCATGAGATGAGATCTAGGAAAAAGGGGAGGATAAATTTGGGGAGATTTGGTGGAAGGAGAAATAAATTGCATTATAAGATAGATAGGAGTAAAACAATAAGGAGGAATACATGAAGAAGAAGCTTGGGATGGAGGGAAAATGGCACATCACTCAAAGGGATTGTTGAGCTTATCATTTTACCTATTTAACTTTAAGTACTTTCTTTCTACATGGCTTATTAATCAACATAGTATATGAAAGAGATCAATCATTGTACCAGGATTAATATTACTAGCCAAATTTGCAAGATCCAAAGAAAGGTTGTGTGCATCAAAGCTATATCTTGATTACCATTTTCTCAACAAGGGCCTCATGGTCAAATGATTATTCTCCATTATGATAAATTTAGTATCATGCATATTCCCAATCATACCAATTTTAGCTTGATTCACAACCATGGTGGGATTGAACTATGACTTCTTACTAGGAAAAGAGGATGATTTTGGTATTAGAAGGAAATAAGGATCGAACAATGTTTAGATTTGATTAAGAAATTAGACAATGAGAAAGCACTTAAATCTAAAAACTAAATAAGATTCAAGAAAACCTTTATGGCCAAATCGTAGGACATACCAAATTAAATGGCTTTGCCAAAATGAAAAGAAAATAATTTCTTTAGAGTTTTCTTTTCTAATTAGCTAGGATAAATAAATACAATAAGTAAATACACAAATTACCTTCGAACATACAATTGAATTTAAAAATACTAGACAAGCACACTATAGAATTGACAAAGAGGGTTAGGGTTTTTAGCTTCATTTGTTATATGGAGATATTTTATTGTAATGTACATAATCAATGATATGATTCTTGATTTTTTATAAGATTTAATATTATGACACCTTAAAAACCAAGATATGACTTTCATGGTTCACTCCTACATGTATGGAATTTACATTTTCATCTACAAGTTTGACCCTAAATTTTTAGTTTTAAAATTATTTTGTGACATATGTGTTTAGTTTATTTGTTGTGTTATTAGTTGGATGATAGTTAAGGTGTCCACTACGAAATGGTAGATGATGGGGAGGTGATGTTGGAGCATTTGACACTTGAAATAATGTTGTAGATGCATTGAAATTATAGACCTCTCATCCCCTAACAGATAGTTGATAGTTTTGATATTCATTTTTCTCATGAAAAGTGTTTAACAAGAAAAAATATATGCAAAATGGGGAAGCAAAATACTATATTGAAAATGCTTTAAAAAATTTCAAACAAGTGCAATTTGAATTCAACAAATTTAAAAAAAATTGCATTTAGGGTTTTGAAATTAAACAAATAGATGCATTTTGAAATCTAAAAAAATTGAATTTTAAATACCTAGTGCTCAATAGTGCTTGATATGCAAATTGGAATGATGAACGTTGAAGAGATGAACAGAAATTTTCTTTCACCAGAGAGAGAAACCTTGTTTGGTCGCCATCACGCACTATGTTCACCATGCGCACTAGGACAGTGATTGGTAAAAGAAGAAAGTAAAAGTGACAGTGAAAATGAAACAATTTTTGTTTTTGTCATATTGAAGGGGTTCGGTCGAACCCATGTTCGGCCGAACCCATTTGAATATGTTTTTTTATTTGGGATTTTCCTTGGTTCGGCCGAACCATGGGTTCGGCCAAACCCATTCAATATGGTGAATGGGAAAAATCCAAAATTTCCTTCCTCTTAGAAAGTGTAAACCACTATTCTAAGGTAACCCTGGATATTCTTGCAGTTGATGCTATACTTATAGCTAGTTCCAATTACTTCATTGTTCGTGACAGTGGATGCAAAACATGTTCGTAGATATGGAAGTTAGATATGATGTGATCATTATCCCCTTTATATATTTACCTCTTGTATTTGAGTGTACTCATTGTATCATCATTTTGATGTATTGAGATTCATTGAAATCTCACATGATGTAATCTGGACTTATGGTTATCCGAATTGTATAAAGTTTTGAAAACTAGATCATTCATAACTTTAAAATTTGTACTTATGTTTTATGATATAATGTGTAGAGTTTATTTATTATGTTTATGTAACATCATCTTGGAATCCTTATGGTAGTTGTGTAATTAAATCTCTTTAAAAAAAAAATTGTTCAGTTAATTTGTTCTTTACACTTTGTTTTAACGGAAACCAAGGTGGGGCGTTACATAAGGAATATATTGGTAAAGGAGAGTTTCTCTATTTTTTTTTTTAAATTCTTCAAAGAGAGTCAAATAATATTTTCTTAAATCATTTTCTCATGTTAAATGTTCGAATGAACATATAAAATTTGTCACAAACATTGGAGAGCTTTAGGAGAGTGATTGAAGGGGTTAGTGTGAGCTGTTATAGCTATCTTTTTAGATTATCTAATCTATTTTAAATTCAAAAGATACTTTGACTTGTAATTATGGTTTTTATTTAATTTTGGATTTACAATGAATACCAATAGAGTAGAATTTCTGCTATCTATTCTTTTTAAAATTCCTCAAAGAGTCAAATAATATTTTCTTAAATCATTGTCCCATTTTAAATGTTCTATGGAGAGCTTTTGGAGAGTGATTGAGAGGGGTTAGTTTGGAGTGTGAGTTAGAGAGGATGACTTTGATTTTTATATTTTTATTTATTATTTTTTAATATTTTAGTAGAGTTTTTTAATCTTGTATCAATTTATTACGATAGTTTGAAGCCCTTTTGTTCTTAGGGCAACCATTTTTAATTCTACCCATGTCTTTCACTTTGCTTGTTAATACTGAAGTGTTAGGAATCAAAGTGAAGAATAACAATATTTAAAAAACCTTTCAAATATTGTACCCAAATTCTTTCATGAGGTATGTCTCCTACTAACTCACCAAATGTTGTTCTTTTGGTCCTTGATTTTGATAATACATGTAAATGGCTTAAATGTTTTAATATGTGATACATACTTCACCATAGAAATAATAGGGACAAATATCAAAGTATAAATCAAAAGTTTGGTGGAAAGAAAGAGGAAAATGGGGAGATTGGAACTTTTTGTTATTGTTTTTTGATAGTTCAGTAAAGTTTTCTAATCTTGTATGGATTTATTATGATAGTTTGAAGCCCCTTTGTTCTTAGGGAAACCCTTTTTAACTCTACCCATGTCTTTCACTTTGCTTGTTAATACTGAAGTGTTAGGAATCAAAGTAAAGAATAACAATATTAAAAAAACCTTTCAAATATTGTACCCAAATTCTTTCATGAGGTATGTCTCATGCTAACTCACCAAATGTTGTTCTTTAGGTCCTTGATTTTGATAATACATGTAAGTGGCTTAAATGTTGTAATATGTGACACATACTTCACCATAGAAATTATAGGGACAAATTTCAAAGTATAAATCAAAATTTTGGTGGAAAGAAAAGGGAAAATGAGGAGATTGGAACAAGTTATGGATAACATTCATTTTTGTTGTTCTTGTTGGAGAGAAAAAATTAAAAGTGAGGCATGGGCATTGAGTGAAGGGAGTAGCCTACCACACCATTAAAGAAGCATGGTGTCCATTTGTATGGAAGCTTACCAACCTCGAATAATTAAAGTATATTGACTTGGGCAGGGGGTATAGGTATGGGTATGAATGTCCATCAAACTATGAAGAATATAAAGAAAGCTTAGTTCAAGCCTTGACATAAAGTGAGAAAGTTACAAAATATAGTTTTTGTGACTATGCTTCCCATTTCAAGGGAGGTAGGTGAAGAGCTCAAAAACATAACTTTGAACTTGAATAGCTTGATGGAAATCCTCTTCATCCTTGCTCTCAATTCAAAGTTGGCAACTAGGGTGGACATCCCCAATACAATGATGGTCACTTATTCACTACTAGAAGGAAACACAATGTTCATTGATGGGATGACTTGGTTCATTTCCTTGATATGAACCATTCAATGAGACATATATAGGATTCTTTGTACTAGGATTATGGATTAGGTCTTGTTAATTGCTTTGTTATTTAGCTAGGTTGGCCTTGTTATCAAGAAAATAATTTGGTGTTGGTTATTCCTACGCTTTTAATTTATACTATTATACTAATGGAGATTTACCTATCACTTAATAAATTTAGTGAGGTATTATCAATAAGAGATGCCACTATCAATAACTAATCAAATTCCTCATATGGATGAGGTGGTATTATAAAAGTGAATAGTTCAACATTCTCCAAATGGATATAATCATTGAAATCACTATCAAAAAGTTACCTCTTCAATTTCTATACAATATGATAGTCAAACATTCCCTCTATTTCATCATTTTCTAAAAAAATCAATGAGAGAATCATATCCATATCATCAAATAGTGTTGTTAGGGAAATTTTCCATATTTTCAATTACTTGTTCTAGAACATAAGAGTTATATCTTCTCACACATGTGGATTAATCCATTGTAGTTATCTTCATAAATGTAGGCATATGAAATCTATCAATGAGTTATACTTGAATTCATGGTGGCTTATCTTCATTTTCTCTAGGTTGTCTATTAGGTTATGCCTCATGGTTTCACATAAATTATACACCATTGTTGACCATTTTGTATGTCATGGATGCAAATTTTTGGCATTGAATCCTCTCTCTTGATATGCAAAAATCTTATAAGAAATATATTTAGTAGCTTATCTTACTCTAGGATCTCCAATCTTGCTAACAATGATGAATCACTTATTAAATATGGTTCCCATGAATGTGGTGATAGATTTGTTTTCAACCTTCTTAGATTTATCTCATTTTTTCCATAGTCCCATTGTTCAAATGATTGAATCTTTAGTGATGAGAAAGGGATTTTCCAAGTAGATGATTTCATTGTGTATGATTTAATACTAGCCAAATTTATAAAAAATTAAAAAAAAATCAACAAGTTTTAGCTTTTCAATGTTGGTATATATTGCACCAAGAATTATCCACTTATTATATTTCTTAAGGTTTTACTTTCATTGAAATGATGACATAGTCTACATGTTTTTTTTTCAATGAATGCACTTCCTTTCACCCTCTACTATATGAAGTTGGTGGGGATGTTTGAAAATGCTCCATCTGGTTCATTCTTCACTACCTTCTATGGAAAAGGGCTTGTACATTGCCTTTGTAATATCCTGACAAGTCTTTTTCCCTTCCTCCCTTGTTATCTTTCCCAAATAAATTTTTGTATCAGTATAATTAGAAGGATACATGTATGCTTTAAGAATATCTAACATTGATGTGATAATTTGATCTTTTCTATTTTTTGAACTATTAATTATGATGGAAGATCTTACTTTAGAAGTTTTTGGAGGGTTTTTCTTTAAGAGCATGGTATCTATTTGAGTAAGATCCTATAAATTTTGCTTGATTACCCTTTTACTTTATTGAATGAATTGATCAAACCACTTCATAGTATCCATATTTTATAATCTCTTAAGTTGGATGTTGTTTCAATTAATTTAAAATGTGTGGTGGGTAGGAAATTTAGTAAAGGAAATCGGGCCTTGCTAGCGAATTGTGTTATTTTTATTGAG
The DNA here is from genome assembly GCA_007258455.2 of Sequoia sempervirens. NCBI lineage: Eukaryota > Viridiplantae > Streptophyta > Pinopsida > Cupressales > Cupressaceae > Sequoia > Sequoia sempervirens. Next base: position 462,159,951 of record VDFB02271358.1, read on the forward strand.
AAGAAAATTCAAACGAGATTGGTATGGTGACCTAAAGTCTTCTTTAGAAGAGGATGGTATAAGTTCATTTACTTGAGCTAGTTTGGCTTGAAAATTTTGAGTTTTAGAGGGAGGATTGTGATGGGTAGGAGAAATATTGATACCTTGAGTCTACCCTTGTTTTTATTTTTTTGAATTTGAACACACCAATTTAATTTTTTGAGAAGTTTCTTCTTTATAAATAGCCTTGTCTCCTCTTCCTATTGTCCTTCCTCCTCATCTAATATTGTCACCACCTTTTGAGATGGATTTCCTTTTGAAAATTGTTCATTTCTCCCTTAGGTTATTTCTTTCTCCTTTTGAATATTAAAATACATTTTATCACATTAGATCAAAAGATATCGATTCCTAAAATATTTGTATAATGAATCAATTATGCAAGTCTTGATATGGCTCCATGTGAAGTCTTGCTCTAATATGATTCAATGATGTTAATTATCATAATCTTATTATATTATGAAATCCAACATAATAAAAACACATCATGTACCAAACAATCCATATAAAAACTATCCAAACATTGAAATAATTATGATCATAATTATAAATTTATTTTAAGCATGAATAATACTTTAGTCATACCCAAGACAGTTGAAAACACTGGACCCATTAGATCACCATATGAATATATACACTAAATAACAATAGTAATAATCATCTTAACCTTGTAATTTCATTTTGTTTATGTGCAATCCAATCCTCTTAAAATAGTTTAGTTCATTAATTATGTTTAATAGTTACACTTTCCATTTCTACTAAATATGACTAATGGTTAATAGTAATGATTCTCTATAGGACAGGTGTAGAAAGATTGGGGGGAAAAAGTGGCCACCCCACTTTCAAATATAAAAAATATATATAATGTGAGTACATGTTATAGCATGCTCATGCTATTGCTTCAATTAGCATAATGCTAGCATGTTATAATGTGCTCATTTTATTACTTTAATGAGTAATAATGCAAGCATGTTATAGCATACTCACATTATAATGTTCATATCCTTTGCATTTTTTGTTGTTGCAAGAGTCTGTAACCCACAAACCCTCAAATATGCACTCACATTCCAAGAAAGAAAAAACCACTCTATTTTTCACCAAATCTTTGTCAAAATGTTGCCACAACATTGAGGAAGTCAAAGGAGTAAGTTATTGTTGTTTTTTGTGTGAATTTGGTATTAAATAGGTAGATTAAATATTTTTTGATTTAAATTTATTTAATTTTTCAAACATTACTACTGCACCCCAAAATCCTCCTCAAAGTCCTCCTAAAAATCCTAATTCACCTCATGCTCAAATCCCTGCTAAAGAACAACCTTGAAAAAATACCTCCAAAAATTCCTCATCATGCTCCAGAAACACAAGAAAATTTAATGGGGAAAATTGAAAAAAAATAAAAATTGAGGAGTTAATTGCAAGGTTGAGAGATCCTTCAGGCACAACCTTGCATAGAACCATGCTTTCTCAATCACTTCAATCCATAATATCTCAGGTAGATTCAATTAGAAAGAAAATAAATAGTTGGTTTGAGAAGAGATTATAGCTTAGATAATTTTATGCAAACAAATTATCATATAAACAAGTTAAAGATGAAAAAATACAAAATCTAACTTGTGTGGACTATTCACGAACCATAAAATGAATCAAACCTTACATATTTTATGTAAGAGGTTCCCTATCCATTAGTGAAACCACTAAGGGATAAATAACTATTTTTGGGATAGGTGGTGGATGGTTTTTTACCATCCTCCATGCAACAACAATGAGGTACCACAATGTTTTTTTGAGGAAAATCTATTGTGAATTTGTCCTCAATAAAATCCCAAACTATTTTGGCATGTGGGACTTCCAAGGTAGAGGTGGGGACTCGACACAAGATAGAATGGGGGCACATATTGATGCACATCGACCAACAAGACCACTCTCTAGACCACAGTATGAGCATTTGACTATTCCTTCCATTGTGAAGGAGAGTGTTGAGGTCAAGACATTGTAGATGACTAGTTCCTTCACTTAGAGCCTCATACAACATATTGATCTTCTAACATAGGATGAGGTAGGTGAGTCTTCAAGGAATTGAGCTCCACCCTATTTATGTTAGGCTTGTCGGTCACTCTGTATTTATGATCTTGAGGATAGTCAGGATGCAGGTGCCTAGGGTAGATCTACAACTAATGAGATGGTGATGATAAATTCCCTCTTGAATGACACATTCAACCTTGATAGTCAGGTAAATATCAAAAAGTTCATTTAATTTAATTTATTAAATTTTATTTTTGAAATGCAAGATTAACTAAATTAGTTGAATGATTATAATGCAATTTTATGGTCATATTGTTCACTCTATTTTTAGTGGTCCTCCACCTCCCTCTACTACAAAGGTATGTAACTAGTAAAGAATTATAAATATTATACATGTATAGATAAATTTTATATGAATGATATTCTTATATCTCATTTTTTTTATTGAATAGGTTAATCTTGGACCTTCGACGGAAACACCTAGGAGTGGAGGTGGTCATTGAAGTTTCACTCGGGTAATACAAAATATAATTTTTAATTTTAAGATAGAAAATTTGTATTTCATAATTGAATAATGTTTAATGACTTGAAGGCTCTAGATAGTTTGGAACTATGCTTTTTAATTTTTAACTAATTTGATTTCAAGTTGCTATGTACTTCATAATCCATGAATTTCATTTGTTCATGTTGTTGACCTCAAAAAATATAGGCTAGTGGTGTCAATTAGTTATCCACCTTCTATAGACCTCTTTATTGTATTACCTCTTGAGACCTCCATCGACCAAACCTAATTGTTCTATGTGATTATGTTATTTGCACAACTCTTCATCAAAACTTGTAATCAATTGTATAGGAAAAAATTTAATACCTAGGGCTAATTTGTATGATTTTGATCATTCAATCAATCCAATCCTATATGACATTGATCCACATACACGACTACGTAGAACATATATTCATCATGACACACATCAACTTCACTATCTTCATTAAATTCAACATGCATCCTATAGAGAAGATCATCCTATACAAAACAAAATCATATTCTCAAGTAAGTATTCTCTATGCAATGGTCAAATAAGCAATAATCTATCCATGATACAATAAATCCTAATAAATCCCCTTGTTATGTCATATTCACTATATTTTGGGATTCATAACTAGACTAAAACTAGCACAATAGTCCAATAACCACCTATTAAACTATGAAGCAATATATAGTTCAAGATGTACTCAAAATTTGTTGACTATGTCATACATTATAAGCCATGACTTGCATCATTCTTCTAGTTTTGGTAATTGATTAATGTTTTTTTTATTTTTAGATGATGCAAGTACACACTCCTCTTGATATTGATAGGACAGTGGAGCATGGTGTTACTACAGTAGTAGTGAGCTCGATGCCTTTGATCAAGGTATGAGGAAAATTATTAAATTTCAAATTACATTCATTTTTTTAGTTGTCTATTATTGAAAAATTAAATGACTATTCATTTGTAGTTTATTTTTTGTCTAGATGGTTGCTAAAGGGCTTCACAACACCAGAGCATGAGTGTGTCATTGGTGTGAATGAGGAGAGAGATCATTTGGTTGTGGTAAGTGATTATTTTGTTAAATATTTCATTTTATATAATGTAATTTCTATATATTAATGGCTATATTTTTTATTGTAATAGGTGTGGCTCCATGAAGAATTAAATAGGAAGTCTAGTGAATGAATTCAAAGTAGACCACCATCATATGCATCTCCATCCGCTCGATGATCAAAGGTCGCTTGTGATTTGTTTCCTTCATTTGGAGGGAAATGACTAGTTATTACTAGGGTCCTTTGTTGTCTTCCTATATGGTATCTTTGAACATATATTTTATATTGCATATATATGACATTGTATTCCCCTATGAAATTATTGTAAGCCTGCATGGATTTTTTGTATATATGTTATACTTATATCGACATATATTGATGTATGCCTATATGGCTTTTTGGTTAATACATATCTTTTTAATTGATGGTGTCCATATTTGTATTATAAATGATTATTTAAATAAATGAATAAATATTTGACATAACTATAAATGATTAAAATGTTATTCCAATCCATTCTTACAAAAATTTTCCTATATTACTTCCTTACAATAAACAAAGTGCTTCAAAACATGCTAAGATGTTTATCTCTCAAGCATGTAATGAAAACACAAGGAAAAAGAGCTAATTAAAGTATATTTTTAGATTTAAGGTTTTTGATAATAATATGTTGCCTCCATTATACAATGACAAGATTCAATTGATATTTATAGATAGTTTACTTAAAATATTTAAAATCCAAGTGTATTCCATGCTTCATAACTTATGTTTAGATTTATATATTATTGTTTGTAAGAATTATCACACTTTTTTGAATAATATGATTTTTATCATTCATTCCTAATATTTTGGTGCATTGATAAAATGAAGATGATGAGGATGTGAATATTTTTATCATGATGTACCTTTACCTTTTTAGTTTCCCATTTGTATTTTATGTTTTACCCTTTTTATTACCTTTTTATGGTGATATTCACACTCATTTCACCTATATTTGTTGGTTAGTTATTATCATTCCTATAGGTCACTATGTGTTTGTGGTTTTGGATGCCATATTTTTGGCATATAGTTATGGAATCAAATTTTATTCAAGACAAAGTACAAACAATTTATGCTATGATTCCAATAATTTTATTCAAGTATATTCAAGTAACCATCCATTCAAGTACCCATCCTCTAGTTGACCAATCACTACTTCAAATTTATATATATGTATTTTCCATGCCCATACTTTCCTTTATCTCAAAAAAATGCATTCCTATATTGACCAAAACATTTATGGATGAATTGAGTTCAATTAATAGAGGAGAGTAGTTCTTTGGTGTAGATCATTTAGTCATAATATTATAAAGACACCTACATTGACCAAGAATTATTTAGTGAACTTATTCTATAGCCACCCCAATGTGTTGGAATTGTCAGCTTACCCCCACAAGATGAAGAATGTAAACAATGCCTCTAACAAATTTTTACTAAAAACAATTGACACTTTTTGGAACCTCTGAAATATTGTCGCCGCAATGGAATGACTTGGATATATTAAAAAATAAGAGATTTTATTGTAGAGAGACCCTATGTGACCTTATATAATTAGAGAGAATGTTTCTAAGTTCCACTATTTTTTATTAACAACTTGTCAAAGTTTTCCACTTTTGGCACTTAGGGCTCTTAAGACAAAGCATCAGTACAATGTAGCTTGGAATGATCTGGTGTGATTGGGTACAAAATAGCACCTTTCCTACCATAAATCCACTCACCCTAACATGTTGGAACTATAGATTTGGCTGCACAATGACTACAACAATTTATTAGGCTATCTTGCAACTTTCTTTTGAATGCAACTAGCACTTTTTCCATCAACTAAAAACTTGTTACCATGGGAAAATGGATTGGATATATGAATAACTAAGAGAGGTTATTGTAGAGGGACCCTAAATGACCCTATAAATTCAAATAGAATGGTTGTAAGTGCCATGATTTATGAGAAAGAGCTCTTCAAAGTTTGTTGATTTTCCCACTTTGGTCTCTTAAGAGAAATTTTGTTGATGCAATGTAGCCTGGAATGTCCTAGCATGCTAGGGTATGAAACATGACCTTTAATAGCATAAAACTACCCATTTGGACATGTTGGAATAGTCTATTTGGTTGCACAATGAAGAGAAAAAAATTACACCACCTTGCAACTTTCTCTTCAATACATTTGATACTTTTTCCATCAACTAAAAACTTGTCACCATAGGTAAATGGATTGGAGATATGAAAAAATGAGATAGGTTATTATAGAGGGACCATACATGACCCTATACCTTTAGAGAGATGGTTGTAAGTGCCACAGTTTCCAAGAAAGAGCTTGTTAAAGTTTTTTGTTTTTTTGCACTTTGGTTTCTTAAGAGAAATCTTTGGTGGAATGTAGCCTATAATTTTTCAGCTTGATAAGGTTCAGAACATGACCTTTCCATGCATAAACCTACCCATATGGATGTTTTGGAATTTTTTTAGTTTGGGCACACAATGAATAGAACAAAAATTATGCCACCTTGCAACTTTCTCTTCAATGCATTTGACACTTTTTCCATCAACTAAAAACTTGTCACCATGGGTAAATGGATTTGTATATATGAAAAAATGAGAGAGTTTATTATAGAGGGGCCCTACATGAACCTGTACCTTTAGAAATTTTTTTTGTAAGTGTCATAGTCTCCTAGAAAAAGCTCATCAAAGTTTTCTATTTTTTCACTTTGGTGTCTTAAGAGAAATCATTGGTACAATGTAGCTTGGAACATTTCAGCATGTTGGGGTAAAAAACATGACTATTCCTAGCATAAACCTACCCATATGGATGTGTTTGAACTATGGGTTTGGTCATATGATGAACATAACAAAAATTATACCACCTTGCAACTTTACACTACATGCATCTAACACTTTTTCTATTAACTGGAAAATTTTCACCATGGGAAAATGCATTAGAGATATGAAAAATTGAGAGGTTATTGTAGAGGGACCCCATTTGACCTTATACATTTAGAGTGAATGGTTGTAAGTATCATGGTTTCCAAGAAAGAGCTCATCAAAGTTTGCCACTTTTTGGCACTTAGAGCTCTTATGGGAAATTGTCGATATAATGTAGCCTAGAATGATTTGCCATGTTGGGGTGTGAAAAATGACCTTATTTAGTATAAAACCTCCCACTTGGATGTGTTGGATCTATCAGTTAGGTCACATGAAGAATTGAATGAAAATTATGCCACCTTGCAACATTACATTGCATGCATAGAGGCATCACACAAAAGGAAAAATCATGATCAAAGGACAACATTGAAGAAGGGTTATTCATCATAGAGGGTAGCATCTTATAATCATGTTCATGACTTCATATGAAATTCATGAGATTTTTGCCCCTTTAATGACTATAATCATGCATAACTCATAAAAAAATGATTGAAGTCATAGGTACTAATAATACTTATGAGGAGGAAGAATAAAATATAGGTTAGCGATATGGATCACTCAAGGATACATTTAATAAGGAGAATTGATTGAATAAACACCATATAAATGATGCACATTTCTATACCACTGATGTAAAACACATTTTTTTGATGTAATGTAGTTGTATATGCTCTATGTTTCTTTTTGTAAAATGGAATCATGATGAGCCAAAAATTCATGGGGTTATGATTGAGTTGGCCCCAATGGTAGCTACAAGCATGAAGCCATGTAAAAATTGAGTCTAAGTTTTAGTTTTAGTCTAAGGTGGATATATAAAAATGTAACCAAGTTGCACGCCAATGAAAGCATGCAAGTTGTAGATGTAATTCATGGTGTATATGGTTCTCATGGAGTTGGAATTGACGTGGCCTCCATAATTTATACCTGTATGAAGTAATGTAAAATCTTGAAGTTAAAATCATGCTATACAAGTATGAAGTAATATTAAAAATTAAGCATGAAATAATGATGTGTAGGTTTTCTATGGATTTGGAAGCAATGCAACACCCATAATCTATATTATCACAAAATTATATGTAAATGGAATAGGGATTATACACCCCTCAAATTGAGTGTGCACATCATTATAGATTCACCAGTAAGCCATAAGCCATAAGACAAGGAGGGAAAACAAGGAAGATGATAGGTATATTGGTCAAGGAGGACAATAGTCAAGGGGATAAAGGAGGGAATCTTTAAAGGAGGATAGTTCAATTGTATCACTAATATGAATGTCTAAGAATTAGTGGCCATGACACAATGAGGGGCAATAAGGAAGATGGCAGGGGGTAAGGAGACTAAAATCAATGCAATCACCTTGGTTAAAGTATAACAATTGTCAAAGGGAAGATAAAGCATGACCAAGTAATATATTGAGAAGGGAATTGTGACCATGATCATATTATAGGATAAATACACTAGATCCATATGGATATGAGGCATATTTGATCCACTAAGCCATGATCCCAATGGGATGGTATTCAAAAGCATAAAATAAAATAAAATATTAAACTAAACATGAAAGCTTGAAAGAAACCTATTCTAAGACCTTGAATCTTATCCCATTGGGTGAGTGGTGTCACATTGGTGTGGAATAGCAACCCTTTCTCAATCCCTTGGATGATATGAGCTTGATCCAATCAATTTTATTGAAGAGAATCGATGAAACCAATGAGATATAAATAAAACATGATATAAAACTAGTTTAACTTAATGAGAATTCTTGATAAAATGGATACAATATATGCTGGTTGTAAAAAAAGTTCAAAGATACAACCCATAATTACGAATTTATGCTAAAATGTATGCCAACTAAGTTACAATGGAAGCCATTAATGGATTCTTAAGTTAAAGATGGATGAATACTAAACTAAGATGCTAAAAGTGCTTAATATGGATGCAAGTGAGTATGAATTTCAAAAACACAAGTTTACTATCAAAAGATGGATCCATTTGTCTCCAAATAGTGCTTTAATTATAGGAAAGCAAATAAAAAATCAATGGATGAGATTGATTTGATGAAAAAGGAGGGTAATTCTTAGATCAAGGATTCTCATCAATGGATGAAAATCAAAGATCACATGGATCAAGGAAAGATCAAGGGTTAAGAATGATTCAAACAAGCACACTTTGTAACAAATTTGAAATTTTGTTACAAAGTTTGTTTGAAAGAAATCATTCCAATTTTGGAGCCATATAGGAGAATATTCCTTTGGAATATTCCCTATGCAAGTGGGTGGAGGGAAATTAGCAATTTAGTTAATTTAAAACTAAATTTGAATGTGCAAGTTGAAGAAATTTGAATGAGTGCACAAGAGGGAATATTCCATGAGAATATTCTCTTTTGGAGGAATGTGCAAAGGAAGAATATTGCCAAGGAATATTCCCTTGAAAATGGGAGAGTTAGAATTAATTTGTAAGTTGATAATTAAAAAAAAGTTTCAATTATGCAAATTAGAGGAATTTAGGATATCAATTAAATAATTAACTTATTTAATGAAAAGAGATGAAAATGAAACTTAATTAAATAACCAATATTATTTAATTTAAATGAGATGACTTAGGGTGTTGAAATTAATATTTTGATTTATCCAATTTAATAGGATGAAAGGTTAGCATGAAAGGGGTAGGAATTAACCTGATTAGATTAATCATATTAATAGATGAAAATGATGTATTTGATAAGGAGGAGGTATTTTCCATAACGTGCCAAATTATGATACTGCTATTAGGATTCAACTGTGTAGTTTTCGAGTTAAACTCATTGCTATCAAGATTCAATGATATATTTAATTAAATAACTAGGTTTATTTAATCAAATAAGCGAAGACAAGATGAAATTTAGGATGAAATGACGTTAATATATCAGATTCAAGTGTGTATATGATTTACGACATTTTTAAGTGTCTACATTTTTCCCTTCTTTGAAGTGAGGTACATGCTACATTGGTTCAAAGGCTGACTCTTTTTTCAAATTAAAACTACTGCTTAGATCCAAAAAAATAATTCTGATTTTTTGGATGCCCCACTATTGCCCCAATAGGAGGAAATAAGTTGGTACCCTACCCCTTAGAGATCAGGTAGAAAATTTGAATTTTGGGTTGATTTCTTGACAAAGATTCAAGATCAGTTCAACTCAAAGAGGACTAGAAAGCACAAATGTTTGATGTAGACAAATTTGATGTTGTATAGAAAATCATTGGCCATGGGTAGCCTCATGTACATTTTGATATATCACACAGATTTGATACTTAGATATAATTGTTAGTAAAGATACAAGAATAAGAAGAGTAAGATGAATGGATTAACCGTTGATTTTGAGATTGATTCAAAAGTCCAACAAGTCCATGATGCATCAATACTTTATTATATATGGTGATGATATTGATGATTTGCTCATATATTGGGATTGGTATTTTTTGTCATTCCTTATGTTTGATATAGAAAATAGACATGATAGATCAAGGTATTGATAACTAGGATGGTGTTCTATCTAATGCGATGGAATTTGACTCTACAAATAGATAGGATAGTTCTTGTTCACACCTTGGCATTTGGAAACATTGTTAGAATGTAGCTTAGAAGTTTAGAATATATCATACCAAAGCATACACAATAGTCTACAATCTACTCCAAATGACTTCCCTACACACAATAAAGCAAGTATGCACCAAGATTATTTTACAAGAATACCCCACAAGCACAACAAATAGAAGATAATGATTTATGCCCCGTTCCTTTCTCTCTAAATCATTTAGACATCATTGAGAGGTCCTTGGAATGGGTCAACAAGATAAATCATAAGACAATATCAAAATGAACAAACAATCAATGTTATCTATATCTCTTGCCAAAAGGTGTGTTTTGTTCTAGGATAAATATCCAAAGTGATTTCCAATAACAATACCCATTGTAGGAAGGATGCATCCTAGGATGTTTTATCAGATGTTGGTGGGTTGATAAGTTGTTTGAAAGGCCGTTGATATAATGTTTGATTGACATGTGTGATAATGATCAAGAGACTGATTTTTTCATTTAAAGGTGCTACTTTTGCTAATTTTTGTACTTGTTTTCCGCTGGTGCTACCAAAGGGTGAGGGTGTTGATCGATTTATTATGGATGGAAGTTTATTGCGGGTGAAAGAAAAATGGGATGGATGGTTTTGATTTTTTTGAATATTTCAATGTTTTTGGTATTTTGAAAATGTTTTGAGGCTATTTTTGGTTTTCTTTTTTTTTTTTGAATGTTTATGTGGATTTTTGGTTTTCAATTATTTTGAGGTTGTTTAGGGTTTTCCAAGGTTTTCCAAATTTTTTCGTGTTTTTCTAAGTTTTCAAATGTTTTTGGAATTTTCTAAGTTAAATTTCGACCAAGAATCTAATTTAACAAACTATCCTAGGGGCTTCAGGGGCTTATCAAAGATGAGCCTTCCCTATGTTATACACAGAGAGACCATGTAGTTCGACTGACTTGATTATTGATGATGAAAAATAATAGTTGATGGATGGTCAGTCTATTATGACAGATTGCTAACCTAAAGTGTCTCAGGATTCTTTTGTAATAGTTTAGTTTAGTTTTTTAGTTTTCTTTATATTTATTATGATGATTTTAAGGTTTTTTTTATTTTTAAGACATTTTTTTTTTAATTATATCCAAGTCAATAAGGCACAATGCTTGTTGAAGGTTTTGCAAAATGGGGTTGCAAGCTAAGTGGGATTAACCTTGGAGAAAAATTTGTGGTTAAGCATGCTTGAGCTAGAGTAGTACTAGGATGGGTGACCTCCTAGGAAGGAGTGAAGTTTCACCTTTGTGAGCATCACCTAGATGCAATGAGTGCTAAGTGGACCATTGATTATCATGAGAGATGGGTTCTTGTGAACTTGTACTCATGAAACATGGGTCAAAACTACAGTTGAATATTGATAAAAATATCATAATATATCCAAGTCTTTATCTTTGCTTGTTAATATTGAAGCATTAGGAATCAAAGTGAACAATTTAACAATACTGAAAAAATATTTCAAATTTTGTAACTAAATTATTTCTTGAGGTATGTCTCGTACTAGCTCATGAGGTGTGTCTTCTTCTTCCTTTGACGTTGCTACCAAAAAGCATCTCATCCCTTCCAGAGAAGTCACCCCTTGCATCTATAGTGTCCCTAAAATACACAAATTGAGCATCCCCTTGTGATGGATTGTTGATACTATGGGTCCCCAATGTACCTTCTTGCTTCCATCCTTGTCAGGTTGCTTGCCCCTATTGTCGGTAAATCCAATTCCTTCATAAAAAATTCTAGCCATTTCATCCAATTCATAAAAGACCAAAACCTAGGTAGTAGCGATGTCTTGGTTAGCTTTGATGTGGTCTCTCTTTTCACTAAGGTTCTCATTCTTGACTCCATAGAAATTGTGAGAAAAAAATCAAATGATGAGGTAGTAACCTTGGTTGAATTTTTCTTAAGATCCACCTTTTTTCTCCTTTCAAAACATCATCTATGAATAAGTTGACAGGGTGGCTATGGGTGCCCCCTTCCCCCCATCATTTCCAACTTGTTCATGAAACATTTTGAAGAGGTGGCTCTTCATTCCTTTCCTCTCAAACTGAGATGGTGGAAGCACTATGTGGATGACACTAATGTTTGTTGCCCACATGGCTTAGATAATTTAAAAGAATTCCACAACCATCTCAACAACCTAGTCTCTTGCATTTCCTTCACTAAGGAAATTGAATCCAACAACCAACCCCATTTCTTGATGTTCTTCTTCTCAAAAAGCTAGATGGTTCCATAAGCTAGAAGATTTTTCACAAGGTGACCCATACTGATCTCTACCTCCATTCTTCTCATCACCATCCTAGCCAAAATTTTGTTGTTCTCAAAACCCTAGCCTAGAGGGCCAATCAGATTTGTGATGATGAAAACTTAATGCAAGAGTTGGATCACCTTCGTCATGTCTTCGCATTTAATGGTTATTCAAGCAAGAAAATCTCTAGGGCCTTCAAGCAAGCCAAATCTAGTTTCCTATCTAGGTCTAATCCCATTAGTGAATCTTTCCCTCTTAATGTATCTCTTCCTTTTGTTGATGGGATCTCCCAAAAAATCTCTAAGATCCTTCTTTAAAAAGGCCTTCATTGTGCTTTCAAGCCCCACTCAACCTTGAAAAAATGTATCCCTTCCCTCAAAGATTCTAAGGACATCCTCCTTGACTCTGGTGTCTATAAGATCGTTTGTTCTTGTGGTCTTCCTTATATAGGGGAAATTGGATGTTCTTTTAGTACTAGGATCAACGAACATAGTGCTGACATCAAACATAACCACACCTCCAAATTTGCACTTGCCGACAACTCCTTTTCCACCAAGCATCACATTTTCCTTGAAAGTACCCAAATATTATCCAAAGAAGATAATTTTTTCAAGAAAAATCTTAAAGAAGCCATTGAAATTAAGGTCATCATTCTTTGAACCCTAATCGCAACGAGGGTTGGAGTTTAAGTTCATCCTGGCAACCATTGCTTTCCAACCTAAAGACCCATCATCTTCATGATCCCCGCTAGTTTTTGTCCTCCCTTCCTCACCCTTGTGTTTCACTTCTTCTCTTGTTGTGTCTTTGATTCACCCTTCCCCGATTTGCTTGTTTTGGCTCCATTTTCTTCCTTCCTCCTGGCTCTCTATTTTAGTTCTTTTTAGCTTGTTTTTATTTTCTTATAGTTGTCTTCATCTTCTGTCGCTTGATTGTTCTTTTTTTCTTTTTTCTTTATAGTTTATTTATTTTTTCCCTTTGTGTTATCATGTTGATTATTGGCTTTCTTGTTTTATATTTTATTTATATTTCTCCATTGTTTTTTAATTATTTGTTCCCTTTTTTATTTTTTTATACTTTATTTTTTGTATTTTATATTATTTTATTGTTTATCATTTCATTTGTTTATTATTCTTGTTTATTATTTTATTGTTTTTATCATTTCATTTTTTATTATTCTTTGTTTTTATTTTATTTTATCTTTAGTTGAGTCCTTTTAATTTATAACTTATATATATTTAATTTTGTTTTAATAGTTGGCTTGCTTGTATATTTCATTTGTTTGATTTTTCATTTGTTTTATTAATTGTTTCCTTCTCCTTTCTTTACTATATATTTTATTATTTGTATTTCATTATATTAATTTATTGTTTGTATTATAATTTATTGTTTATTTTTATTTGGTTATATTATATTTTATTAATTGTATTATAAACACTATTATGTTTTGTTATTTTAACTTCATTCTTTTATGTTTATTATTTTTTTATTTAGTCTCTTATGTTTATTATATTTTATCTTTTGGTTTTATATTTTATATCATACTTTGGTTTTTTGTTTAATAGCTTAATTTTAGCTTGGTTCTTTCAATTTACAATTTATATATATTTAATTCCATTTTTAATAATTAGCATACTTGTAATATATTTCATTTGTTTGAATCTTATTTGTTATTTATTATTTGTTTCTTTCTCCTTTCTTTATTTTATATTTTATTATTGGTATTTTATTATTTTATTTTATTGTTTGTTTTAGATTTATTTTTATTATTAACTGGATTTTTTATTTGTATTATAAATTATTTATATTATTCATTTTTTGGTATTATGTTTATTAGCTTGGTTCTTTTATTATTTATTTTATTTAGATTCAAGTCTTTTTGTTCTTTATAGCTTAGTTCTTTGTTTGTTTATAGATATATATATATACACACATATACAAATACTTACTTATATATAATTTTGGCTTGTTTGGTTTGATTTTGTATTATTCATATTTTTTGTGTATTATTTATTTTACTTGCTTGATTTTATATTTCCTTTTATTTGTTGGGGAATTAAGCAATGTGCATAATTATGTAATTATTGTTGACTTGTATTTTGTGTTTTGTTCAATTTTTTTTTAATGCTATTAATTTCTTTCTTTTGTTGTTTTTAATTGTTTTTCTCTCCTTACCTCATTTCTTGTGCAACCCCCCTTCTCTCATCCTTTTATTCAACTCTTGGTTTGCAGCTATTCATTTTACTCCTTATGCTCTCTTTTATCTTGATGATGGACACAAAGTGTGATCCAAAATGTTGATGTAAAAAAATACAAACACAATCGAAGCCATAAATATTCAATTGATAAATCATCAAAATTTGTTCTTTTGGTCCTTGATTTTGAAAATACATATAAATGGATTAAATAGTCTAATATGTGACATATTCCTTGTCATAAGTATGATAGGGAAATCTATCAACTTATATATCAAAATTTTGGTGGAAGGAGAGGGGAAAATGAGGAGATTCGAACAAGTTATGGATAACATTCATTTTTTGTTCTTGTTGGAGGGAAAAGATTAAATGTGAGGCATGGGAACCAAGTGAAGGGAGTAGCATGCCACACCATTAAAGAATCATGGTGTCCATTGGCATGGAAGCTTACCAAACTTGAATAATTAAATTAGATTGACACATGTTTGGTGGGGGTAGTTACATGTATGGAAATCCATCAAAGCATAAAGAATAGGATTTTTTTGATAAATTTAGGTAATCATAGTAGAAAGAAAGCATATTTTAGGTCTCGAGATGAAGTGACCAAGTTGCAAAATATAGTGTTTGCAACTACATTGACCATTTCAAGGGAGGCAAGTCAGGAGATCAACCAAATGTCTTTCAACATGAATAGGTTGTTGCAATTCCTCTTCATCCTTGCTCTCAACTCAAAGTTGGAAGCTAGGGTAGACATACCTAATACTTAAATGGCCACTTATTCACCATTAGAAGAAAAAATAATGTTCATTTATGGGATGAATTGGTTCATTTCCTTGCCATGAGCCAACCAAAAATACTTGTAGGATGCTTTGGATTGTGCTTGTGCCCTTTCTCTTGTTAATTGTTGTGATATTTAGCTAGGCTAGCCTTGTTATCAAGAAAATAATTTGGTGTTGGTTACTATTATGCTTTTAATTTATACTATTAGAAAAATTAGATTCAGGTCTCACTTAATTAATTTAGTGGGGCATTATCAACAAGAAACACTAATGTCAATAATTCATGAGATGTCTCATATGGATGAGGTGGTATTATAAAGTGCATAGCTCAACAATTACGAAATGGATATAATCATTGAATTGGCCATCAAAATTATTTTTTCAATTTCCATACAATATTATTTCTTAATCATTCCCTCTATTGCATCCTTTTTCAAAAATATCAACAAGAGACTCATATTCATATCAACAAATAGTGGTGTTAGGGAAACTGTCCATATTTTCAATTATTTGTTCTATAACATTAAATATCTTCATACAAATGGATTAATCCATTGTAATTTTCTTAATGAATATAAGGATAGCAAAACTATCAATGAGTTATACCTAAATTCATGATGACTCATCTTCATTTTTCCGAAGTTGTCTATTAGTTTATATCTCATGGTTTCACATATATTATGTACACCATTGGTGACCATTTTATATGTTGTATGGATGCAAATTTTTTGGAATTTAATCATCTCTCTTGATATGAAAAATATTTTAAGAAATATATTTTGTATCTTAAATATTACTCTAGAATCTCCAATTGTGTTGATAATGAGGAACCACTTGTCAAATATGGTTCCCATGAATGTAGTGATAGTTTTTTGTCAACCTTCTTATATTTCTCTCCTTTGTTCCATAGTACCAATGTTCAAAGGATTGCTTCTTTGGTGTTGAGTAAGAGATTGTCCAAGTGCATGATTTCACTATGTATGTGATTTAGTACTAGAAAAATTTATAAAAACTTAGGAAATTTTCCCAATATTAAGTTTTAGCTTTCCAATGTTGGTATATTTCACCACGAATTATCCATTTATTAGATTTCTTAACTTTTTAATTTATTTTAAAATATTGGCATGGTCTACATGGTGAGATTTCTATAAATTTCCTTTCTTACACCCTTTACATAGATGAATTTGGTGGGGATGTTTGAAAATACTCCATTCGGGTCATTCTCCACTACCCTCTATGGAAAGACCTTGTACATTTCCCTTATAATATATTGACAAGATATTTCCCTTCCTCACTTTTTATCTTTCCTAAATAAATTTTTGTATTAGTATAATTTAAAAAAGCTACATGTATGTTTCAGGAATATCTGACATTAATGTGATAGTTTGATCTTGTCTATTTCTTGAACTATTAATAATGATGAAAGATCTTACTCTATTTTTCTGTAGGGTTTTTCTTTGGGATCATGAAAACTAGTTGAGTAAGATCATCTAATTTTGGCTTGATTACCCTTTTAATTTATTGAATGAATTGATCAAACCACTCTAGAATATCCATATTTTATAATCTCTCAAGTTGGATGTTGTTTCAATCATTTTAAATGTGAGGTGGGGTAGAAATTTTAGTAAAGGAAATTGGGCCTTCTAGTACTTGGGATTTTATTGTTTTATTAAGAAGCCAAGTCAAAGGATATTCTGATGGTGACCTAAAGTATTCTTTAGAAGAGGATAGTACAAGTTCATTTACTTGAGCTAGGTCAACTTGAAAATTTTGAGGAGTTTTAGGGGGATTATTGTGATGGGTAGGTGAAATATTCATACCTTTACTCTACCCTTATCTATTCTTATTTGAATTTGAATACATAAGTTTTATTTTGTGAGAATTATTCTTTCTAACTAGACTTCCATCCTCTTCTTATCGTCCTTCCTCCTCATCTAGTATTGTCACTACCTTGTTAAGATGGCTTTCCTTTTAATAATTATTCCTTGCTTCCTTAGGATATTTCTTGCTCATTTTGATTATGGTAGAAGTATTGGCTTCTATATGTTTTAATTCTCTAGAATTAAAATCTCACATAGGCAAAGAATAATTAAAAACCTTGTTAATCTCATACAAGGGATCAAGTGAATCATCCTTACCTATAATCTTCAAGAAATTTTGTAATCTAGTATATCCTCATTTGAGCTATAATCATGCATGAGTAGGACCTTTTACACACATGTCTATATCATTTGCTTAATTTTCCCAATAATCCTCTAGATGGGTTTATTTATGTAGATGAGTTCATACCTTCTAAATATTATTATGGGATAAATAAATCCCTTTGTATGGCATAAGCATCAAGAGGGATAATTCAATACCTACATTTCTAGTAGCATAATTGGTAAAACAAGTATACCTCCCAATTTATATGGAGAAATAAAGGCCTTTCAATCTTCTTGTTTGCACATATTCTTTGAACCTCAATGCATTGTTTACAAACCTCCACTTAATAAATTTTGTATTTATTATAAAATACGAGTTTATATGGTGTTCTTAGAAAATTTTCAACTCCAATATAAGTAAAGGAGGCAAACTATTGATACCAATTTCCTAATTTTTTTGTCTTTCTTTTGGTGTCATTCTTGTCTTTGTCATTCTCAAATATTGAACATATAATTGTGAATATAAAGGTATCCTTTTTCCTTCTAAAATTCTTGTTTCTTTTTTTTCATCTCTAGTTGGAAACAATATTGATATCAATTTCTGACCTAAACCAATAACACTAAATTTTTTGAGCCCAAAAAATTGTTATCTTTTGGCCAAGGCATACACCAAATATGAAGTCATATCAAAAAATTTCAACTAGATTACTGGACACATAGAACTTTCTTGTGGATATTATCCCTAATGAGTGTATCCCAATTAATAAAATATTTTTCTAAAAATGAATAAAATCAAATCAAAATATCTATGGGTGGAACTATTTGGAAATGTTGAGCTTGAGTATTCCATCATTAATCTCCTCTTTGAATTTTCTACAAAAACATTTCTTTGGCACCCTAAAGATTGTAGCTCTCATCTGAACTAACCAATTCTTTTTTATAATTTTAGTAAATTGATTAGAATGAGCCTCAAAATACTCTATGGTTGACTCTAAATCTTACATATTCTTACAAAATAATCCCTTGGAGGGAAATTTAGTATCTCCTCAATATACATGGCACTTGAATCTTCATGATTACTTTGTTGTCAATTTTTTTTATTAGGTAAGCAAGATTTTTGAAAGGGCCTTGACCCTTTTAAAACTCAAAATATTTAGTGTTTAGCATAACAAGACATGGTACAACAAGGTATGACAATAGAAAGAAACTGCATTGAAGCAAAACAACATAGTAGGATAGGCCGCCTAGTCGAAACAAATAGTAGAACAAAAAAAAAAATTAGCAGTCACCCCAAGGGTGAAAGAACAAGACAATCCTCAAGCCATACAAGAGAAAGAAATGGGACCAAACAACAAAATAGGCCTCATGACTAGAAAACTAGGCCTACAAGAACTTGAACCACATATAATTTTTTATTCAAGCTTCAAAGCCAACATAATAGGCCAACATGCCACCCTCCTTGCTATAAAAATAATAGCCTAAGACAACAACCACCCTAAGAGTGGGTAAAAGAAACCATACTTCAAACTATTACTAGTAGGGTTTAGCAAATCTTGAGACCCAAACCACCAACAGACTTGAAGGCCTCTGAAAAGTGACACCTTTTGACCAAAAACAACTTTGAAATAGTAGCACTTGTAAAAAATCCTATGCATCTTAGAAAGGGAATCCATGAGCACAACAAAACTAAAAGGAACAACAACCATCTTGAAGCACCACACCACCAAATTTATTAACTCAATCTCCACCTCTATAAGAGATTACACCCCTTTATTGGAGAGGATGAAATGAGAAACAAAAATACGAGAGCCAATAGTCTCCTTCTTGGATAAGCTCCACCTCAAAAGGAACCAATAGAAAGATAGGGGATAACCCTCTGCAACTACAACCATCTCCACCTCAATAGGAGAGGGCTCCACCTCAATAAGAGCTATCTCTACCTCCATAGGAGACCCAAACTATAGCACCCAAAAGGAATCCAACACTCTGGTAGAATGAAAACCCACCTCATCCCAGGAAAAAAAAAGCAATGGGTACCAAAAGAGAGCAACAAGAAGTAGCTCAACCAACAAAAAATCTTAAACTAAAGCCCCCTCCACCAGCATAGTATCAATAAAAGCACCAAACCTATTGAACAAGAGAGGACCAAACCAAGACCCAACCCACTTCAAAGAAATACATGGACACCTCCACCCTAATAGGATCATTCTGAATTGCCAAGAAAAATTAAACTCCAAAGGAGTGAAATCATATCTAGAGTTCACCAGGAGAACCACTCCAAAGGCCAACAACATGAACCCAATAGCAATCAAGATAGTAGAAGGTTGAAATAGAGACCCTTGCACCAATAAAGAGAAGAAAAACCATGAAAATCCATGACCCCCCACACAACCATGGTTTCTAACCAAGATTTGGAGAGCAAGATAGAGGGGAAGAACAAAATAAGGGCTTGGCCTCTCAACCATAGAACAAGGCACAATAGTGCAACCAATTGCAATAGGGGCAAAGGCCATGCAAAAGAGGAAGAAAAACTAAGAGCACCAGGTGCCAAGAACAACACTCTCAGATAGAATGGAAGAAACCACACCAACGTATCCAAAAGGAATCAACCAAAGAATCGTAATCAAGGAAGGAGAGAAATTCACAAGAAACAAAACCCACCTAACAAAGCAGAAGATAGGATGCTCACATCACCATCCACAAAAAAACACCAATTAAGGTAGACCAACAAGACCTTCCATTGGTCACCAGTGAGAGATGGAACCAAGCAAGTTTCTGTGAGCCAGTATTCAGAGGAGAAAAATGCCACCAAATGATAAGGGATCTACCAAAAAATCCCCAAATGTGAACCTTCCATAGCAAGTGATAGCCACCAGAACTCCAAGAAGTGAAGGTCGCCATCATCATCCTCTATCAAGAAAGAAAGAACTAATACAATGCCTCCTAACAACACCCTCCACCAAATGCAAGGAAATAGTGACTAAAAGAGGATGACCAAGGTGAAAGACAACAGCAAAGCAAACAATTGAGCCTCCAAAGAGACCAAACAATGACCCCACACACCCATCAGGAAAATAACTAGGAGAGGGTCACCAAAAAACTAGCAGGGATCATTATCATCATCCCCATCTAAATTGGCAATGTCCTCATCTACAAAAAAATCAAAACTCTTGCTCTGCTCCCTTTCCCACTTATCGTCCCCATTTTCATTCCTGATACTTTGTCGTCAATTATTATAGTAAACCTATACATTTGATAATATAACATGGCACATGTCATAACCAAATCTGGATATTGCATAGACACTGTTAAAAATGCTACTTCTATAATGCTACACTATTGTTTTGAAGCATTTTTTTCCTTTTGAGAAACTCGTCTAGTCCAAAATATCCAAAATTTAAATATATGAAATATTATCAAGTTTGGGCAACAACTTTGAGGGTGGTACCTTGCCTTTGTATTAATAATTTATTCTATTTGGAGATTTAATTTTCTTATAAGAATTTATTTCCATAGCTAATCCTACCTTAGGGCCCATAAGAAAATAAATTAAAAGATGCAATTAATATTCAAAATATACTTTACATTTATTTAATAGCTTTGTCTATCATTTTAATACAATTAAATGATTAAATTAACTACAATTCAATGATTGGAACCTAATAATAATTTGAAAAACTACAAATGACATTACCATTTGAATGTCTATAATGTAAGTAAAAGTAACCCAAAACCACCAAAATTTACTTCAAAAATGGTAAAAAAGAATCCAATTTTTGATAATTACAAACAATCATTCAAGTCTAAGGAAAAATTATTATGTAAATCATTCCAAAAATACCAAATATATTCCATACATTTCATATTTTCAATATGTATTTTCCAAAAAAAGGAAAGAGAATTGAAAATCAATAGAAAAAACATAAATAACTAACCTAGAAATTCAAAACTCCAAACTTGCACAAAAAAAAATTACTTGAATGAAATAAGTGTAGGATAAAATGATAGATGAATCATTGAAATTGTACCCAAGACTCAAGAAAATAAAATGACTTGTTGGCCCCAATACAGTTGTCGTTGCGCCAAAAGGTTGACCTATTAATACCTAATACAATTGCCATAGTTATCACATCCATGAGAGGTGGTTAATCCATGTATCGAATCTTAAGGGGAGCACTGAACATATACCAACAATCTCCCCTTCAACATTACTTGAGGGGATTTGAACCCGTAAGGTCTTTGGCTCTGATACCAATTGTTGGCCCCATAGTTGATACTACACCAAAAGGTCAACCTGTTAATGCCTTGATGAAGCTTATAAAATTCTAAGAATTTTTCCCTTAACTCCCACGAATTTGGTTTCCATTTTAAACCCTTGTCCCCAAAGTAAGTAGGGTTTTATTCAAAATCATGCAAATTTTATAATTTTAGGTTGACCAGCTTGGTTGGTCATTGACTAGGTATGTGTAGGATCATGATGGGCCAAAAAGTGGCGATATGATGGGTATGTGTAGGGTATGTGGTTGATGACTTCTTTTTTACCCAAAATTGATGAAATGAAAAGGGTTTTTAAAAGAGATTCTCAACTTTCCACCAATATAAATTATGCTTTACTTTGAATTTAATAAATAATTATGATTCATATTCTATTTCAATTATGACTAAAGTCCTAATTGATAGGCTAATTGAAAAACATCTATAGCTTTCAAATGGTATCATATTTTTTGAATCCAAAACATGTTTAACATTCTATGCTTCACATACTATAGGATTAAAAAAAAAAAAAATTTCATGAAGTTTTAACCAAGTTAAGGTGGTTAGGCATGTAGGTTTTTATATTTTTTAAAAGATGTAATAAAAAAATCATAATTAATTATTTACATGGAAAAAAATTACAAAAAAAATATGCATCACATTGGGACATGAGTCCTCTACTTATATCTCAAATCTTATAAAAAAATATTATCATTTTCTTGTGGTTTGGGTGGTTAGACAGACATCTACTTATTTTTTCTTTGAAATTTAAGTACTACTGCATTAAAATTTCAAATTTTCACCAAATAGGTTTTAAAAAATAAAAATAAATGTAGTAGTTTAGAAACTACATTCAATTTTCTACAAATTTTATTCTTACATATTTTTAAAATAATATAGATAACTTATTCAAATTTTTACTTCAAGTTGCCTAACTTTGAATTTTTTGAATTTTTTTGCCACTTAAGGGCTTGATTTTTCCATGATGATCCTCCACATACTTGACCCCTTAAGTCATTTCTTGAGCCATCTAGCACGTTAGTCTACCAGCCCCATTTTCCTAAAGAATGGGTCACCATTTTTCCCACCATATCAAAGCCTTTTTATAAAGTCAGGTTTTAAATTTTAATCTAGTGACTTAATCCTTAAGTCATTAACCCCAATGGAAATGTCACCGTCGGCTAGACCAAGTCCCATCTATTAAAGTCTAACATCACTTGATGTGCAAATTTCAAGATTTGAAGAGCAGGGAGAAGATCTAGACCATACCCCACTAGCCTATGGCAGTTAAGTGCCAGCAAGATAAATGCAATGAGTCTAGCGAGAAGCCAACAAGTGTCCATGTACAATGTGGAACACACTCCCCACTACTGCTCTCATGGCCTGGAGTCTTCAACGAGTGAATTAGACCGGTCTGGTAGAATGATATTCACCATTCCTTGCTATCTCATTGGATTAAAGTGAAGGGTGGTTATGACTAGCGAGATCTGCAAGATCTTGACACCTGTCCTGACCCACTTGGATTGTGGACCCCATACACTACGAAGGCATTATTTGACATGGAAGAACTCCATTGGTTATGAAAATTTTGGTGGAGCATCGCTGGAAATCAAAGGATCTCAAACAAAGGCTAGTTGTTTGATCATCCATCATGGAAAAATAATGACAGATAGCATTCAAAGTTGGTGAATAACACGTGATGGCCATTTCTATTCTGTACAACTAGCTCGCATTAATGGATAACACCCTGCAAAGCGATTGAGTTGATCTTAATTTGTGTGGAGATGCTAATGCTGGTAATTATGAAGAATAGTCTAGGGATTTCCATGCAAATGGGGAGTTAATTAGTGACAATACATCTTCCAATGAGCTTCCTGGGTTATGCATGCATGCTAGACATTGATTGTGAACATCATCGCTCCACAATAAATATAGAAGGAATAGATGATATTCAAGTCATCTACATTTAGTAGTTAGAAGTGTGATTGATTAAGGAAAGGTAGTTTGAGCAATTATCAAAGAAGAAAAATGAGCAAACTAGTAAGGATGTCTACTCACTTAAGTTCCTAGAGGTCAGATTCTGATACACCAAAAGTTGCTCCAGCCATGGAAGCCAATACTTCCACTGAAAAGCCTAGACTCACACCTAGTAGGTGCAGTCAAAGGCTATAATTTCGAAGTGATGTTGTAGGAAAAGCATATGACAAAGGAAAGAGCCCATTGCAGTCTCCTACGAGAGCACAAAAGAAAATAAGATATGGGCACAACTCCTATGGATGCCAACATTTTCCTATTGATCTTGCGAGCAACCTCTTTGAAACCAAGAATGACTCTGACTACTGTCAGTATTTATCTCTTTTGAACGATAGTCTTCCCTCTGATGAGGAAGTGATATCTATTGTGTTGTTGATGGTCAAAACCCTTATCAGGCATACTAGAAGTGTGTTAGGCAAAGAAAAGAAAGAGGAGGAAGCTGAGGTTTCCTCTCCTCCTCTAGCAACAACTAGGAGTGGTTGTGTGTACCATGGACATGCCATTGGAAAAGGTGGAGTTAAGGGTAAATGAGAATTTGTTGTGTCTAGAATTTTTGTGTTGATGAAATTTGTTGTGGTGGTACTTTTTTTGTGTGTGTGACACATTTTGATGTTTGACATTAGTTGTGTGCCCTCATGGAATTTTCGTTACCTAGTTCATTGTAGTACAAATGGCGACAAAGGGGATTTTGGTGGGACTTTGCATTTCCCTTCTCTGGTGGCGGTTACATTTTGGCTTTCCCTAGTTGTGCCATGTTTTTCAAAATTCAACATGTGGGGTTTTGAAATGCAAATAAAATGTAGTTGAGATTTTGATGAAATGAAAACCTATAATGAAATTGTATTTTGATCTTGAAGCTTGTCGCTCCCTTGTCATATAAAAAGGAATTCAAGGCTCACTTGTAGATGGGAGAAAAAAGAGGAAAGGAGAGAAAATGAAAAGAGATAAAAATTTCTGGTTAGGTCTAGGTTAGGTGTATATGAATTTCATGGGGGGAATAGAATAGTGTGTCTATTTTGAGCTTGCTTTGGAAGAGAATATATGTATTGTCTTAAATTTTTATGTAGATTCGACTCATGAATATTAATGAAAGTCTAGTTCTGATACATGTTTTCTCTCCTTATGTGGATTTGAGTAAATCTTGAATGGAATTGTTAATAATGGTTTCATTTTTCTTTTGAACATTAGTTCAAATGTATGTCTTTGTTTTCTACTTTGATTCAAGTAATCAGTTAAGTTCTCAAATGGAGTCATACATTTAAAATTATTTGTTGGGGATTTGTTAAGTAGTGGTGTATAAGAAATTGTGAGCTCCATAATGCAAAGTTGTTATGTGGGTAGTCCATTCTATTAGGATTTAAAGTCATTTTTGTATTACTGATTATTGTGTATGACTCCATCGCCCAACTTAATAAGGCACTAATCTATTTCCTTAAAGATCCATCTAATGGTTTGATCAAATTGTTGTATGGTGGCTAGCCTAGTTTCAAATTTTGAATTTACTTTAAAATGTCCTAAATCTTTACACAAATTTTATGTTCATTATCATGTGGGATAGTATTTTTTGAAATGGTAGCAAGTTACTTAGAAACAAGCCAATTTCATAGTAATATTTTCATATTTTCCTTTTAGTTAAAATGATCTGTGAAAATAATGTGTTCTATCAAGAATAATATCAATGAACACCAATAGGAACACCCTCCTAAGTCTAACAGAGCCGAAAGTGCAAAAGATCTTAGTCTATGACTAGATCTTGTCAGTTGGCCAGTTATTTTTAGAAGTTTTGAATATACGAATTGGCTATTTCTTAGAAGTTCCTTTGAGTGCACTAGAAAAACCACCAAAAAAATGGTGACTATGTTGGGGATGCACTCATAATTATGGTGAAATTTTTTCTTATCCAAGATTTATCCAAATTTTAGAGATTCAGGCCTTAAGAATCATTACATAGAGTCATAGTAATTGCTAATCATACTTTGGTGGATTTGAACATCTCTAGTCAGATAATCAAAAAGTTCTTGCACCTGGGAAGGATTTATTGCAACAAAGATCAAAGGATATGAGTTTGACTCCATTATTGGAGAAGTCTTAAAACAAGATTTCCACTTAAAATAATTTCATTTTTTTGAAATTTGTTCCTCTGTAAAGGAGGTGGCGACTCTATCTAAAGACCTAGCTAAATTGTGAAGATGATTTCAAGATTTGCAGAATTTGTAATCAAGAAAAGGGGTTAACAACTGCTACAAAGTTTCCAGGTATTCTCATAAATCCAAAGCAAGCATTATTCTATTTGAAGGAAGCTTATGAGAAAGAATTCAAGGCTTAGGAGCATAGATGATTCCCTACTAGATGAATTTGTATTAAGAAAAGGAATAGTAATATTTCTTTTCATACTTCTTATATGCAAAGTTTGTAACTATCCATGAGGTATGCCATTCTTTTGAGCATTACCGTTAGAAGAATTTCTCTATAAAGAATCAAGTTAAAAAGTATGCGGGGTGAAGAAGCCATGTCATCCCCTCGAAGGGATTTTGTTATTGAAAGGTATATTCTATTAGTCTTCAGTGGTATTGAAGGTTTCCCTAACTTGATCCCTAAGAATGTTAGGAAACATTTTCCCAAATTCATAGGGAAAATTTTTGAATCAGCCTCTAAGCATATGCAAATATTCATGGATGTTATGGGGGATTATGAGGTGAATCATGAAGATGTTTTCATGAAATTTTTTGTTCAATCTTTGAAGGAAGATGCCATGGATTGGTATTCACACTTTCCAGCAAGTTCTATAGCCTCATGGAGTTAGTTCATGACAAGTTTTATTGAACAATTTGGTGAAAGGATGAATCCTAATATGGTGAGAAATAATTTCATGGAAATCCATGTAAATGAAGAGAAGTTAGTTCCTATTTTCAATCTCTGATTTGCAAAGGAAAATAGAGAAATTCTAGAAGATATAAGGTCAAATGATGTAGAATGTTTGGTTGTATACTTAGGAGCATTTGATAAGAAAATTAAATTTTTATTAAGAGACAAGGAACTCACAACTTTGCACCAAGCATATCACATTGCCGTTGATATTGAGAACAATTTGAGATACTCAATAATGAAAGGGCCTACAATTGCTAGTAGTAGTTCTAGCACTACCCCCAATTTTGAACCAAGTAGATCAGAGGGTAAAAGGATTTGTTAGGGAGGGGACCTCCTGGATTTTGTATCTACTTTACTCCCAAGAAATGTAGAATATGCACAAGCATCAGCTTCACATCAACCAAGGAAAGGAAAATCTGATATAGTCCTCTCTATCAAGAAGTTACATGAGATAAGGAGACATGCAAATGAGTCACCGTATGAGTTATTTTCAAGATTCTTGGATATACTGATGGAGATACTCAGGAGTCTTAGAACCAGTGATCTAATGTGCATTAATTTGTTTTGTGAAGTATATATGCTAGGTTCTATCCAATGGTTTGAGGATCTAAAGCCTCGTGGCCTTAACCAAGTAGTAGATTGGATTAATATTGTGGAAAGAATTAAGCATGGTAATGTACCTTCATTTGGTACTCATGATGTGAGTAATAGTTGCCAAGTTGCAGATGATCAAAGGCTAAGATCACCAAGTCAAAGAGAGGCATTAGAATTAGAGCAAGTGATTGTTGAATGTTGTCATTTGACTGACAACCTAGAAATAGATGTAGATAGTAATGATGAGGATGAAGAGACAGAATATGAAAAAAAGAGGTGATGTCCAATTATCTTCCTTGGAATGCCATAAATTATGAGCAGGCACAAGAAGTAGAAGATGAAACCTCCCAATTTGATTTAGTTACCAGTCATCATGCACCTATTAATCAAGGGAATGCACTTATTCCCAATGCCATGGTACACATGAGGAATCAAAGTAATGATATTGAACTTGAGGAATCTACCATTGAATATGATTCTTCATATGAAATGAAGATGGAATCCCTTGCCTCTAGTAGGGGATATGTTAATAGCCTCACAGATGTGTGTTTCCTAAACATTGAATAGTTCTCATCATGTGAAGAATGTTTTGAATGCGAGTCAATTGTTGCAGATATGAATGATGAACATAATAGTGAGATTTCTTATTTGTGTTCTTCAAGTGCTTATATTGATTTTGAGTATACATAATCTCTAAATTTGTTGTATCCTAACTTTAAAGATGATGAGATACATCCAATTAATGCATGGAAAAATATTTTATTTGATGAAGATGTTTTGGATGATGAAGTTGCAAATGAAAATCATTATTGGTGTAGGATTAATCCTCTTTTTTAGGATACTTATAATAAATTTCTGGTAAGTTCCATCAATGGGCCTGTTGTGGAGGGTCCATATCAGGATCAAAGGGATGTTGAGGTGGGTAGTTTGATTAATAAAGATGCTACTTCTGATTTTCCAATTCCTAAACTGCACGAGAGGTGTGGAGAGATAGATACCAATAAGGAAGCTCTTGAGTATGATTTCAATTTTGTATGTAATGAGGATATTCATAAAGATGATATGCTTGCATTGAATCTCTTGTGGTGAAGAATTGTATATTTGAAGGAATAGCTAAAAATTCAGGCATGCATGTTCTACAGGATGATTGTACAGATACTCCCACAACACTGCCTTATGTTGAGGGGAAGGAATTACATGGTGATTCTATAGAGTATGCAGATACTTCAATACCTTTTCACCCAAGTGAGAAGCAATCCAAAGACATAGGTGATTGTGAAGATCACATAGAATGGTATGAAGCTATAGTGGAATTCTTTGTAGACACTCCCTATCTATGATTATGAAAATTCTTTCACCCCATGGGGTTAACACTTATGAAATGTAAATGGATAATAGACCTGGTCATACCTTCTTTCTTGAATGCATTGATGAGTGGTCTAGTTAGAGTCAAAGTGTTTATGAGACCTTCAAGTTTGATGAAAGAATTCATGATGATTATATATCTCATGGTGATTTGGAATATGAAGGCTTCAGCTTCTTGATTCAGTCTAAGGAACCTCTAATAGGAAGGGACAAAGCCGGAAATGTTGCTCTGGGCTGCATAAGGTGTTGGTCAAAATAATAATGATGATTTGGTGTCACATACTGCTTATGTGCATTCATTGCAAGGGAAATAAGCTAAAGTTTTTGATAGATGAAAAGTTGTCTTGAAATTTTTGGGGCTTGGGGGCTCCACCTTGTAGATTTATCTTGTGTACATTTTGCAAGTACTGTAAATATGTTGACCTAGTTTGCTTGTTTTGTGTTCGGTTTGCTTGCCTAGTACAGGTGAGTTCCTTGATTTTTGGCCTTGTACCCTGGTCAGCTTCAACCAGAGATTCTATTTCTTTCCATACCCACCAGGGGTATGCATCCCTGAGCATGAGCTGCTGATGGAGCTTATAAAATTCTAAGAAATTTTCCCTGAACTCCCATGAACTTGGTTTCCATTTTAAACCCTTTTCCCTGAAGTAAGTAGGGTTTTATTCAAAAGAATGCAAATGTTATAATTTTAGGTTGACTTGCTTGGCTAGTCATTGACCCCTTAATTAATCTCTTGAGCCATCTGACACATCAATCTACTAGCCCCATTTTCCCAAAGAATCGCTC
Organism: Sequoia sempervirens; assembly: GCA_007258455.2. NCBI lineage: Eukaryota > Viridiplantae > Streptophyta > Pinopsida > Cupressales > Cupressaceae > Sequoia > Sequoia sempervirens. Next base: position 462,189,402 of record VDFB02271358.1, read on the forward strand.
ACCATTTTTCCCACCATATCAAAGCCTTTTTCTAAAATCGGGTTTTAAATTTTAATGTGGTGACTTAATCATTAAGTCATTAACCCTAGTGGTCATGTCATTTTCGGCTAGACCAAGTCCCATCTATTAAATGCTAACATCACTTGATGTGTAGATTTCAAGATTTAAAGAGAAGGGAGAAGATCTAGACCGTACCCCACCAACCTGCGAGAGTTAAGTGCTGGCAAGATAAATGAAACAAGGCTAGTGAGAAGCTTCATGCAAATCATGTTGTGTTTGTTTTTTAACCTTCATTAAAATCACTTTTGTGTTGTGTTTTTCATGTGAGATTGTGAGAGTTGGTGTTTTGAGAGCTGATTGTGAGTTGAGTTAGAAAATAAATTTAAGTTCTGGTGCATCACCCATTAGGTTTTAGGATTTCATTTCAAGTTATCCTTTTATCCCTTTTCTCCCAAAAGTTTTTAGTTGAGGTGAACTACCAAGGGAAACCTCTCTAGAGATTCATTCTCACCATAAGTCACCCACAACTTGAGAATGTTTCCATTTTTCAACATGATAGTTGAGTCAAACTTAGCTAGGGTACAATCCTAATTGACAACAATTTTTGGCACACCTAGTGGAATCAATTGGACTATTTCAGTCCAATATTTGACCATTTATTGTTGATATTAGGTATGTATATTAGTAAGGTTTTCCTTTGGAGGCAAAAAAATACACATGCATCTAGTGATTCTGAGCTCAAATTAATTTATTGGTTTTAGTATGATCAACCATTGGTTTAGTTTAAAATGTCCAATTTTTGCTTGTTTTCTAGTTTTTCAATGAATGAATATGCCTATTTTTCATGGAGATACATCTTATCATGGTCCATAATATCACAAAAGAAATTATTATCCACCTTCTTATCAAGTTCCATATCAGAGCAATCATGCTACTAGTTTTAATTCTATGGATTTTCAAGAAAACCAACATGCTCAATATAATTACCACCCACCCACCCCTGATTAGTCTCCATATTAGCCTTCATATTCTCAAAAATAGCTCCAAGAGAGTGAAAAGGAGGAGATTGCAAGAATAAAGGGTATATTGTTTGACTTCATGCTTGACTTCAAAAAGTAGATAGAGGAGATCAAGAGACAACACGATTATAATCATCAATAGGAAGAGATGGCTTATCAAGCCTATCTCTATGAGAAAGAGTTGGAGGAACAAATGATTCAATTTTAGGAGAACCTTGAAAGAGAGATAGCTACAAAAGAGGAAAAACTGAAGCTTGTATTTTCTCAAACATGAAGACATGAGGTCCAAGCAACCCCTGTAGTTCTAGATCAACCTGCTCAAGAGGAGGTCTGTAAGAATACATTTCTAAGTTTTAGACAAAGTGAGCCTCTTAATACTCCTAAAGTTGAGATTCCAAGTTATAGGCAAGATAAATTCCTTAGTTCCTCAATCAAGCATTTTAAACTTGAAATTCCAAATTTCAAAAGTCTCCATCCTTTGCAAATTAAGGAAAATAATTAGGTACAACCTAGTATAGTTACAAAACAACCTATTGATCATGATATCTCACTCATGGAGAATCTTAGAAATGTAAATCCATTGCATTTACATTTGGAGGTTTATGATTTAGAGCAATAGAAGATTGAGAAAGAAAAGAATTCTCTTGATGAATCTCTTAATGTTTTGACTAATGAGCCTCCTCATTTTGTTGAAGAGGATGAAAATGTTTCAATGTTTATCTCAGAACATCAATCGGTGTAGTAGGATATAAGTCAGGAGGTTGTTTCTGATTATACCTTCTTCTCAGCTAAATATAAGAATGATGCATGTGTAGAGAAGCAAGTAGACACTATGGAACATGATGTATTGTGGGTTTATAAAGAGGAGGATAGAGATTAGTGTGAGAAATGAAATATTGACAACTATTTTGAGGTATCTAGCTAGTAGAGTGATGAAGAATATCTAGAAAGTCTGTCAAAAGAAGAGATCCCTACTTGCAAACAAGATCATGTTCTCCATGAATGTGAAACATCTTATTTGTTTTTAGAACTTCCTTTGTGATATATTGAAGAGGCTAGCAAGGAAAATATTCAGGCCTCAATTTAGCTAGAAGAACAAAAGGACAATTATGTTTTGGAGGATAACTAGTGTGTTTTGCATAAAGATAAGGCTAACTACTGGGTTGAGCAAGTAACCAAAATAGAATATATGCTTCAAACTAAAGGTATTGGTGTTCCTACAAGCATTTAGGGGAGTTTTCATAAAGATGAGGTAGATACTTCTATATAGAAAAATAAAGAAAATTTTGAAGATGATTTTTTTTGGGATGATTTTGAATACTTTTGTGCAAGTTTTGGTGAAAAATTGGCTCTTATAAATGAAGAAAAGCATGAGTTGGTTGAGTGTAAGGAGGAAGTAATTTTACCAAAGGAGATATAGCAAGCATTAGATCAGCTTAAGCAGCTGGTTGTTGAAGACGAAAATCATGAAGACCAGGTTAAGGCAGCTTGTTTTGATTCCTTGACAAGAGGTCCTATTAGATTCTTTGCTCGGATGGAGCCCTAGGTTCAAGATAACCAACCAAGGAATTATCTTCCACTTATCCACCATATATTAGATGTACATGATGAAGTGTATGTTTTGATTCTACTAATAAGTGCTCAAGGAACATTTCTTTCATTTATGTTTTTCTTTCCATAAGTGATGTAGCATAGTTTTCTTACCACTAGGGCCTTGTTAGTTTGCTTTCAGTTTAGTTTTTGCTGCTGTTTGGAGTATTTATAGTTGAGTTCAATAGTTTTCTAGGTTTGAGAAGGGTATAATTTGACTCCATACCCAATGAATTGTTTAAGGCTACTAGTCTATATGCCTAGCAGGAAAGAACCCAATAGAAATTGCCATAAATGTTACCAAATTTTCACATATAACTCAATTTGGTAGAGTTGAAGCAGTGATTAAATTTAATGGTGAAAGGTATTCAACCATATTTCTACAATTCTTAACCATTACATATCAAAAGATTCTTACAAAGATAACTCAATTTTCATTATGCAATGTTTTGTAACATAAAGGAAACTACATAACATACAATATTGCTTTCATTCATTTTGTAATGGAATATACACAAGACTATAAAATGTTGCTATTTCTATGCATTGAAAAGAAGAGAATGCTCAAATTTCCCACAAAACTCATGGGAGTTGCTGAACTAAAGCAACATAGTGATATACTATACATCTACAGATGAAAGTAATGAAAAGAGCACATGAAAAGAGACATATCCATCATTTCCTAATAGAATCTTGTTTGGATCTTCATTGTCTTGAGCTCCTCCTTGCTCCTGACCTTCAGATGAACCTGCATCATGATGAAAAGGGTGGTTAGAGGTATGGATATGAACCTCATCATATGCACTATCAAAAAAATAGAGTATATGTATATGATGCATTAAATCAATTAAACAAGTATTAGATGTGTATAGGAGAGCCTAAAAGTTAAAACATCATAGGAGCATTGAGCTTCACTCTTTTTTATCTAACATATTTTTTCACTGTGCAGGTATAGGTGAAATCTTGTTGCTGGATTCATTTCTATTGACATAACAACATGTGATGAAAAAATGGGCTCCCATAAGAGTTAAGCCAAGCATGCTACCCCTAATTCTCAAGAGGGGAATGAGATGGTAAAAACATTCAGATTGCTCAAATAAAAGCATTTTCAACTTATGGAATATTTCACAAAATGACTACAAGAATCACAAACTCATTGTTCATTCATGATTGTCAAATCAAAAGGAGAAATGTGACAACCATTTCACTTTAAAATGAGAGTCACAAATGAGAAATGAGCTCATTTAAGATACTAAATTGATCTACAAAACAAAATATGAAGTGCACCATTTTCCCATTAAAGAATTCTACTTGTAAGCAAGTGCTTTATATTGCCATTGTTTTGCTTCTTTCAATGGTGATTTTCATCATGTTTTATATCTTTTATTTCTGCCATACATCAATTTTTTGTTGTTGTTTGTGTTATTTGAAATGCATACATTAGTGGTATAGCTATACATTAAATGACAATGGGAGTAATGGACTTAAATGCAAAGGACAGTCATTAGGAATTTTCTATAGAGGAATACAATATCCATGACGGGGACAACAACTAAAGCAATATAAGAAGCATAAAGGCAGAGTACATGGTAAGCAAGCACTAATAAATGTCTCCAAGTAATAATCTCATGAGAATAATGGACAATGTTATAAATAATGCAGTTAAAATCCCAATATGTTTCACTTGTTTACTCTAATCAATGAGATGAAACCTTAATGATAACAAAGGGGTAAAGTGGTGGAGAAGCAAGGTTTTCCTTGTATAAGAAGTCAAGATTGGGGCTCTTAGATGTTGAGGGCAGCAAGAGCATATTCTTCTATATGTACTATGTATGACAAACCTTGGAATCTAACTCACACTAATATTTTCCTAATACAAAGATAGCTATCATGGAAATTGGAATAGGATAAGGATTGAAGTTATAAGTTGCATAAATATGGTGAACTCAACATGAAAATAGTGGGTAACACATTATGCATGAAGGCCATAATTTCATGAATCTGCAAGAGGTCGAGTGTCTAATTTGAAGGTGTTTCTTTTCATCTTTTAAGAATAAGCGAATCTTTTGTAAGTTCAAGAACTATAGTGCAAAGTGAATTCATGGCCTTCAATGGAGAAGTTGAATAGAAGTGTAGATTCTTTCATGCCATGGCCAGGGATTTTTAACCCATCTTTTAAAAAATTAAATGGAGAAGCATCAATATAGAAAATAAAGAAATCCTAGAGCTTGTGTAAATTTTGCAAATACCTAGAAATTCAAGAGACTGTGGCCAAAAGATATAGAAGGGCACCTCATAATTTAAAAGAATAATAAACTAGAATGAAGAGGTTTTCTTTATTGTGTAGAATAATGGAACTCTTGAAGCCTTTCATACCCAAATGTCCAAAGAAACAAAATAATTCATCATTTTTTCACTCAATGAGCTCAAATTGATTACTTTACTACCAGAAGATAAGAAGGAAATGTAGGGTTCTAAGCTTACCTTAGTTTTTATATGGATAAAATTCATTCAAGGACACATTCAATCCCTCTAAAATCTCAAGATAAATGCATTCATGATGGCCTAAAAGTGAAAAAAGACACTGACTAGGTGAAAAAAAAGAAAATACATGAGTAACAAGAGAATCCATGGGTAATAGCCTCTAGAAATGCATTCAAATTTGTGGAAATGAATGCATAAACCTTACCTAGCTCGCCTCCACAATAAATCAATAGATATTCTTTGTGGAAGTTCTCAGAAAGTTGCAAAAGACTGAAGAGTTCAAGCAAACCCTAGTTCTATAGTGGCGGTGCATGTGCAAAGCTAAAGACCCAAAGAAAATCAAAGTGATAATGATGTGAAATGCTAAGGATTGTAGTTTTTCTTTAGGGTTTTCCATTGCCCTAAGTTTGTCATCCTTTCATTTTTCCACATTGTTTTATAATTTTTCATGCATTGATTAATACCTTTTGGTATTATTTCATATCTTTCCTGCATTTTGAAAACCTTTCCCATGTGGTGCTAGCTTAGGCCTTATGCCTTAGTGAATTTTTTTATTATTTTTAGAGAAATCATATGGTTATTGGCCTTTCATATATTTTGCAAAACCTAAGAAATGCATTAGGTTTTTTTTTTTTTTTTAAAAGAAAATCCAAATTCCATACAAACTTTGTGTTTTTGAAAAAACCAATCAACTCAAATCTTTTATCTCTTCTATTTTTTTGAAAAGTTAGAACTGCAACATTGTAAAACAATATTAAGGCAATGTTTCTATAAATTGGCTTAGTAATTGTTATTTAAAATGTAGTAAAATTAGAGAAGGTGCATTGATTTCTCTTAGAAACTTTCTCATTTATGTTAAAATTCATTTGTACAAAATGGGAAAACAAGTGAACTAAAGTTTCTATTTCCATTTTCAATAATTTTTGACTTGTTTTTTGAGTCCTCCTAGGACGACCTATTTAGGAGGGACAACTTCCATCTTTTCTAACTCAATTTTGAGGCAATTTGGGCCGTATTTTGGAGGTTTTTTTCCCTTTTCTCAAAAATGGCATTTAGGTTACTATTTTGGAGAGTATTTTACTCAAAATTTTCCCTTCTCACTCTTGGAGGCATATTGGAAATATACATTTGAGAAAACTTTAGTTTTTTCTTAGTTTAGATTTGCTTCTTTCTCTCTTGACTACTTGTAGAGAGCTTTGTAAGCTTCATTTTTACTCAGATTGCATGTTTTGATACTCCTTTTAGATTAATAAAAGCAACAAAGCATTCCTATCTCACATTTTTGTCTCATTTTGTAGTAAAGATTTGATGTTGTCATTGTGATTCCAAGTATTGGATCCTTTTTATGTCTCATTATTGCAAGTGTGGGTATAGAAATTTCATTTAATATAGGTTGTATGTTGTGTTTGTTTTTGAACCTTCATGTAAATCACTTTTGTGTTGTATGTTTCATATGAGATTGTGAGAGTTAGTATTTTGAGAGTTGATTGTGAGTGAAGTTAGCAAATAAATTTAAGTTCTTGTGCATCACCCATTAGGTTTTAGGATTTCATTTCAAGTTATCCTTATATCCCTTTTCTTTGAGAAGTTTTTAGTTTAGGTTATCTAATAGGGGAACTTGCCCTCTCTAGAGATTCATTCTCGCCATAAGTCACCCACAACTTGAGAATGTTTACATGTTTCAATAGGATAGTTGAGCCAAACTTAGCTAGGGTGTAATCCTAATTGACAACAAATATCACAAAGGAATTTTTTTTGGTTTAAAGATATTCCATTTTCTTGACATATCTAAAGGACCTTTCTTAATATTCAATATGATCTCTACATTTCGTAGAGATCACAACTAGATCATTCATATAAATTAATTTGCACTTCATAATGAAGTCCTTTAAATCAATATCAATGGCCCTTTAAAAAATTTCTCCCACATTAATTAGGTTGAAATACATTCTTTTATAGGAAAATTTTCCCCATTTTATTGTGAGATTAGTCTTTAATGTATCATGAGGATCTACTATTACTTGGTTGTACCTTTAATAACCATCCAATAATGACATCATCTATGATCCATTAATAAGCTAAACAACTTGATCTAGAGTGGAAACTATAGTTGTCCTTTTTGATGCACTATAAAAGTTTCCAAAATCCATAAATACTCTTGTTTCTCAATTCTTCTTCCTCATTGGAACCAAAATTGTAACCCAAGTTGAATGTCTAACTACAAGGATGATTCATGTTGATAGAATATTTTTAAATTCCTTAAAAATAGAAGGTTCCAATAATGGATTTACAAGACTGACTTTTCTAAATGGGTTTTCTCCTTGCTTAAGAGGAAATATATGAGTAAGTATAGTGGGTCCAGATGTCCCCCCACTATATTATGTGCAAAGCCCCCACCTCTACCCAAGAACTGACGCATGTAAAAATAGTTTGAGATTTTATTGAGGAAAAACTAACAATAGAGTTCCTCAAAACAAATGGTGGTATCTCATTGTTATTGCATGGAGGATGGTCAAAAACCATCCACCACCTATCCAAAAAATTGTTCTTTATCCCTTGGTGGTTGCACCAATGAATAGGGAACCTCTTGCATGCACTATGCAAAGGTTGATTCATTCTTGCGTCTATGAATAGTGCACACAAGTTAGATTGATTTTTTTTTTGTCTTTAATTTGTTTATATGATAATTTATCTACATAAAATTGTCTTAGATCTTGTCTCTTGTTAGACCAACTATTTATTTTCTTGCTAACTAAATCTACATGAGATTATGAATTCTAGTGATTGAGAAACAGAGGTCTAGTGTGAGGGTGATCCTATGCATGTTTTTCCTTTAGGATCTCTCAACCTTGCAATTAACTCAATTTATTTTTAGTTATTTTCAATTTACCCCATCATATTTTCTTGTGCTCTTGGAGCATGATGAGGAATAATAGGAGGTTTTTGTTGAGGTTGTTGTTTAGGATGGATTTCATCATGAGGTGAATTAGGATTTTTAGGATTTTTGGGTGCATTCACAATTCATAAGAATGAAATAAATTTTCATTAAAAAACATATTCAATCTACCTATTTAATACAAAAGTCACACTAAGAAACTAAAATATCTTACTTCTTTGACCTCCCTAACATCATGGTGGTATTTTGGTGAAGAATTGAAAAAGATTTGGTGAGGTTGAGGACTTGCTAGAATGCGAGAACATTATGCAGTGTTTGTAGGTCATGGGCCATGTTTAGCATAGAAGAAAATGAGAAATGAAATGAAGTTTTTTTATTTTTATTTCTATAAAAATAAATAATGCAAGCATGTTTTAATGTGCTCATGTTATGGCTTTTATGGGTCCAAAAAGCAGGGTGGAAAATTTTTGGCCATGCCTCTTTGTGTGCCCACCCCATATAATTATAAATTTATTTTAAGCATAAATAATACTTGATTCATACCCAAGATAATTGGCAACATTGAATTTATTTTAAGCATAAATAATACTTGATTCATTCACCCTCTATGTAATCCAAAACGCTTAAAATAGTCAAGCTCACTATTTGTTTAATATTTACACTTGCCTCTTATATTAAATATGATTAATGGCTAGTAGTAATGATTCCCTATAGTATTAATAGATTTATAACTCAATGCATAAATCAAATTTTAATGGTCATAAGATGAAGAATTATCACAAAATTACATTACATGTTTTAAAATCCATCATGAGACTAGAAATCAATGTGACAGAACAAAAATATAGATGTTAGGTGTTTAAACCTGCTGAGTAATCCTCACAATTTAATACCCAATATGTACAAACACTTCTTAGTTCAATAATTTTTAAGTATGGACATCGGAAAGGGAATCAAACCTCAATTCAATTAATTAATCACATTGATTTAAATCAAACACAAGGTTTCCTACTTAGTTACCTTATCATCCATTGTATATTAGTACTTAGCACTCAGAGATTCATATACCTCTATCATGCTTAATAATGGTTATTAATGATATAATGTACATATATTTCATACAAAATTGACTTCCATAATCCTAACCCTAATCACATCAATGATCCTTTAGTGCAATAATCATATCAATGATATGCTCTAAAGTAGGACTACTTACTACTAATACATAAGGTAATGATAGTCAACAATTTTATTCATAACCTCAAATTCAAAACATTAATATACAAATCATTGTGATTGTTTAATTTATCCTTTCTACTCATTATTATTACAAAGATATTAAGTGAATTTATACTAATTTTATTATATTAGGTCAATTCATCCCATAAGGAGGGTAATTTTCTTGAAACCCTTCATATTATGGTTAATCTAGATCCTTAACGCAACCTATTGTGTATACCTTACATGATTAAAGGTCTATCATAATTCTAAAGCTAAAACTCAAGTTTAACCTAGGCATCATAGTCTACTATATCTTGGTATAAAAAATACCACATTATACTAAATAGTGATTATTATCTTGAACACAATCTAAGTGACATTTATTAATATGTGCATTGCTACATAAATAGTGAAAATATTATCCCATTAACTTTTTTTTGTTTTAAGGCATGAAATATTTTAATCCAAGTTTTTATTATATCTAACATTCAATGGATGGGTTATGCTATCATAAAAGCCTTGAAATGAGGTCCTCAATTTCAATGTCATAGGTATCATGTATAGGAACTCAAGTTACCAATATCTTAAAGTGGTTCATATCACCTATAACATCAATAGTATCAATAAGCCATATAAATAGACTTTTATTAATATTAAAAAATAATATATAATACTTGATATATGGACTATTATAGCATGCATGATGATATATAACAAGGAATATGGTTTATATTAGTATTATAAATGATAGTATATAGCCTAGTTTAAGTACTTTAACAAAATAAATATCTTCCATCCTATGAAGTTCAATATAAAATAACATTCCATGTTTTTGATTAGATAAGTAGGGAAGGGCCATGATCCCATGGTTACAACAATAGACAAAAAGGAAATAGAGAGAGGTGGGAAATAACACCACCATCAAACCAAAAAATAACAATAGTATTAGCACATAGGAAAATATTTAAAATAGTAGCCATAGTCCAACCAGTACTAATAAAAAACATTAATTTTTTACCAGCATACTTAGTTCTACTTAAACCATTAATTAAGTCAATAGTGTCCTAGGTGGTATTCCACCATAACATAGAGATAATAAAAAAATAGTTCAATATGCTAAAACAAAATGACAAAAAAATCATCATTAACAATAGAGTAACAACAAGCCATTAACTAGATTTCTTCAATAGGTCCCCATACTTTCCCATGGGAGAAATGTATCTCTCCAATCAGGTCCCTCTATTTCATGCAACATCTCCAAGGTATTAGGTTTCCCCTATTTCTTTAGTTTCCTTATATTTTTTGTTTCTCTAGAAGTAACTTCTGGCATCACCCTCCTCATCAATATGTTAGTTACATTTGTGAGAGTAACTAACACCTCTATATCTTCGAACTGTACCTACAGAAAAGATATTGTACTCTTAAAAAATTCATTACTTAAGTCCTCAATTTTGTTCTCCATACACAAATCCCCAACATCTTGAACATTTTCAACTTCATTCTTATCCTCAGAAGGCTCAATTTTCTCATCCTCATCCTCTTCCTTATCCTCCTCTGAACCATCTTCCCCCATCTCATAAGCAAAGTCCTCAAAGTCCATGTCCTCAGAGTCTTCTTCCTCCTAGGCTTCAAACTCTTCATACCCCAGTTCCTCCTCACTCACAATCATTTTTTATTTTCCTTTTTATCCTTTGAGGCTACTTTAAATAGGCATGTCAACCTTCTCCCCCCACTACCTCCACTCCCTTTCCCTTGTAAATTTTCCTTAACTTCCTCATTTTGATTCCCTCCCCTGTGATATTAATTACATCCCTAGGATTTATATCTCTTTTAGGTTTCTTAGCCTTTGGGAGTTCTAGTAGCAAAGGTGAATGTTTCCTTTTCTCAGGTGTTGCTCTAAGGAGCTCTATCTCAAAAATTATTTTTTCCTCACTCTTTTGTGGCATCAAAGTTGAGGGGTTTGACACATTGGACACATGAGAATTACTTTTAGCAAGGATAAGCACTCGCCTAGCAACAATTGTAGGAGGCTAGCAAGGGATACGTTCCTTAGCTTAGATTTAAACAGTAGTTGGGTTTTCCTCATCAGGTTCCTTATTATCTTCCTCAAAACAATCAAGGATCTCATTTCTACCAGCTAAGGGGTTGCAATGAGGATTCAAAGCTAGGGCATACTTAGCATAAGACCTTGGTGGAGGGGAAGACTGGTGTCCTTCTCAATATTAAGTTGTAGGGAGGACAATAGATAAAAATGAAAATTAATTCTCTCACCATGTCGAATGTGGTTTAGCATAGGGAAATGGTACGCATGTACCAACATATACCTACCCTCAAGAGTAAAGTATCTCATAACAAAAAAGCTAACTAAAGCAAAGGGAGGAGGGAGTTCCAATCTTGCATACACATTCTGAAATCTCTTTAGATTCTCCCCTTCATGCCATAATTTGTTGAAAAACCTCTGATAGTCCACCCCACTTTTCTTTGCAACTTTAAGCCCATTATTCTATAGACCTGCAGCTTCGGCAATGAATCTAGTGGTAACCTCAAAATTCACCATGCCAATGGTGACATTTCCCTTCCTCTAGGAGTTGGTAAACTTAGCTGTTAGGTTCTCATTATACCCTTTTAGGGATTAGAAGAACGAGACCATACCAGCATTCTCAAACATTCTGCATAAATCCACATTCTATTTCAAGGCTTAACAATTTGGAGGCTCTTTTCACTTCCTTGGTCCTCCCATTTTTCTCCTCTACAAATTATTTTGTTGCAATGAGATTTTCTTCATAATCACCCACACTATCTACTTCTTTCTTAGAATACAACAAACACTCTTACACCAAATAACACACAGAGGAAATATAGAGTGGTGAATTGAGAAGTTTCTATAATGTAGTGTTATTTTTACTATCCAAAATTATGCAAAATAGAAATAAATGCAACAAGGAGAAAAACAACAAAACACATCGCAAGATTAGCCTACTTGAACTCAAACAAAAGAAAGAGAAAAGAATGATTATACCTTTTTTCAAGTTGATCTTCTTGGTTGGCCCTTTGATGTAGCTTGAATGTGTGTTCCTTGATGGAAAATATGATGAAAATGGGTGAAAAATGGTGAGAATGAAATGAGGATTCAAATGATGAAGTTGGGTATGTGGTAATATGAACAAAATAAGTGCAATATGAGTTTGGAGATTCAACAATGGTGGATGCAAAGTAGTAGTTGAGTGCTTGAGCTTGAAGATTGAAATTATGAATGCAAGTTATGAGTGAAAATGAGTCAATATCTTTCATTTTAAGGGAATAGTCTCTAGAGGAATCAATGGTCAGGATTTTGCCAACATGGGTGAGATGAAGGGTTGTGGTGAGTTGAGGAATCACAAACCCTCATATCCTGCCATGTGGAAGAGGATGCATCCCAAGGACAAGTGAGTTTGAAAAATGACATGTGAGGTGGAGGTACTTGCAATTAGCTTGGGATTAGGGGAAGATCTACTTAAAAAGGAAGTTCTTGTCTCCATATGAGGGTGATGGTGACAAGTGAGGGATTTTAGAAAGTCCTCTCTTATCATCATGTGGATGAGAGATGAGAGAAGTTTTTGGAGGAATAAATGTGAATTTTAAATTCACATGATTGGAAGGGAAAAGTGGTTGGGAGAATAAATGTGAATTATATATTCACACGATGAGAAGTACCTTGTGGATAAGACAAGGTCCTTATAAAGGAAACCCTTGTCCCATGTGACTAATGTGACAAGTGAGAGAATTTAGAATTTCCCAACAACTTGCATGGGGAAGAGAAATTCATTGAATGAATAAATGTGAATTTTAAATTCACATAGGGAAGAGGTCAAGGTTCAAAAAGGAAAACACTTATGAAAGGTTGACTTGGAGGGCATGCCAAAGATGGCATGTCGTTAGATTAAGGTTGTGCAAACAATTGATTAAGAATATTAATGAAGGATAAGAGATAAGTGGCCAAATATGGAGGATGTGACATTAATCCTAATTAAAAGTGTGCACATCCTAATCATGGATTAATTATAATAATCCAGATTAGAAGAAGGTTATGGAGGATGTGATAAGGAGATAGAAGAGAGGGAATTTAAAATTGATTTAAATTCAAAAAAGCTAAATGATTAAATTAAATAAATTGATGTATTTATTTAATTTAGAGAAGAAGGATGAAAGATAAAGTATTTAATTATTAAATTAAATACTTTACAAACCTTATGCAAAGGGGGAATATTAATTAAATAAATGTTTTAATTAATATATATATAGAATAGATGAATAAAGGAGATGGGTTTGACCATATGGGAATGGTCAAATTTGGATGTCTATAGTTTCTTATTGAGAAATCCAACTACACATTTCTCAATACACAAGTCTCATAATTTTTCTTACAAGAATTTAAATCCCTATTAAATTCCATATCTTTCCCCACTTTAGAGATATGGGGATTGCTGACACAAGTTATTTAGGCATGAATATAAATGAAATCCCTTAGCAAATTCATTGACTGCATGTAATTTTTGGTCGCCTTCTTGAAAGGGGAATTATTAAGACTACATTATGTGAGAAGGGGAAATTTGACCAATTTCAATAAAAAAACTTCATTGAATTAGGAAACACCCAATCTGAGGACAACAACAATAAGAAGCAAGACCACACTTCCCTCAAAAATTGGAAATGAAAGAAGATATGAATTATTGTCTCCTCTTCATGTTTATAGAGAAAACACCAATTAACCAATTGGAAACCCCTCCTAACTCGATTGTCAATAGTGAGAATTTTTCCATGAGCTGCAGTCCACTAGAAACAATTAATTTTGGGAACTAGGTTCTTTAACCACACCATTTCCTAGAAATGGTCAGGGACAACAACCTAAGGCCTCACCAGTTATTCATAGGTCTTTTTGACCAAGAAACAACCAGAAGAACTACCTTTCCAAATCCACTCATTTTCCCTTTCTCTATCAAACCACTTAGCTTCCCGAATTAGATTATGTAGTCTTGTGAAGATTTGGTCCCAATTCACCTATCTTTGGCCTCTCATATTTTTCCTCTTTTGTAGAAAATTGAAATCCTTCTATTTAGGTTCCTCCTTATCCCAGTTAATATAATCAAATACCTTTTTACCATAGATCCTGTTTAGGCTAAGTTTAAGAGTATTAAGTTCTTACAAGGAGGATAGAGTTGAATTCTCTATCCAAAGGTCCTTCCTTCCAAAAATTAGTATTATTTACATTCCCAATTCTATTTCTTACCCCCATCTACAACACATTCCTCAATCTCACTAGGTGTTTCATAAAGCTAAACCACTAGGAAAATCAGATTGTGAGAGAAAACAACCAGAATTCCTATTCCTCAAGTATTTTGCTTGGAATTTTTTTACACAATCTTTAGAGATTTTTAGAAGATTCCAACCAATTTTAGTTGTTAAGGATTTTATTAGCATGGATATTCTTCTTAATCACATACCTCCTCCTCTTTTAGGAATACACACTTTTTCTCAGCTAACCAGGCATAGTCTATTTTTTTCTTCAATTCTTGACCATAAAATTTTCTCTGAATTTGTTCAATCTTCTCCCCAATAGAGGAAGGGATTTTGAAAAGAGAAAGGTAGTAAATAGGGATATTCTAAAGGGAGGATTTAAGGAGTTGGAATTTTCCCATCAAGCTAAGAATCTTCCCCTTCCAACCAACAAGTTTGATTTGAATCATTTCTATTAGTTAATTCCAGTAATTATTTTCTAGCTTCTTAGAGATCAAAGGAAGGCCCAGATAGGCATCAAGTAAATCAACTTCCTACAATCCCAATATTTTTATCACTCTATCCTTAATCTACTTGTCAATATTGAAGAAGTATTTTTTTCTTTTTTCATAGTTTATGCACTTTCCAGAAACAACAACATAGTCATTGAGAAATTGTTTTTAGAGACCTGCTTCTGCCATCGAGGCTTCCCAAAACATTAGAGTATCATCAAAAAATTGTTGATGGGAATCAAACATGAGTGATGAGGTAGCATTAACACCTTTGAGATCTTTTGAGTCCAATTTTTAAATGTTCCTACCAAGAAATTCAACAACAATAATAAAGAGGTAGGAAGAAAGGGAGTCACCTTGCCTAAGCCCATGACCATAGGAGAAAAAACCTTGAGGGACACCATTGACCAAAATAGAAAATGTTGGGGAGGTAACACAAGTAGAAATAATATTTAGGAATATTCCTTCTATCCTAAAATTCTTAAGAGAAACAAAAAGGAAAGGCCAAGAAACCCTATCATAGGCCTTTGAAATATCAATTTTGAAGGACATCCTAGGATTTTTAGAGTGATCCATTGAATGGATAATTTCATGGGTAGAAATAACAGCATCAAGAGTATTTCTACCTTGTACAAAACTTTTTTGGTTTGAGGCAATCATTTTACCAAGCATTGGTTTGAGTCTTAACACCAAAATTTTTGAGAAAATTTTATAGACTGTGTTGCAAAGAATGGTAGGTCTATAATCTTTCATGGCTAAGGAATCCATAGATTTGTGGATAAGAGATATGAAAGTAGCATTCATTTCTTTCAATAGCCTTCCCAACCTAAAGAAATCCCTAGCAACATTAAAAAGATCAGTTTTAACAATGTCCTAGTAGGTGTAAGGAAAGAAATGGTGTGGAAACAACTTTCCTAACATCAAATCCATAGGGGAGTAAGTAGAAAACACTTTTAATTTTTCCTAATTACAATTCAATTAAGATACACATGAAATATTTTCAAAAATAGAGGAGATACTCAAAGACAATGAACAACAAATTTATGTGGGAAACCCTTTCAGGAAAAAACCCACCACACCAAGCTGAATCTCTTTGTATTACAGTAACAAAAATTACATACAATCAAAAATAAAACTCTCTGATATTTCATAGTAGCTACAACATTCACTATTCAATCTCTCTCTCAGAAAAAGCTCTCAACCAATTCGATAAAACTCATCGTGATTTCAAAACAGAATCGATCTGCTTTTATTCTATTCACATTCTGATTTTGTCTTATGTGCATCCTTATCCGCCATTGCCAATAATAGATAGTTTCCATCGAGCAGATGATTTTTTCTTGCATGCAATTTTTTCCAGCATTGCAATAGTTACAAAAAATCCAACCGTCATCCGTTTGAAAACTGCTTCCTCTGATTGGTCCAGCATGATGCCACAAAGTATTCACTATCGATATTGGTTCCCCAACAGTGGGCAAGAGAATTCTCATTTGACAAGACTCATACCGAAAACCATAAGTCATATCAAACTCAAAGAGACCATCGGTAAGACATACCAATCTCGCCAAGACCTCATATTGAAGTCTTCAAGTTATGTCATCGTGTGTTTTCCTTTCGGTGTGACAATCGGTTTTCAATGAGACTCATATCAAAGTCACAAGTCACAGTGATGAGTTACACTATCGACAAGACATATCGATCTCGCCATGACTTCCCATCGACCACTTCATGCTACACCAAAGCCTTACTACTATCAGCAAGACCCCATGGTTTCGGTGAGACGTCATACCGCAAGACAAAGCTTCCACTGAATGGTCACAAACTATCAGCAAGACTCATGTCTTTTTTTGTGACCTTTCTTTGAGTGCCCCAATTCTTACTAAAGAACATTGGCCTAACTTACCCAAGTCACCAAGACTTATCAACGAAGTCTTTTGTTACTGTGAAGACACCATGAGAATACTCCTGTCGGTGAGACTTTCCGGTCTCATTGAGACCTCTCCCCAAAGATCCTTATGTTAGCCCAATGTTGATGAGACTTACATCGATCACCAAGACTTCATGCCGAAGTCTTTGAAGTCACTGTGAATCAACCAAGAGAAAACCCCCATCGGCAAGACTTGTCTACTCACTGAGAGATCTCCCTGAGATCCTTGTGTTAGCCTAATAGTTGTAAGCTATCGGTGAGACATTCACCATTCATTGGGACCTCTCTCTGACACTTGTGAGATAGCCCGATAAGATCAACTGTAGCCCAAAGTTCTCCTGATTGCCAAAAGTTCATGTCAAACACAGAGAGTCACAGCGATAGACTTCATTCAGCAAGACATCAAATATGTCTTGGCGACATGAACCTGCCAAGCAGATCTAGAACAGTTAGTCACCAAGACATGAACAATGTCATAGCGACTTTTCCCTTCAAGAGTTCCATGTCAGTAAGGATTGAGGCACATATTCCAACAAGCTCCCACTTGACGAAGATCTTACTGACACCTCCAGAGCATCGTAAAACTACTGAAATTCATGGGCCAAGAGGCCCATCGAACTGGCACACCACCTGAACATGTCTGTGCTCACAGGCTTCATCAATGCATCTGTAACATTCTCTAGAGTATCCACTTTCTCCAAAGAGACCTTTCCATCCTCCACCATATCTCGTACAAAGTGATACTGTACATCTATATGTTTCATCCTAGCATGGAAAGTAAGATTCTTTGCAAAACATATAGCACTTTGACTATCATAGTAAATAGTAATCTTTCCTGCATCAAAACCAATGTTAGAACACAAACGTTTTAACCAGATTGCTTCTTTATAGGTATGTGCTGTTGCCATGTATTCTACCTCTGTAGTGGACAAAGCGACTACAACCTGCTTCTTGCTCATCCAACTCACTACACCACCATTCATCATGAGAACATATCCACTGGTGGATCTTCTGCTGTCAATGTCCGCTACCCAATCAGAATCCACATAACCTTGAATGCTGAGAGTCTTCTGTGATTCAACCAAGTTACCATGGTAACACAAAGCATAGTCTGAAGTGCCCTTCAGATATCTAAACAATCTCTTCAATGCATCCTAATGTGTTCTTCCAGGATTATCCATAAACCGACTAAGAACTCCCACTGCTTGGGCAATGTCTAGCCTTGTACATACCATTGCATACATAAGGATTCCAACTATACTTGCATAAGGCACGCTAGTCATGTCCTCCATCTCAAAAGAAGATTTTGGAAAATCCTCAACACATAGCTTCATTCTCTGTGTAACTAGAACAACTAGCTATTTGCACTCAGTCATACAAAATCTCTCTAGAAAAGTCATGATATACTTACTCTGATTGAGCCAAAGTTTTCTATTCTTCTTGTCCCTGGTTATTTCCATTCCTAGAATATACCCTGTTGCACCAAGATCTTTCATTTCAAACTTTGCAGACAATTGAGACTTAATATCATAAATCATTAGCTTACTATTACCTATGAACAACATATCATCAACATAGAGTGCAATAATAAGGACTTGATCACTTGTAGCTTTTTCATACACACAGTGATCACATTTTGATCTTACAAATCCCAATGACAAAACAAACATGTCAAACTTTTGGTACCACATTCTAGGGGACTATTTTAAACCATATAGAGATTTCTTTAACTTGCAAACCAATCTTTCTTTACCTTTCTCCACAAAGTGCTCCAGCTGGAACATATAAATTTCTTCTTCAAGATCACCATGAAGAAATGTTGTCTTCACATCCATCTGTTCAATCTCTAAGTCATACGCTATTGCAAGTGATAAGAAATCTAATGGATGTCATCTTAGCTATAGGAGAAAACATTTCTCCATAATCAATTCCCTCTACCTAGGAATATCCTTTCGCAACCAACCTTGCTTTATATTTCTCCACACTACCATCCAGAACTATTTTCTTTTTGAATATTCATTTGCAGCCTACAAATTTTATGCCTTTAGGCAATGGAACCAAACCCCAGGTATCATTCTTTTCTAATGATGTCATTTCTTCATTCATGGCTTTCAACCAAGATTTTGAATAAGACATTTTAAATGCCTCTTTCACAGTCCTAGGTTCATTAGTGCTATAAATTAAAGCATAGGCACAAGTAGACTCTATCAAAGAAAACCCATACCTTTCAGGTTGATTTCTTTCATGAGTTGACCTCCTCACAGGCTGAGGCTGAGGTGGTTCTTCATCTTCTTCAGAACTTTCAGAACTGCTTGAGCTTTCCTCAGTATCAGGTACATTTTGATTTTTCAATTCCTCTTTATCTGGTGTCTAAGGAATTGTTGCTACATCCTTTTCATTTTCTGATTTCTTCTCTGACTGCAGATCTAATGAAGAGGGTTTCAGCTCATGAAAGATAACAATTCTACTGTACAAAACCTTCTCAGTCTCAGGGTTCCAAAGCTTGTATCCTTTTATGCCAGCACTATACCCAATAAAAATACACTTCACAACTTTTTTTCCAACTTAGATATTTTTTCAAATGGCACATATGCATATGCCTCACAGCCAAATACATGAATTTGTCTCAGAGAGGGCTTCCTTCCAAACCATGCTTCCAAAGGTGTCTTCTCAACAAGAGCAGATTTAGGAGAATGATTTACCAAGTAACATGCTATAGAGACTGCTTCAACCCAGAACTTCTCATCCAAGCCAACACTACTCAACATACTCCGTACTCTTTCCATTACTGTCCTGTTGAACCTTTCAGCAACTCCATTTTGTTGTGGAGTATAAGGTGTAGTCTTATGTATTTTAATCCCATGATCTGTACAGTACCTTTCAAATTCATCTGAACATAACTCACCACCATTTTCAGTCCTTAACCATTTTATTTTCTTACTAGTCTGATTTTCAACAAGGCTTTTAAATTCCTTAAATTGACTGAACACTTCTGATTTACTTTTCTAAAAATATACAAATTTCCTTCTAGAATAATCATCAATAAATGACACATAGTATCTTGATTTAGATAAACAAGGAACATTCACTGGACCAAACACATCATAATGTATATAATCAAGAAAACTAGAATATTTTTGAGGACTAGAATAAAATGAAACACGCTGTTGCTTTCCATAAATGCAATGTTCACAAAATTCAAACTAAAGGTTACAATCTTCAAGCCCTTCTACTAGGTTTTTATTTGTCAAGGTTTTTAAACCTTTTTCACCAATGTGGCCAAGCCTATGATGCCAGAGCATAGTCTTTTTTGTTGGAAGTTTAACCTCCATGGCATTTACTCCATTAGGAATGTTTTCCTTCTTTTCTCCATGAGCAGCCTTAAGTGACTTTGCAGAGACACTGTTGCATTGGACAACTTGTGCATCCAACTTGTACAAGGTACCAATTTGAGCACCCCTAGCTAGCACCATAGAGCCTCTAGTCATCTTGTAGCCATTTCTAGAGAATGTGACCTACACTCCAATATCATTCAGCTTACTTACAAAAAGTAGATTTTGAGCCAGACCTAGTATATGCATCACATCATTGATTCCCTTCACTCTTCCATTAGGGAATTGAAGTTTGACTCTTCCACGACCAACAATTTCCAAAGATGAATCACTTTCCAAATACACCTTTCCACCATTGTATTCTTCATACTTTGTGAACCATTCTCTATGATATTTCATGTGGAAAGATGCTCCATAATCAATCGGCCAAACATCATTTGATTCCTATGTAGCCAAAGCTGCAACGAAGGCATCTGCATCACTATGAGAAGAATCATTTCCAAAAGAGTTCTTCTTCTTTTTCTCCTCCTTGCAATCCTTTTGGACATGACCAGGTTGCCCACAGTTCTAACACTTCACCTTTGACTTCTTGCCAAGAGACTTTGATCTCCCTTCTGATTTCGATCTGGACTTCTTGCCTTTCATCTTTTGTCTACCTCTGATAGTCAGAGCCTCCTTTGTCATCTCAGAATATTTTCTTCTCATTTCTTCTGATAACAGAGAAGCAACAACATCTTCCATCTTGAATGTGAATGTTTTACTCCCAATGGCCATCACTAGATGATCCCAAGAATCAGGGAGAGAACACATCAATAGCATGCAATGATCTTCATCTTCAATCTGTCACACCAACAGATGTCAACTGACCAATCAACATGTTGAAAACATTTAAGTGATCAGCAACAGACCCTCCTTCCTGCATTCTCAAAGAGTACAACTTCTTCCTCAAGAACAACTAGTTCACCAAGGACTTGCCTTGATAAATAGATGCCAATCTTTTCCACAAGGAAGATGCAGTCTTTTCTTCATGCACATTCAGAAGAACAGAGTCTTCCAAGCAGAGCCTTATCAGCCCCTTATAATTTCTATCTGCAAGGTCCCAATGCTCTTGCTTCATGCCTTGAGGCAATTTTCTAGACACAATAGTCCAAAGATCTCATTCTACTAACAAATCTTCCATTTTGAGTTTCCATAGCTCAAAATTGCTACCATTGAATTTCTCTATATCCATCCTTCTAGATGTGCTTGCCATCTAAATTTGTAATTAAACTAACAGAACTCTACAAAACTCCCACTGGAAAAGGATTAACACAAAAAACCCAACCCACTTGAGCACAAGGACAACACAACTAGCTAGGCTTTGATACTACTTGTAAGGAAAGAAACTATGCGGAAACAACTTTCCTAACATCAAATCCACAGGGGAGTAAGCAGACAGTACTTTTAATTTTTCCTAATTACAATTCAATTAAGATACACATGAAAGATTTGCAGAAATAGAGGAGATACTCAAAGAAAATGAACAACAGATTTACGTGGGAAACCCTTTCAGGAAAAAACCCACCACACTAAGCTGAATCTCTTTGTATTACAGTAACAACAATTTCATACAATTAGAAATACAACTCTCTGATATTTCACGGTAGCTACAACATTCACTGTTCAATCTCTCTCTCTGAAAAATCTCTCAACCAATTTGATAAAACTCATCGTGATTTCAAAACAAAATCGATCTTCTTTTATTCTATTCACATTCTCATTTTTTCTTCTATGCATCCTTATCTACCATTGCCAATCATAGATAGTTTCCATCGAGCAGATGATTTTTCCTTGCATGCAATTTTTTTCAGCGTTGCAACAGTTACAAAAAATCCAACCTTCATTCATTTAAAAAATATTTCCTCTGATTGGTCTAGCATGATGCCACATAGGATGGTCACATGTTCAAATGGCGTTTAAACTTTGTTGGAATATCGGTGAGACACTAACAGTGTCTCCCTGATGCCACAAAGTATTTGCTATCGATATCAGTTCCCCAATAGTCGGCAAGAGAATTCTCGTTCGACAAGACTCATACTGAAAACCATAAGTCATATCAAACTCAGAGAGACCATCGGCAAGAAATATTGATCTTTCCAAGACCTCATATTGAATTCTTTGAGTTATGTCATCATGTGTTTTCCTTTCGGCATGACAATCACTTTTTGGTGAGACTCATATTAAAGTCACAAGTCACAGCGATGAGTTATACTATTGGCAAGACATACCAATCTTGCCAACACTTCCCATTGACCACTTCATGCTACACCAAAGCCTTACTACTATCGGTAAGACCCCATGGTTTTGGTGAGATGTCATACCGTAAGACAAAGCTTCCACCGAATGGTCACAAACTGTCAGCAAGACTCATGTCTTTCACCATGACCATTCTCCAAGTGCCCCAAGTCTTATCGAAGACCATTGGCGTGACTTACCCAAGTCACCAAGACTTCTCAACGAAGTCTTTTGTTACCGCGAAGACACCACAAGAATACTCCTATCGGCGAGACTTTCCGGTTTTGTTGAGACCTCTCCTCGAAGATCCTTATGTTAGCTTGATGTCAGTGAGACTTACATCAGTCGCCAAGACTTCATGTTGAATTCTTTGAAGTCACCATGAATGATCCAAGAGAAAACCCCCATCGGCGAGACTTGTCTTCTTGCTGAGAGATCTCCCTGAGATCCTTGTGTTAGCCCGATAGCTATAAGCTATCGATGATACATTCTCCATTTGCTAGGATCTCTCTCTCACACCTGTGAGATAGCTCGATAAGATCAACTATCACCCAGAGTTCTACTGATCGCCAAAAGTTCATGCTAAATACAGAAATTCACAGCGATAGACTTCATTCAGCAAGAAATCAACTCTATCTTGTCGACATGAACCTATCAAGCAGATTTAGAATAGTTAGTCGCCCAAACATGAACAATGTCACAGTGACTTTTCCCTTCAGGAGTTCCATGTCATTAAGGATTGAGGCACATATTCCAACAGTAGGTTTGGAAAAAGGTAGGAGGGAACCAATCAAGGCCAGGAGCTTTAAAAGCTCTAGTTGAAAAAGTTTCCTTTTTTATTTCTTCCATAGATACAACATTAGTCATCATCTTTAAGTGTATATTAGAAATTACATTAGGGATCACTTCAAGAAAGTTAGTAGTTACCTAAAGAGAATTTCCAGGAGCCATGTGATAGGTAGAGAAGAAGTTAACTACTTCTTGAGCAATATCTTTTTTGTTGGTAACAATAGAGCCATCCTCTTTCACAACCAATCTAATTTTGTTTTTGATTTTGTGTTTCAGAGTAGATTGGTGAAAGAATTTAGTGTTCCTATCTCCTTCCATTAGCCATTGGACCCTTGACTTTTGTTTCTAGTAGATTTCCTCATTTTTTTTTATCTTATACCATTGGGATATGAGGTCTCTTTCCTTAGCACATATCTCTTCATCCACTTGGCCAGCCTCCATGATATCTTGAACCTCTTTTATACTTTTTCCCAAGTTGTTCTTTATTTCAAAGATGTTACCAAAAGTCACCTTACAAAATAGCACAATAGGAAATTAGCGTTGACTTTTGCGTCAGATTTTAGTGTATTTTGAATCATGAATTGAACAATTTGGTTGGCGCTAAACTCAGTGCAAACATGCATGGTCAACTCAACATTAGATTTTGCACCAACTTTTCTGCTAGATTTAGAGCTAGATTTAGCATTAGCTTTAGCACCGAAAAATCATAGGACCTCCGTTAGCACCTAAAATAGTTCCAGGAAGTAACTTCAAAAATTGCACCAAAATTGGCACCCAATTTGGCTTTCAATTTTGTTTCCATGTCTACTCCCATTTTTGCTTCTAGTTTTGCTTCCAGTTTTGTGTCTAGTTTTGCTTCTAGTTTTGCCTCTAGATTTGCTTTCAGTTTTTCTTCCAAGTTTTTTTTTCTAGTTTTGCTTCTGGTTTTGCTTATGGTTTTGCTTCCAAGTTTGCTTCTAGTTTTTCTTCCAATTTTTCTTCTATTTTTGCTTCTAGTTTTGCTTTTGGTTTTGCTTCCAAGTTTTTTTATGGTCTTGCTTCTAATTTTGCTTCCAATTTTGCTTTCCTTTTTCTTCCTAGTTTTGCTTCTAATTTTTCTTCTAGTTTTGCTAGTTTTGCTTCCAAGTTTGCTTCTAGTTTTGCTTCTAGTTTTTCTTCTAGGTTTGCTTCCAAGTTTGCTTCTAGTTTTGCTTCCATTTATTAATTTAATATGTTTTATTTCAATTTAATTAGTTAAATATATCATGCCTCTTAAATCACTCATATGATTAGAGACTAATTAATTTAATTATTTAAATCATATGATTAAATAAAAATATAATTATTGTAACATGATCATCATCTATAATTAAAACAAGTGAGTCAAATATCTATAATTTAATTGAATTTGATAACATCCATCCTGAGCAGTAAATTAAAATCATCATACTTAATAAATATCCATCCAAAAATCATCGACCACTTTTAATATATATAAATTGACAAGTCATTATTGATAAGATCATCATCATATATAACTAAAACAAGTGAAATTCAAATATGCTAGTACATCAAAAACATGTCAAAATGATACATGTCCAACAGTCGACATAAGTGAAAATGATACATGTACAAATGATATAAATAAAAATGATAAATTATGTAACTCAAATTGATACAAGTCAATATAATATTGTTTAAATGATATAGTGAAAATGATACATTTCAATATGATACAACTCAACAATATAGTACTATAGGCCATGAAAATGATACATATGATAGTAACCATGAAAAGAGTCATCATAATAATATATCAACAATGATCCATGATGTAGTATATATGATCATGAATGTCACTAGTTACTATTACCAACTGTCTCATCATCATCATCACCATCATGATCATGATCATTGACGTCATCGTCATCATCATCATTGTCATCAGCCTCAGTTTCTTCCATATTTGTATCATCATCATCCTATACCATGTGATTTGTACCGGTAGAACCAATATTTTGTGGATCTATATCATGTTGAGGATCATCTTGATCTTCTAGAAGACCCGTGTTCTACAAAAAAAAACATTTAAATGAAAATTTATTATTTATTTCCTGCTAATTTATTTTAATGTTATATATCTAATATTACAATATATGAGATGAGACCATAATCATGTTACATCAAATTAAAGTGCACATATCATAAGAAAATTTCAAAAATGTTACAACTAATACTAGTGAGTCAGGAGAAACTTCAACTTTAAAAAACAAAGCCAATTAGGTTGGAAGACTTGTGGATTAATAGGCCAGCATTTGGTGGAA
Organism: Sequoia sempervirens; assembly: GCA_007258455.2. Classification (NCBI taxonomy): domain Eukaryota; kingdom Viridiplantae; phylum Streptophyta; class Pinopsida; order Cupressales; family Cupressaceae; genus Sequoia; species Sequoia sempervirens. Next base: position 462,215,002 of record VDFB02271358.1, read on the forward strand.
GAGGAAGAAAGATGACTTGAACTCTAGAGGCCCACCTTAATGGATTTCAGTATTCAACCATGAGATCAAAAGAGAGAGTTGATATCATGTATCAAAACATTAAGCATGCATTATTCCAACCAGTGGAGAAGGAGATGATTACTTTGCTTCATTTTCATTTGCATAACCATATCATGATGTGGGAACTAAGAAGACCAAGGATGTCCAGTGTTATGTGGAGGTAATGGATGTGTTCCAAAATTTAGGAGGGGCAATAAGGTCAATGTATGATCCTAATGAAATTGAGGAAGAACAATAAGAGAGGGATAGGAAAAAATAAAATCAATATAGATTTTCAAGGATTTGTCAAGCGAGTAAGAGAGCTATGGGAGTAGCCCGATCTAAAAGATTTTGAACTATATTTTTATATACCATTTAGAGAGATTGGTTTTCATGGAGTTCCTTTCAAAGGAACTACTTTTATTGTTCCTATGGTAAACTATTTGGTAGAGTTGGCGGAATTACCTTTCTTAGTAATCACTATTAGTGAGATTGAGACTGTTAACCTTGAGAGAGTAGGACTTGGGAAAAAGGCATTTGGTATGGATAGTTTTTTCAAAAACTTCAAGTGGGACATACTCTACAATGATGCCATTCCTCAATCTTCACTTGATGGCATCAAGGAATGGTTGAACTCCATAGATATAAAATATTATGAAAGAAGAATGAACTTGAATTGATGGCCAATTTTGAAGAGTATTACTGATGATCTAGATAAATTTATTGAAGAAGGTGGTTGGGAATTTTTGAATATGGAAGCTAGTGATTCTGATTCTAATAATTCAGAAGAGTCAAATCAAGGATATGAACCCTCTAATGTAGAAGAGGAATTAGAATCATATTTCATGTATCCACCATCAAGAGTGTTACATACCAACAAGATGGAGGGAATTCTTATATAAGGATAATTTTCAATGTTGTAGGTACTAGCTTTAATGCCAACTATAATGGAAACATTTAAATTCCCTAGCAAGATTTATATTAAGGAAATTTCCTTTAGATGTAAGGATTCAAAGCACACCAACCATGTGGTACAAATGATTAAATCCTAGAGACTCTCTATAGTAATGAAACAGTCTGAAAAGGTAGAGAGAGCTATATTGGTGACTCAGGAGAAACTTTAGCTTTCAAAAAAAAATCCAATTAGGCTAGTAGACATGTGGATCAGGCCATAATTTGGTGGAAGAGGATGAAAGATGAATGGAAATCTAGAGGCCCACCATAATGGATTTCAGTATTCAACCATGATAGAAAAACAAAGAGCTGATATCATGTATCAAAACATTAAGCATGCATTCTTCTAGCCAGTGGAGAAGGAGATGATTACTTTGCTGCATTTTCATTTGCATAACCATATCATGATGTGGGAACCAAGAAGACCAAGGATGTCTAGTTTTATGTGGAATTAATGTATGTGGTCCAAAATTTAGAAGGAGAGATCCTAATGTCTGCCAAGAGGAATAAAGTCAAATGAATTAAGTTCACCTACATGTCTTCCAAAGTTTACTTCTAATTTTTATGATTGTTTTTCTTGGCTATCAGAGTTTACTTACAAATTTGAAATTTATTTCTAGTCATTTTGATGAGGATATATTCAACCAATGCGTAAGCACCTTTTGCTTGTATCACAAACATATGTGTATTGCAAGAATTTTGATTATCTATGGTCTACAACTATGTCGTATCACTTATTAGATCTTCTATTTCAATTTTTTCTATGACCTCTATTTGAGGTAGCACTTCACAATCCTACCTTCTTTCCTTAGCTAAGAAGTGGATTTAAATTTAGAAATACTACACTTTAAAAATAGCTATGGTTTAAGGAGAGCTATTCTAGCTTTGTTGTTGACACCTTCAATCTTCAATGGGGAATTAGGTACATGGACTGAAATACAATCTTTCAAACTTAGATTTGAATGTGCATAATTTGATTGATTATGGTTTTCACAAGAAGTTGTCTTTACATGGCTATTCTAGATTGTCAATACGTGTAATAGTGGCTACATCATTATCAAGTTTGGCTACCCTTATTCATAATGCCTTGTCCTTTGGACTCGATACAAAGTTGTGCATTGTTATTCCATATTTGTAACATGTAGGAAATTTAAGGGGTACAACGTATAGAAATTCAGTATTGTCATCCAAGGAAAACTTACATATGGTGTATCAAGAACAATAGAAAATTATTTTATTAGGGTTAATGCTTTCTTCCCCCACACTATTGATATTTTCCCTAAAACATGTTTTTTTATTATTTCAATGCATCTCAAAATTTAATGTATTGATTAACATGTGTTATGCATTTCAACTGTTTATGCAAGTGATGCATATTTGTTAACTCGATTAGTGTCGTTACTTCAATATTTTGACTTCTATGACAACCAACCACTAGGCCATTATGTGCAGGAGCATGTTTGTGTTTTTAGTTAGATTTTTCAGATAGCTCTACTTGGTGTTGAGGACATTTCATTTATCTTTTGAATGTTAAGAAGTCAAAGTTTTAAGGATTTTTCAAGTGAGTAAGAGAGCTATGGGAGAAGCCTCATCTAAAATATTTTGAACTAGAGTTTGATATACCATTTAGAGAGCTTGGTTTTAATGGAGTTCCTTTCAAAGCATCTACTTTTATTGTTCCTAGAGTAAACTGTTTGGTAGAGTTGGTGGAATTACCTTTCTTAGTAATCACTATTAGTAAGATTGAGAATTGTTAACCTTGAGAGAGTAGGACTTGGGAAAAAGGAATTTGATATGGCTATATTTTTCAAAGAATTTAAGCAGGATGTACTCCACATTTACGTCATTCCTCAATCCTTGCTTGATGGCATCAAGGAATGGCTAAATTTCATGGATATAAAGTATTATGAAAGTAGAATGAACTTGAACTGGCAACCAATTTTGAAGACTATTACTGATGATCTAGATAAATTTATTAAAGATGGTGGTTGGGAATTTTTGAATATGGAAGCTAGTGATTCTGATTCTAATAATTCAGAAGAGTTAGATCAAGGATATGAACCCTCTGATGTAGAAGAGGAATCAAAATCAGATGAGGAAGGTTTAGAAGATGAATCTCTTGTGGAATTAGAGAAGGAAGACGAAGAAGAAGATTCTAAAGAGGAGGAAGGTAAAACACATGGGATGAATTAGAAGTCGAAGCCAAAAATGTAGATAAGGAAAAAGGATATGAGTCTAACAGTGAAGCGTAAAGGCAAGAACAAAAGGTAAAAGCTACAAGGAAGTCTCGGGAAATTGATATTAAAGATTCAAGAGGAATGTCTGCCAAGATACATAAAGTCAGATGAATTGAGTTCATCTACATCCTTCTACTATTTATTCATGCACATAAATGGTCATCTTGTAATAATAAGATTTGAGCTCTATTAACTTATCCTACACATCAATAAACAACTCAGCACAAGAGATGCAAACTGACATATTAACACAACAATATCCAACTAAGTTATTGAAACTTAGCTATTGATACCTCGTTCTCCATCTAGATTACAAAATTGTTCCACTTTTTGTTTTGTAACATATTCTTTTCAAACTGCTTTGATGGTGGCCATATTTCTCCTCCTATCAAAACATGGCACATGGACTAGTTAAACTAATTAATATACAATCATTTACTTTTTCCAAGGAAATAAAAAAATATATCATTTAACATATTAAGTATACTTACCAATGTACAGATCAAGGCCTATAAACCTTTTTGGCCAATGAAATGAAGTTTCTCAAGCCTAGCCTTGGAGGCCTTGTCCTGAAACATATACTAATTCAATTTAACTATGCTTAAATAAAATTTAAATATTGTTAGGCCTGTTAAGGGGCTTGGTTGGGTTAATCCAACTAATTCTTCTTCAGAGGTGAAAAAATGGGAGAAACCAATGGAAGGATGGTGGAAGGTAAACCTTGATGGGGCATCAAAAGGTAATCCGGGTCCATTAGGGGTTGGTAGCATTGTTCAAGATTGGGATGGGAATGTATTGGTAATTGGGGCAGTGAGACTGAAGGAAGGATCCAATAATGTGGCTGAAGTAGCAGTAGCTTTAATGGCAATTAAGTTAGTTAGAAAGTTAGGGGCCACAAGGATTCATGTGGAGGATAATTCCTTGATAATCATCCAAGCAATAATAAAAGGAGGAATTGATAATTGGAATTTGTAGGATGTCATTAGGAAAATTATTGAAGAATTAGCTCTTTTTGAGGATTATAAGATTAGTCATCTTAGGAGAATAGAGAATATGGAAGTAGATACCCTCTCAAAATGGGCTTTAACATTTGCAAAGGTGGATGAATTTATAATTGAGGATTTTAGAGGAGTTTCTTTGGAGTAATTTTTTCCCATTACATTTAATGCAAGGTGGTGTTAGTTAGTAAGTGGAGGATTTTTTTTTGAAATTCTTGAAGGACATGAAACATTGATGAAGGTTTTGCTACCGGTGTTGGACGTATGTTCGACACTAATCGTGATGGCTGTAAATTTTTTATGTAATGAATTTTTTCCTTGTATTTCCTTCAATGCTTCTTGGTTTGTGGGAGTAAGGAGAGTGTTATGATGGAGGTGTGAAGTAGTCTGGTGACTAACATACTAGAGAAGAAATGGAGGCCAACTCCAATTTGAAAGCGAGGAGGAAATTGGATCATTTTTTTGGCAAAGTGATAGTGAAGAGATTGTGTGGCTTTTTCCTATCAAGGATGTGAAGGTGGTGCAATTTGTGCAAATCATTCTGGGTAATGGCTTTGAAGATTTGAATCACAAATATCAGAATAATATGGATATATACTCTCTAATTATAGCATGGGGACTGGACTTATGAGAGTCAATGGAGGTTATAAGGAAAGTGATTAAAGCATTGGTGCATAGGGATTTGTTAGTGAACATGGAGAGTATCTTAGAATGGGCTATACCAGGACGAGGATTTAATGTGAGCAAAAGAATGGAATGTGTGGACCTAGGAGTAGTAGAGATAAATCGCCCTTTCATTAGGTGGCTAGAAGGAAGAACTAAAGTCATGTGGAGAGAGGGTGTGGAATAGGGGTGGAAAGCTTTGAAACTGTGTGCCAAATTAATGTAGACTTAGGAGATAATAGCAGGACTCAAAGACATCACCAGAGAGGAGTTGTGTGAGAAGAAGGGTTTGCATCCAAGAAAGAAGGTGAAGCCACTCATGGAATTGTTCCCATTGCATCTGGGCAGCGCTTCTAGAACTTTCTTGTAAACTCAATGCTCATTTTTTGCATAGTTTATTGTGTTTAAGCTAGATGTTGATGTATAAGATTAAGGGGTTAAGCCCTATTTTTTTTTTGATACAATAAATAGATGGGGTTTGGGTAGTAGTTGGTTGGATAGTTTTCAGGTGGTTGTGGTAGGAATTTTTGATCCATAGGTTTTTATTCTTTCAAATGCAAAACCTTAGCAACTAGAGTAATGAACATAGTGCGAAAGAGGACAATGTGCTAGGGTAGATTTAGGAGATCTCCAAATTATCTAATCATAGGAAAATACATCATTTATTTATTTTTAAAAATTAAAATAAATTATTCTAAACCCTATATAGTATGTACATTCATTCTTCAAAAGAATTTGATTTATTTTTTTAAATTAAAAGAAGTCATTCTAAACCCTGTATAGGATACATTGATACTTCAAAAGCATCTGAAGGAATTTGAGATTATGCAAACATATGTCAATTAAATACTTGGATTACAAACTGTAGAACAAATAGTGTAACCCTTGTTGATCAAAGCAGGAATGAGATAAACAACAATGAATCCTATGCCTTCTATCACACACATATCCTTACCATTCTTTGTCATTCTTTACTAAAACACTTCTCCATTTTGGTAGGCTATGCCTGAAAATAGGTTTTCAACAAAGGTTTTATTGTATGTTTATTAAAATGAAAACTGCATTCTAGCAGGCTATGCTTCAAAAATAAGATTTTGACAAAAAAATTAGAGTATGTTTATTAGAGTTTTAGAGTATTTTGGCAGGCTATATTCAAATGATTTATTCAAATGGATTGTGATTGACGTGATTTGCTGCATTTAGTGTTGTAAATTTTAATGATGCCACAATTACCATACTACTTCCATCTCTTATTATACCCGCTACAGTATGGAAGTTTTTTCCCTTCCCTTCTATTGCTTTCCACACTACTACCTTTCTCAAGGCTTCTTGTTGCAAGGTTGTGGTGTATACTGCTCTACTGCATATGTTGCTCACCTTCTTGGTGGTATAGCAATGTATGCTTTTGATCATTACTTCAAAAGTATCAATGAGACAATATTCTTTATCTTACTAATATCTCAATGTCTCAGCGACATTAGATCTTATGTTCCTCTGATGTTGGTTGCTAGTGTCAATGAGACAAGTTAATATCTCTTGCCAATATGCCACTGTCTCATGAATATTTTCCTTTGGCAGTATTTATTTGTATATCGGTGTAACTCTACCATGTCAGGGAGACTCATGATTATCGTTGTAGTATGGAGGTGTTTTTCCCTTCCCTTCAGATGTTTACCACACTACTGCCTTACTTAAGGCTTCTTACTACAAGGTTACAATGTATATCTCTCTATCGCATATGTTGCTCACCTTCTTGGAAATCTAGCGGTGTATGTTTTTTATCATTACTTGAAGAGTGTCGATGAGACAATCTTATTTTTCTTATTGATATCTCAATTTCTCATCGAAATTACTTCATTATATCCAAGAGTTGTGTTTCGTCAAGTACTTGTAGATATACCTTGTCAATGTGACATAAGTGATTCTCTCCTTGATATGCCCATATCTTGTTGACATTTCATTGTTTTACATTATTGATGAGACATATAAATAAGTATCTTCAACATAGGGGTGTCTAAACCAATTCTAAACCCAAAGCTAAACTCAAAGCTCAAACCTAAAAGTGGCGCTAAACTCGAAGCTAAACTCAGAGCCAAAGGTGGCACTAGTGACAATGCCACACTTGAAGCCAATATTGGCACTATAGTTGGTGCTGATTTTGGCTCACATTAACGCCTAAATTAGCGCTAACTTGTCCGGATTGGCACAAATAAATGCCAAAAATAGCACCATCTTGATAAATAGCATTGACGTTTTAAAAAAATTGGCAAAAAATACATTAAAGTAGTGGGTGGAAGCAAAAAATAGAGCAAAAAATGGAGCAAATCACAAGGATTTGTCGTAATGTTATTCCACCCTTTCACTTTTTCCTTTATTCTTCTTAACTTTTCCACCAAGCAATACATAAGAGTGCCTATTATAGGTTCCCCCCACCAAGTTTTAACCAAAGCAATAAAATTTGAGTGGAGATTCCACATAGCTTCAAATTTGAGCATAAATGTTTATAAGATCCCATTTCTCTTGAGAAGCAATATCTTCAAGGGTAATCAAAAGGTTGTTCTTACAAGCTGAACATAGAATGCCTTTCATTTTACAAGGATTCCAAAGGGCAGCAATAGCACCTAAAGCTCCTTCTACCTCACTAACAAAGTAATTAGCTCCTAGCCAAATACTCAAAGTAACTTTATCAAAAGTATCTTTCTTCATCTTCATTTCCTGTAAAAAGAGAACATCCACTTTATTGTCAAGAATATAATATTTCACCAAAAACTATTTATATGGGCTATTAAGGCCCCTTATGTTCTAGGAGAGGTACTTCATTAATAAAATTGAAATCGACCCCACCTCCACCCACGACATCATTTTAGGCTACTTCTTATTGGACTTCAATCTTGCGATCGAGTCTAAGGTTCTCTATTTTCTAGTTGCCACATCCATCACAATATCTTTAGTTCTAGAGTCCTTTTGGGAGGGTCTTCCCACCTTATTACCCCCTCCCACATCTAGTTTCTTTTTATTTTTGGCTTTTGTTGAAGCTTGGGACCATCCCTCATCATCCTCCTTATCACTAGGCCCTTTAGGGAAGCCAAGAAGAGCCAATGAGTCACTCAATTTTCTTGATCCAATTTGAGATAAGGAATTGATGTCCTCCAGAGACAGGATTGTATTAGGTAGAACATATTCTCCTTCTTCAAGGTCTCCACCAGCACCAAAATTCTGCTCCTTCACCCTCAGAGCTAACACATTTTTCTCCATTATGGGATCCCCAACTTGAACCTTCTCCATATTTACATTTTCCCCTCCCGTATCCTCCAATGTAGGAAATCCTAGAGTTGGAAGGGAAGAAGTAGGGGCACCACATCAAGGTTCGGGAAAACTGAGTCATTTACTTCAACAAGAGGATCAGAAATAGACTTCATGTCCTAATTTGGATTATCCTTTAGGAGGGGGACACACACCTTCTGAGCTAAAATAGGATTAGGTTGTGCACCAGAAGCCATTTCATTGGTTGAGTGGTCCTCTTCTAATTTTTTTCCCTTATCCTTTGAACCTTCACTAGATCTATTCCCAGAAGACTCTATTAGATGGAAAAACTTCTTACATTGCTAGAAAAAGAGGTGGGAATTTTCATACTCAAGGGCTTGAGTCCAATTACTGAACTTAGAATTAAGTAGGATTGAGGAAGGGAGGATTGTATTCATTGCCATTATTACACAAATTTGGGCATACACTAGTCTCAATCTCTCTTGAGTTATCTTATCTATAGCCAAAAGACTCCCAAAGGAGCTGGCGATGCCCTTTAATATTCCCTTCTCCAAAAATTCCAATAGGAGGCTCGTAAGGTGAACCCAGGTTGGAGCCAAGGCCCCCAAGTCAACTGACGGGTCAAAACTCAATTTCCATTTACAAAGGGAGAGAATTTTTTTAAAATCCAAGTCAAAATCCTAGGGACCCCTAGTTAAAACCTTTAGCATGTCTTCATAAACCAAAAATGAAAAAATAAAAATACCTCTAGGCATAACATTTATGGTGACATTTCCTTTCATATTCCAAGTGGAAGCAACCCACTAACAAACTAGTTCAATATTTGGCTTGTACGCAAATTTTTTTCCAGCAAGTGTCATTTTGAGGTTATCCATCGCCTTCAGCATTAGAAACTCAGGGACATCTACTTCTGAGCCATTCATTGAGTAGGAAGAAGATTCCAATAGCCTTTTACTCGAAGGTAGCAAGTCAGACCCCACTAGTTTTTTCATGTAGGAAGTCGATGCTTCCTTTGAGAAGAAAGAGTTAAGCCCAAAAGATGGTGAAATGAGTGACTTCCCAAAAATTCCCTCTATCTTTTCCCCAGGGGAAAGGACTGAAGTACGAGGAGGGGACATCAAGTTGGGAACAACTAGACTGGTCACTATCACCATAGACACAACACCAAGGAAGAGGACAATATCCTTGGAATGGGGAGCCTTCCCATGCCCCCCTCTTATTGACCCATCAAGAAATCAAATCACAACTATGGCTAGAAATTCAAAAAATAGCTAGAGCAGGAAGCATCACAACAGAGTCAAAGTTATGGGCTCACTTGTTCCCATTATAACATTCCATGTTAAGAATAAAAAAAAATTCAATTATGCTTTGATGTGTAGCTATTCCTTCTTGCAAAGTTCTAATTAAAACCCAAGTAGGTGAAATTTTGTTTTGCATTAATTAAAAAAAATTTAAATCCTTTTCAACAAACCCATTCTAGCATTATTATACCACTATGACATTCTATGAGGTCACATTTATATAAGTCATATTTTCAACACTACTCATGTGGCTTGCCTATGCCTTAGCATTTTTTTCTTTCTACATAGCTCAACTACATAAAGTGTGGGTGAGAAAAAAGCAATAATTTATAAATGAATAACCAAATGGTATTATTTTGTCTATTGTTCATTTTAGTGATTCTTACTAACTCTTTTCCTACATATCTCACAACCAACTAAGTGAGAAAATAACAATATCATTGGACAATACTTAATACCTGATTATGTAACTCTTTTTTGTTGATCTATTTCATTATCTCCCTTAATCTACCTCTTCCACACCCTTCCTCCTCCACTTGATCCTTGTTGCACCACTTCCCACTTTTGTATTCCTTTTCTCCAAACATAATTGATGTGTCGAAGGGACATCATGGATTCATAATGGTGTGGTAATCACCCTCCTTCCTCAAGGTGCCCATGCCCAAGCCATTAGTTTGTCTCCTTCCATAAAAAAATGATCTACATTCACATTTAGGTTTTTCCTTTTTCTAGTGTGCCAATTGGTAAACTTTTTGTTATTTTATTTCAATCTTCATTTGTATTAGTTCTATTAATATTGTTACTATGTGCCATGGTAAGAAAGGTTTATTGTATTACAATTTAAATTAAATATTTTATACTTTTAAAATATATTATTTAAAATTTAAATTATCATTGGATATTAATTACTTAAAGCAAGATAATTTTTCAAGATAGGGTCTTGAGAATGAAAAGAGAAGACAATACCAATTATTTCTTCAACGAACTACGAAACTTGAATCAACTATACTTTCTCAATTGATCAATGGTTGTTCCATGATAAGATAGAATAAGTGCCCTAAGAGATATCACAATATATAAATCAAACCATTCTGTTATATGATAGTATATATATATAACAAGATACTAAATGAGTTAAGATGTAAAGGGAAACACTCCCATCCAGTCTTTCCACCACAACATAAGAAGAAAATTTTATTTCCATCCCAGAAAACTCAGTCAATTGGTAACCTGCTCATAGCTTCTGACCATTTCCTCTCAATGCTTCATTAAAATAAATAATGTAGAAATTTGGAAAGTATTAGGATGTTGCATGATAGCAATTAACATTTATATATGAGCTGTTGCAACCATCTCTTTAGTTTATCTAATCTATTATAAATTTAGAAGACATTTTGACTATTAATTATAGCATTTATTTAATTTTAACTTTCCAAGGAATACTGGTATAGCAGAGTTTCTGCTATTTATTCTTTTTAAAATTCCTCAAAGAGAGTCAAATAATATTTTTTTTAAATGTCGTCCCATCTTAAATTTTCTCATGAATAAATAAAATTTTTTCCCTTGATATTGGAGAAATTTTGGAGAGTAAGCTAGAGAGGTTTTTTGGTTTATATATTTGTGTGTGTTTTTTTATTTGCTTTTTAATAGTTTAGTTGAGTTTTTTTAATTTTATTTGTATTTATTGTGATAATTTTAAGGTTTTTTTTGTTATTGGAGAAATCTTTTTTATCATATTCAATATTTTTTCTTTGCTTATTAATGTTAAGCATTAGGAATCAAAGTGAACAATAACAATATTGAAAGAAGAAAATTGTAATTAAATTCCATTATGAGATATGTCTCCTGCTAACTCATCAAATTTTATTCTTTCATTCTTTTCTTTTGATAATACATATAAATTGCTTAAATAGTTCAATATGTGACATATTCCTCACCATAGGTATGATAGGGACATCTATCAATGTATAAATCAAAAGTTTGGTGGAATGAGAGGGACAAATGAGTAGATTGGAACAACTTATGAACAACATTAGTTTATGTTGTTCTTGTTGGAGGGAAAAGATTAAATATGAGGCATGTGCACCAAGTGAAGGGAGTAGCCTACCACATAATTAAAGAAGCATGACCTCCATTTGCATGGAAACTTACCAACCTTGAAAAAATAAAGTAGATTGACTTAGGTGGCAAGGAAGTTGGGGGGTTAGGTATAGGTATGGATTTCCATCAAAGCATGAAGAATAGATAATTTTGTGATAAATTGAGATGATTGACATAGGAAGAAATCATAGTTTAGGATTTGAAATAAAGTGAGAAAGTTTCAAAATATAGTGTTTGTGACTATGTTGACCATATCAATGGTGGTAAGCAAAGAGCTCATACAAATACATTTCAATATGAATAGTTTGTTGCAATTCCTCTTCATCCTTGCTCTTGATTTAGAGTTGGAAGCTAGAGTAGACATGTCCAATACCTTGATGGTCACTTATTCACCATTAGAAGGAAACATAATGTTCATTGATGGGATGATTTAGCTCATTTCCTTGCTATGAACCATTCAACAAGACTTATAGGATGCTTTGGACCAAGCTTGTGGCCTTGGTCTTGTTAATTGTTATGATATTTAGCTAGGTTGACATTGTTATCAAGCAAATAATTTGTTGTTGATTACTCTTATGCTTTTAATTTATACTATTAGGTAAATGGGGATTCACCTATCATGTAATAAATTTAGCAGTGCATTATCAACACGATATTCCTATATCAATAACTCATCAAATACCTCATATGGATGAGGTAGTATTATGAAAGTGTATAGTTCAACAATCTCTAAATGAATATAATCATTGAACTCACCATGAAAACTACCTCTTCAATTTTTGTACAATATTATGGCTCAACCATTCCCTCTTATATCTATTTTCTAGAATTTTTCAATGAGAAACTCATATCCATATCAAAAAATAGTGGTGTTACCTAGAAACTATCCATATTTTTAATTATTTGTTTTAGAACATAAGTGTCAAATCTTCATATACACTAATCGATTATAATTCCTTTACTAAATATATGGATAGGAAAACTATCAATAAGTTATACTTGAATTCATGATTACTCTTCTTCATTTCCTCTAGGTCTATTTGTTTATGCCCCATGGTTTCATATAGATTATACACCATTAGGTACCATTTTGTATGTTGTATAGATGCAATTTTTTGATATTGAATCCTCTCTTGATATGAAAAATATTGGAAGCAATATATTTAGTAGCTTATTGTACTCTAGGATCTCTAATCTTATTAACAATGAGGAATCACTAGCCAAATATAGTGCCCATGAGTGTGGTGATAGATTTTTTGTCAACCTTATAAATTTCTCTCTCTTATTCCATAGCCCCATTGTTCAAATGATTTCTTCTTTGGTGATGAGGAAGGGATTGTCCAAATTCATTATTTCATTGTGTATGTGACTTAATACTAGCCAAATTTATAAAAACTTAGGAAATTTTAACAATATCAAGTTTTATCTTTTTGATGTTGGTATATTGCACCAAGAATTATTCACTTATTAGATTTTTTAAGGTTTTAATTTCTTTTGAAATTTTGGGATGGTCTACATGATGAGCTTTCTATGAATGTAATTTCTTACACCCTCTACATAGATGAAGTTGGTGGAGATATTTAAAAATGCCCCATCTAGGTAATTTTGCACTACCTTGTATGGAAAGGACTTGTACATTGCCCTTATAATATCCTAACAATATATTTCCCTTCCTTGTTATCATTCCTAAAGGAATTATTGTATAAGTATAATTAGAAGGCTACATGTATTCTTTAATAATATTTGACATTGATGTGATAATTTGATCTTGTTTATTTCTTGAACTATAATTAATCATGATGGAAGATATTACTCTAGCTTTATTTGATCATGGTAGCTAGTTGACTAAGATCATCTACTATTAAATTCATTATCCTTTTCCTTTATTGAATGAATTGATCAAACCAATTTAGAGTATCCAAAATTTTATGATCTCCCATGTTAGATGTTGTTTCAATCATTAAAAATGTGAAGGAATTTTAGTGAAGGAAATTAGACCTTGCTAGAGGATTGTGTTGTTTTTATTAAGAATCCAAGTCAAAGGATATTGATATGGTGACCTAAAGGAATCTTTAAGACATGAAAATTTAGGTTCATTTACTTGAGATAGCTTAACTTAAAAAAATCGAGTTTTAGATGGAGGATTGTGATTGTTGGAAAATACAGTCTCTATCCAAATATGAATTCAATGGATAAGATAGAAGGCTTGGACTACAACAACATTAAAATCTGAAAATTAAGTTGCTTTAATATGGAAATACAGCAATTAGATCCATATTCTCTATGATTCCAAAAAACAACCAACATATCATTCTTATAAAGACTACCTTATGTGAAATTCTAACAACAATAAATAAAGAATAACATCATAATAAGATAACAAAAATGAGGCACAAATCAACAACATAAGATCATAACATAGGATTTACGTGGAGAAACCTTTGCAGGAAAAAAAAATCAACCAAGAAGAGAGGCCAAGTATGCATTATCATCAAATAAATGAGATTACAATATAGCCGCTTTCATTCTCCTCTTTTCCTCCAACATGGTAGCACATGTGCTCCTATGAACATGCTCCTTATACCACCATTTTTCCTTGTTCCTATAGAGTAACACTGCATTCAAATGTTCCTCATTAATTCTACATCCAAGAGGCTAAATTTATAGACTTGTGAAGGCATCTAATGAACCAAACAAGGCACCCAAAGATGAACCTTCATTCCAAACATCCACAACCTTTGGATTACCTCCATGGAATTTGAAAAGAAACCAATTTTGGCTCCAATACTTTCCCTCCTACTTGTGAACCAAAAATATGAGAGATAAACATTATATTAAATGTAATAAATGATGGAAAACCAAGTGACACATGTTGCCTCTATCCAAGAACACAATTGGAGAATTTAGAAATAGACACTTATTTATCATTTAATTTATCATTTATTCTCTCATTTGAGGCATCCACATGTGGGGAAAACAATACTAAATATTTATTTCCACACACCACCTTTACCGCTGTAAGTGGACCCATCACCCCTTATGAATATATTACAAATAATGGTGATAATTAATACTACAAAATATTTTCCAAATACACCCTAAGTGACTAGAGACACTTTCCAAGGATATTGAACCATGACATATGCCATAGGATTTACAAGGTGGATGGCACCTAATCCTAACATTCTCCCACTTGAAATCAACATTGTAAATACATCCATATGAATCACCAACAAGGGAAAAGCATCCCTTAGCCAAACATGTACTATATGAATCTTCACCATGCTCCAACAAGATACCTATGAAAGAAACCATGATAACCACCATCAAGCAAAAATCTCCATCACATCCTCCAACATGACACCTATGGAAGAGAAAGGAACATGTCAAGGTGAAACATATCAACTATCATTGAAACTTGCACCAATCATAAATACATGAACATAAACATCAAATTAAAATGATAACAAAAGCTCTTACTAGTTTCCTTAATTATGACACATAGAATAGAAAGGTCCACAAAAAATTGCAATTCATCCAAGATAACCATACCTCAAACCAAGGTATTCCAAAGGTAGATAAAATTTCATGTCATCAATATACCAACCCAAAAATTTATAATCAAGTCTCTATATATCCATCCTCCTATCTTGATGCAACATACCAATGAATAAATTACCACAAACATGGCCAAATAAAAAGTCTGCACAAACACTGAAATAATCTCATGGATATAGATAGTCCACATCCGAGTTATCCCATTACAATCAAATGGGTTATCAGCCCACACAACTACATAACTCATAGATCCCAATCAAATGAAACATGCAAACTCATCATCACATTAGTAACCAACAAACCAAGATATCATAGAGGATAACCAATCATATATCCAAAAACTCCCACTACACATGAGTAATGTCAAATTTGAAAATAGATCAAGGTGTATCAAGTCTACCTATAGTACTTCACATAGATAATGTGGCTAATTCCTCTATTACATAGTGTGAAGGAAATATAAAATGATATGCAATTCCTGCAAACAAATATGTTGTGATACCTCTCTCGCCATTAGACTTCATATCTCTCCCAAGTTCTTCACACTAACCATGTGAAACCAAACATCTAAGAAGAATACCATGACCAAAGATAGAATCCGCAAATCAAACCATATCCTTGTTCCACACTAACATGTACGAAGATGTGTAATGTAATATCTCCTTCACCATTCAAAAACTAAAAGGATATCAACATCTAACATTCAAATCAAATGAAAACATGACAACAATATATGTAAACCTCTAAAACTTAAGGTAGATCAAACCAACCAATCATTCCCATAATAGAGGGAATCTTCCCAAAGCCACAAACCATTTCCTATACCTCTCCAAATTAGTCCTTGGAACTAGAACCATAGCTCAAGACCAAAACAAGGAGAATAATGAAAATCTATAAACCATGCATCTTCTTCCAAGTCTTCAAATTTTCTATATTAAAGACTAAATTATATGAGAAGAGAAAATACAAAATAAACAATGGATGTAATAATCAAGTGTGAAATACCTCTCAAATCATTCACCTACTGTGTAGACTAAGAGTTGGATACAAGATTGTCTTATGAACATAACACCAAGAAATGACAATATTTTCTTCAAGTCCATAATGGATTCACATCCATAACCATGTGTAAGCTCCTTAGTTTTTTTTCTAATAACCTCATCAAATAATTAATCATATCACATATGATCCCATAAATAATTGATATATTAGCCTCACCTAAGTCTCTCTAGTCTCCATGAACATCCACCAATCAATCCATGCTAACTTCAAATGCATACCTACAAAATCATGAAGTTCTAAGCAAATGATTAATACTCAAACCAAAGAGAGCAAAAAAATACCATTGTCAAAGTTCCAACTATACAATTAGGAACATATCATGACATCATGATCTAACATCCCCTCCTAGGAGATCACACAACCATCCATCATCAAAATGATGAAACAAAATCACTAACAAAGCTTCCATTGAACTATGTAAGCAAGCTCTCCAGGAATTGTGATAACCATCTCCTAATTGAAGATCCTTCATGGCCCCAAAAAAATAAAAGAACTCAACACCATGAGCTCCCAAAAGGTAAAGTACAACCATAATCTCCAAACCAAGAAGATACCAATGCTACACATCCTTTTTCAATAGAACCAAAGATTCCATAGCTCTCACTACAATTTGAAGACAAAATTCAAGAGCTCCTTATGACACCAACAACCATTGCAAAAGATCATCCATCTTCTAATTAAAGATTATGTGGTTCGCTATAAAGTACAACAACAAAAAATTAGAACCAAAATCTTCAAAAAAAAGAAGATAGAACACATTATGTAACTACATAAAGCTCCCACTGAAAGTAATACCAAGATATAAATGTCATCATGACCAATATCATTGTCAAAAATCTACACAAAGTGAACAAAGCTTCTCATGCACCATAAGCAACTACTAAAGATTCAAATGAATAACTATATTAGGTACTCCAAATAGCCATCTCCCACTACATGATGACCAATATCATTTCCAACATTCTACTCAAAGTGAAAAAAGTTTCTCATCACCATAAAAAAATGCTAAGGATTCAAATGAACAACTATATCAGGTAATCCAAATAGCCATATCCCACTGCAACAAGCATACCAATCTAATAATGGTAACCAATAATATGGCCTACCAAATAGAATCCACATTAGACAATCTTCCAAGATCTACACATATGCAACATCTCAAAGGAGAAATACATAATCAGTGCTCCAATCTCAAATAACTAAAAAAATAGATTCAACCCCACATTATGTTGAACAAGAAACTGAGAGGTGGATGAATCAATTGTCATAGATTTAAAACTTAACTCATTCATTGGAACTAATCCTTAACACTACTTAAATGATCAAACATTAAATAATAGTGCAAAAACTAAAAACCATCACACAAACACAATAACACCAAATTTATGTGCAAAAACCAATAAGGGAAAAACCACGGTGAGGAATAACTCACACTATGGAGAATATCAAAACTGATTACAAGAGGTTCACTACCCGAGAAGCAAGGCTCATTGCCAAAAAAAGGACTCATTATTTGGATCAAGACTCACTTTCCAACATGGCTAACAACTTGGAGGGTTCACTGCCATAGTGATACAAAGAATATAGAAGATATATGTTACAGAGAGAAGACAATCTCAATGCTATAGAGAAATCCACCACAATTTTCTCAACCACTTGCAAACATGCATGAATGATAGAGTGCACCTTCTGCTCATTACATCTGGAAACTCAAAATTTAGGCTTCACACTAATATTCTACACTCATGTCACACACACTCACTAATTTGCATCAATCTCACATCTATCTGATCTATTTCTTTGCACTTATCTCTCTTTCTTCTTTCTATATTTTCACCACTAACTCACCCTATATTTATACCATCTTCAAATTTGAAACATATCCAAAGTCAGCTATCCAAATTCAAATTAAAGTTAGGTTTGTGCCAAAACATGCTAGGGTGGAATTATAATGAGGGAAACCCAAACACATGCTTCATAAGGACCTAAATAGATCCAACATGCTTCATCAACTCTAAAGATAGTGTTTAACACAAGGTCGGCCAAACCAGTGTAAAACACATAGAACAATTAAGCGCAAACCTTCTATATACCAATTTTTTTCTTAACACAATCAAAACAACTCAACTCTAGAATCGCAAGTCATAAAAATTTAACAAAGAGAAATACAGACCGACACTTCTCTCGGACCTCAACTAGAAACATAGAAAAACATAGTTCACAACTGGTGAACATAACTTGCACTGTACAATGAATTAAAAGCTAAATAGCTTCCAAAAACCATGATCAACATATCTAAACCACACAAACATAGGAGTAAATCTTGAAGCAAATCCTGGAGCAACCATTCAACACCTGCAATCTTTCTTCAATAGAATTTTCTCAATATCCTCAACATATACAACCAATAACCTATATCCATGACATTAATGACAACAACAACTAGTTGACATCAATGAAAACACCTTCATTCTTTCCATTCTTTCAACAATATCCTCCTTTGTAATTGATGAAAACACATGATGTGAAAAACCATCAAAGACACCATATAAGATCTTAATACACTTCTCAATATTTTTCTTTTTGTTTCTCCCACTTAGTAGATAATCTTTTATATTCTTCCTCTCTTTTTCACATGCTTTCTCTCCCCCTTTGACATCAATGGAAAAGGAAAATGATATTTTACATTGATTTCCCCTTTGTCATTAAAAACAAGATACTCTCAATGAAAACACCTAACACTACCAACTCCCCTTGAGAGGTAGCCACCAAAACATTAGTCTAGAAGAAAGATAGATCCATAGATCCACCAAACTGATACATCTCCATATGCATCTTATTTCAAGAAAGGAAGGGCAATGACCCCTAACTTCTCCTAGAGATACTCAAAAGTATCTTTAGGAAGAGCCTTCCTAAATATTTCAACAATTTGATCCTTCATCGGAATATATTCAAGTTTTACTTCATTCTCCACGAAATTCTCTCTCAAGAAATGATACTTGATAGATATATGCTTCGTCCTTGAGTGCATCACAAGATTCTTTAAAATGTTAATTGCACTTGTATTATCATAGAATATAGAAATAGGATCATCATACACCACTATGATATCTTTCATTGTATGTTTCATCCATAGAACTTATGTAAAACAAGATGTAACAATAATATACTTAGCTTTAGTAGTAGACAAAGGAGACTAAATCTTTCTTTTTACTCAACCCTGTCACCAATATACAACTTATAAATAATGTACCACCACTTGTACTCTTTCTTTCATCTACATATCTAGCCCAATGTACATCTATATAGGAACTTAGTGTAAAATTGATATCTCTAGGATACCATAACCCATAATATGAAGTTCCATTCAAATATCTGAATATTCTTTTAACAATAGCAACATGTGTTTCCTTAGGATCCTCTTGAAATCAAGCCACAAGACAAACAACATGCATAATATCCAATCTAGTAGTAGTCAAACACAATAGTCCACCAATCATAGATCTATACTTTCTCTAATTGACCTTGGGTGAGTCATCATCTTTACCCAATTTGCAACCAGTCACCATAGGAGTACATACTAGTTTGGAACCATCCATCCCAAACTTCTTCAACATCTCTTTCACATACTTAGACTGTGAAATAAAAATTCCTTTCCCTAATTGATTAATCTGTAGCCCAAGAAGGAAATTCTTCTCTCCAAACATAGGCATTTAAAATTCTTTCTACATCTCTTCTACAAACATCTTGCACATATTTTCATTTCCTCCAAAAATAATGTCATCAACATATACAACTACAATCAAGATTTTGTCATTTTCAATCTTAGAATACAAATTACTATTTTTCATACCTTTGTTGAAACCTTGTTGAATCAAATAATTGTCTAGCCTTGCATACCAGGCTCTAGGATTTTTCTTCAATCCATATAAGGCTTTATTCAATCTGCACACCATATCCAATTGATCTTTCAACTTAAATCCTTTTTTTCTTTTCCATATAAACCTCTTCTTCTAGCTCACCATTCAAAAATGCTAACTTGACATTTATCTGATAGGCCTTGAAGTCTTTATGAGCAGAAAATACTAAGAAAGTCCTCATAGCTTCCATTCTTGCTACTGGAGCAAAATTTTCTTGAAAATATATTCCTTATACTTATGAGTAATATTTACACACAAGCCTTTCTTTATTGCTAAACATTTCTCTACTCTCATTCAACTTATTTTTGAATACCCACTTCAATTCAATAATTTTTTTATCTGCTAATCTTGGGACCAATTCCCAAGTTTGATTCTTCTCAATTTGCATAATTTATTCTTTCATGGCTTCCATCCAATGTTCATTTTTACATGCTTCACTTACAATCTTAGAAAATAAACACATATTAACTTCAACGACAACTTTGCTTCCAATCAATAATCCTTTAGTCTTATCTCCAATAATCCAACTTTCTGAATGATTCTTCTGCACATATATAGGTGTCTTAGGTGACACCATCAAAACTTCTTCTCTTTCATTATGTCCATTCTACTTCTCTTTCTCATCCTTTTCCTGCTATTTCACAATCTCTTTAATTCTTACACAATCGGGTTCATCAAATACATATCCATCAATATCAATTGAATTCTTCATTGTCTCATCAACCTTAACATTTTCACTTTCTACAATCTTTCTTAGTATTTTATTGAAACATATGTATGCTTTGTTTTTAGTAGATTATCCAAGAAAAATTCCTTCATCACTTCTTGCATCAAACTTTCCTAAAGTTTCTTTATCTCTTCTGATATAGCATTTACTTACGAATACCTTGAAATACTTGACAGTAGATGCCATAACTCATAGGGGGTGTTTGTACTATTTTATCTTGCTTAAAATCGATCAAGAATGCATAAACAACATTATGAATAGCCTCTCTCCAGTAAACTTTCTATAAACCAGCCTTAGCAATCATTGATTGAGAAACCTCTTGAAATGTTATATTTTTCCTTTCAACAACTCCATTCTGCTGAGGAGTTCTCAGAGTAGATAACTATCTTCTTATTCCATTCACTTCAAAAAAAATATAAAACTCATGGGAGGTGAACTCACTACCTCTGTCATACCTTAAACAATTTATCCTCAAATTCAATTCATTTTCAACCATAGCTTTGAATGTCTTGAATCTATCTAATCCATCTTATTTATCTCTAAGAAATGCAACCCATGTATATGTAGAATAATCATCAATAAAAATCATAAAGTACCTTTCACCTTGTATACTTCTCACTCTTGTGGGACAATAGAGATCTATGTGAATTAAATCACTCTTGTGCGACAATCGAGTAGTAGATTGTTCCTTTGACTTGTGATGACTTCTTGCTTGCTTTCCAAATAGACAATTCCTACAAATAGCATTAACATGCTTTGTAATCCTTGGTAAATCTCTCATAGCCTGAACTACACTGAGCCTCACCAAATTACCTAAATTCATGTGACACATTCTCTAATGCTATAACCAAATATCATTAATCTAAGTCATAAATAATCATCCATCAACACCCTTAAGTTAAATTCATGAAGTTTCCACAGTCCATAATAATGTAGTGAAAAGATTTTTGGATTAAGACTAGGTGGAGATCAATGTTTTAGATCCTTTTTGGATTTCACATCTCTCATCATTAAACACAAGATCATATCCCTTACTACACATCTATCCAACACTCAAAATATTATGCCTTAAACCCTTAACATGGTAAACATCATTAGTATTATGATTTCCATCAAAACTTACTGAACCTATCCCACAAATTTTAGCACCAGTATCATCTCCAAACATAACCAAGCCTCCATCATATTTTTCATGTTTAAAAAAATTACTTTTATCACTAGTCATGGTATGTGAGAAACCACTATCAACTTCCCAATAGTTCTTCTCTTGTTTAGCATGTAGGGCAGAAATAACAATACCTTCATTTTCTCCTTCTCTGGAGGGCTTTCCTTTACCTATTTTTCAGAATTAGTAGAAGTAGGTTCATCCTTTATTTCCAAGAACAAGCATTCATTGTCATCAAGATCTTCATAATTAGAATCCTCATAAGATATACCAACATTATCATTCACATAATATTCTTTGTTGATCTTCTTTCCTTTCTTTTCCTTCTCATGTCTTTGTTTATTTCTCTTAGCTCTTTCTGGACACTTTGGCGCATCCTAACTTATTTCTCCATAACTAAAGAATTTAAAGGGTAACTTACCTCCGTACTTACTGAAGCCTTTCCTCATTCTTCTCACAAATTTAGCTTCTATCTCATCAAAATTTTCTTCATCTGGATCTTCAAATTTTTAGCCTTAAAATTAGTTTCTAATTTGCATTCATTCCTCAGATTCAGCTTCCTCATCTCATAAGATGTCAGAAATCCCAACAATAGATATTTAGTGCATGTCTTATAGTCTATACTCCATTCAATAGCACACACCTTCTCGATGTAATAATCATGAAGATTTGTAAGAATATTTTTTACAATCCTAGTTTCATCAACAATAGCACCAAGTCCTCACATTCTAGCCACTATCTCATCCAATCTTTGTACATAAGCTTTAACATTCTCATCTTTAGATTGTTGGTAAAACAAGGACAAACAACTGAGAGGGGGGGTGAATTAGTTGACAATGATTATTTAAGCTTTTCAAACTTTACTTAATTCAATCTCAGATCTAATGAATGAACAATAAACCATAAACAATCAATACATCAGAAACATAGAGAACACCAAGATTTTTACGTGGAAACCCTATTAGGAGAAAAACCACAATGGATGTTAGTCCACAAGATTATACCCTGTTAAAATTATAATAAAAATAATGGGAATGCACATGCATTCAGGCACACTGCCTAGATTTCACTGCTTAATTACAAGAGGGCTCACTTCCCAAAAATACATAGCAATATAGATTAGATCCATAGAGTATGAACTAAGGAAATAGCTTCTTCACAAGCCTATTTATTGTTCTAGTTAAGCACAGAAAAACCTTCTTCACTCTTCACTCAAACTTCTTCTCACTTTTCTTTGCAATTGAATGATTTGGACACTATTTTCACATTTTCACTTTCTTTGGCATACATTCACTCTTATGCACACACTAAATTTTCTCAAACAATCACTCTTATATATGTGCAACATGGAACTACATCAACAACCTAGTCGAACAAAAATATGAAACATATTTTCAATGTCGGCCCAAATTTACAAATAAATTATCAATGTGGATCAAACACCATTGGCTAACATTATGGTGAGACCCAAAACAATATCTTTGAGTGTTCCAAACGTTAAAAATTAAGTCTTCAAGGATCTACAACATGTTACAACCACCATGTTGGCCAAGGACATGAAAACCAGAACATACTGAGAAAAAAATCTTTGACCATGAGCACACTGATAAACGCGAATGTGTAACAAAGATAGAGCATGATATAGAAACATACAAGAACACCAAGAAACAATAGAGAAACATCCACAACAACTAGAATTACTAGAAACACATAAACTTCTATCAGGAACACTGATAGAACCCACAAAAACATTGTCAGAACACAGATTTTCATAACTCAAACAAATCTTCACACAAACCTATGAAACTTCTAGTAGATGAACTAGATACTCTCAGAAATAAACCCTTTATTCCAAATCAGTTGATCTTCAATGTACAGAACAAGAAACCTTCATGACCTTCACAATTCCACTGGGAACTTGCAATACTTTCTCTTACAATTTTCTCAATATCCTCGACATATACAACCTTCAATACATCAAATGATAATAGTGTTGACATCAATGACAACCACATATTAGCAACATAACCAAATAATCCAAAAATCTCCCTCTTTCAAATTGATGAAAACACATGATGTGAAAAACACCATCAACCCAACTCTTAATTAGCACTTAATCCTCCTTAGATTCTGACTCTTCTTCCTTGACTTCTTCTACAAGATCTCCCCACAAGACTTTTCCTCCAAATAAGAAAATAAAATTCACATGAATCTTCTCCCCCTTTGACACCAATGGAAAAGATAAGCATTATATTTCAACATACAAGATTTGAACCACATATCTACACATTTGAATACTCCCCCTGAGTAGCAGCCATGAAAAACATCAATCTAGATCAGGAAATATCTATGAAACACGCGGATTGATGCAAGAAAATGCATCTTTATTTCAAATTAGGAGGGTTAATCACCCCTAACATTCCTTTGAGATACTCAAGAGTATCCTTTGGCAATGACTTAGTGAAAATGTCTACAATCTATTCTTTGGTAGGCACATACTCCAGTCTGACTTCTTTCTCACTTAATTTTTCTCTTAAGAAATGAAACTTGATTGATATATGTTTCGTATTATAGTGTAGAACTAGATTCCTTGATATGTTAATTGCGCTTGAGTTGTCACAAAATATGGCAATAGGTTCATCATATACTACTCTAATATATTTCAACATCTATTTCATCCACACCAATTGAGTATAGTTGTTTTCAGCAGCAATATACTCTACTTTAGCAGTAGATAGAGAAATTGAATTATGCTTTTTCCTCAACCAAGATACCAGCTTCTTCCCTAGGAAGAAGGCACAACCACTAGTACTCTTTCTATCATCTACATCTCTTGCCCAATCTGCATTAGTACATGCATTCAAATTAAGATTATCATCCTTAGGTTACCAAAGCCCAAAATCAAATGTTCCTTTTAGATACCTAAAGATTATCTTAATAGCAGTCACATGAGACTCTTTTGGATCAGCCTAAAATCTAGCAACCATACATACAACATTCATAATGTCTAGTCTAGTATGAGTTAATTAGAGCAATCCACCAATCATTGACCTATATCTTGTTTGATTTTCCTTAGGAGAATCATCATTCTATGTTAAATTACATCCAATTACCATGGGAGTACCAACAAGTTTTGAGTCATCCATGCCAAAATTCTTCAATAATTCTGTCATATATTTGGATTGAGATATGAAGATCCCCTTGTCTAGCTAAGTAACTTGAAATCTCAAAAAGAACTTAATCTCTCCAATCATACTAATCTTAAATTCACTCTTCATTTCATTGGAAAACTTCATGCATAGATCATCATCTCCTTCAAAAATAATGTCATCAACAAAGACCTCAATAATTAATTCTTTATCATGATCTAATTAGAAATATAAGTTAATGTTAGCAGTACCTTTATTGAATCAAAGATTCAGTAAGTATTTGTCTAATCTAGCATACTAGGCTCTAGGGGCTTGCTTGAATCCATAAAAATATTTCTTCAATTGAAAAACCATGTCTTCTTTGTTAGTTAGTTGAAATCTATCAAGCTGTTCAATGTGAAATTCTTCTAACTCACCATTCAGAAAAAGCTATCTTTGCATCCTTTTGATAGACTTTATAATTTTTTATATGCAGCATAAGCAATAAATAACCTTACGGCTTCAATTCTAGCAATAGGGGCAAAGGTTTCTTCAAAATCAATACCTTCCACTTGTGAATACCCTTTACATTCCAGTCTTGCTTTATTTTGGACCACTTCACCTTGTTCATTCAGCTTATTCTGAAAGACGCATTTAGTACCAATCACATTCTTATCTTTAGGTCTGGGAACAATTATCCATGCATCATTCTTTTCAATTTACATTAGTTCTTCCTTCATAGCTTTCATCCAGTGTTCATCATTGCAGGCTTCTTTGACATTTTTAGGTTCAATCTTGGAAATCAGGAAATACTCTAAATTGCAATCTTTATTCTAGTTTGCACTCCTTTATTCTTATCTCCTATAATTTTATTTTCAGAATGATTTAGCTCAACATACCTCAAAGCTTTAATATTCTCTCAAAATTATGATTCTTCTATTCTTTCTTCTACACTTGCACTTGTCTCTGCCTCCTGACTATCTTGATTTACTGGAACAAATTGAAGTTGTCTTACTGAAACATATGGAACAATTTGAAGTTGATTTTGTGTCTGAACATTCTTCCCTTTGTTTGTACTATCTTCATCTAAATCATATCCACAATATCTGGATGATTTAGCAGAGTCCTCATCAACTCTAACAATTGCACTCTCAACCATTTTTCTCGGTCTTTTGTTATAGCATCGGTAGGCCTTGCTTCTAGTAGAGTAGCCTAGAAATATTCCTTTATCACTTCTTGCATCAAACTTCCCTATATTGTCATCTCTCTTGATGTAACACTTGCTTCCAAATATCTTGAAGTATTTAAAAATAGGCTTATAACCAAACCATAGTTCAAAAGGATTCTTACTAGAATTACCATTTACATTTACCCAATTCAAAGTGTACATGGCAGTGCTTACAACTTCAATCCAATAGATGTGACGCACATTTCCTTCAATCATCATTGTTCTAGAAGCATCTAGAATTGTTCTATTCTTTCTCTTAGCAACACTATTCTGTTAAGGGGTTTATGGAGCAAATAATTGTCTTTTGATTCCATGCTCTTCATAGAAAGTATTAAAATCCCTGGAGGTGAACTCATCACCTTTGTTTGACCTTAGGAATTTAATTTTTAGATCTTTCTCATTTTTTGCCATAGCTTTGAAACTTTTGAACTTTTTTGATGCTTCACATTTTTCTTTTAAGAAAGCAACCCATATCATCCTAGAATAATCATCAATAAGAAACACAAAATGACTTTCACCATGGAGACTTTTGACTTTGGAAGTACCACACAAATCAATATGCACCAACTCCAGTAATCCATTTGAATGATGTTGCTTTCTCCAAAAAGAGACTAGTTTTTTTTCCCATCTAACACTCCTTGCAAATTGTGTTAGTAGGCTTCACAAGCTTAGGTAAATCCATTACTGCTTGAGTGGAGCTTACTTTGACTATGTTATCAAAATTCACATGACACAACCTTCTATGCCATAACCATCTTTCATCTACTTGAGCAATTAAAAAAATTTCATTGGTAGCATTTAGGTGAAAAATATTACCTTTTGTCTGTTTACCTGAGGTAATTACATTTCTAGAACTTCCATATATCCTTCATCTTCCATCTTTGAACTAAATATCATATCCCTTGTCCACCATCTATCCAACACTCAACAGGTTATGCTTCAAGCCTTCAACATAAAGAACATCATTAGTGTTATGCATACCACCAAGAAAAATAGATCCTTTGCCATGAATCACACAAACATTGTTATCTCCAAATCTTACAATCCCACCCTCATAATTCTCTAGACTTACAAATTTGCTTTTGTCACCAATCATATGATGTAAGCATCTACTGTTAATGACCCACTCATCCTTTTCTTCAATTCGGGTTACAAGAGCTTTCTCAACTTTAGCAGATTTAGTAGCCACAGGACTATTTTCATTGATAGCAATGAAAACCCAATCATCTTCATTTCCATTATCTTTATCAGAATCATCACCAGTCACATCTTCTTCAGTAATGTAACATTTCTTTTGGAATCTAGATTTGTAAGGATTAGATCTAGGAACTCTTCCAGGACACCTTGATGCAAAATGACCCATTTTATTGCAAGAAAAACATTTGGTAGGTAGCTTTCCTTTATACTTTCCTTGTCCTCTACCTTCTCTCTTCACAATTAGTTCTTCCAACTCTTCTACCCCTCTTTCTTCATCTTCAAGTTGTTTCATTTCTTCCTCATACTTGAATTTCTTTCTAGAACTCTCCCTCGGATCATATATTTTCTTGTTTCTTCTGGATATAGTAACTTTGAATACAGTTTCAATCTTAGGAGTAGATTCAACAAATTCGCTCAACTCAAAGGCAACTAGTTTACCAATTAGTGTATCTCTTGTCACATTCTTCAATGATCTGGTTTCTTCAATAGCACGAGCCTTCACTTTGTAGGAGGGAGGCAATGATCTAAGCACTTTAGCCAAAATTTCTTTCTCATCCAGAGTACCACTGGCACATCTAATTCCTATCACTAGTTCATTTACTCTTTGCATAAAAGAAGAAATATTTTCATGTTCACCCATCTTCAAACTTTGTAGCTTAGCCATCTTCACATGTACATCTCCTTCATACAAATTTTCTAGCTTCGTCCACATCTCATGAGTTGTTTTCAGACCTAACACATTTGTCATATTTGAATCTATTAGAGCACTCAACAAAGCTTCCATATCCCTAACAGTATTCTTAGCCTCTTTAATCTCATTAGTGGTGGAAGGACCATTCTAAGGAATAATATATTGATTCTTTGTAATTTTCCAAAAGGGTTCACCAATACACTTCAAATGACACTCCATCCTAGCTTTCCACAATGAGTAGTTTGTTCCATTGAATCTAGGACTATCCTTCTTGTATGATGTCATCTCAGATCACCTCAAGCTTTTAAAATTCTTCAAAGGAACTTGATCTAATACCAATTGTTGGAAAAATAAGGACAAACAACTAAGAGGGGAAGTGAATCAGTCGTCACAAATTATTTAAACTTTTCAAACGTTACTTAATTCAATCTCAAATCTAATGAATGAACAATAAACCATAAACAATCAATACATTAGAAACACATAGAACACCAAGATTTTTACGTGGAAACCCTGTTAGGGGAAAAACCACAGTGGATGTTAGTCCACATGATTATACCCTATTAAATGTATAATGAAAAATAATGGGAATGCACATGCATTTAGGCACACTGCCTAGAGCTCATTGTCAAACAATACATAGCAATACAGATTAGATCCATAGGGTATGAAATGAGGAAATAGCTTCTTCACAAGCCTGATTACAATTCCAATTAAGCACAAAAAATCCTTCTTCACTCTTCGCTCAAACTTCTCACTCTACTCTATAATCAAATGATTTGGACACTATTCACACATCTGCACTTTCTCTAGCATAAATTCACTCTTACAATCACTCTTATGTATCCACAACATGGAATTACATCAACAACCTAGTCGGCTAGAAATATGAATCATATTTTCAATGTCGGCCCAAATTTACAAATAAATTTAAAATGTGGATAAAACACTATTGGCTAATATTATGCTGAGACCCAAAACAATATCCTCAAGTGTGCCAAATGTTCAAAATTTAATCTTCAAGGATCCACAACACGTTACAACCATCATGTCGACTAGGGACATGAAAACCCGAACATACCGAGAAAAAAATATTCAACCATGAGCACACTGATCAATGTAGACATGCAACAAAGATAGAGCATGATATAGAAACATCCATGAACACCAAGAAACAATAAAGAAACATCCGCAACAACTATAATTTCCAGAAACACATAAAATTCAATCATGAACACTAATAGAACCCATAGAAATACTGTTAGAACACATATCTTCATAACTCAAACAAATCTTTACGCAAACCTTTGAAACTTATGGTAGATGAACTAGATACTATTATAAATAAACCCTTTAGTCCACAATAGTTGATCTTCAACGTACAAAAAAAGACACCTTCATGACCTTCACAATTCCACAGGGAACCTGCAATACTTTCTTTTATAATTTTCTCAATATCCTCGACATAAACAATCTTCAATATGTCAAATACTAATAGTGTTGACATCAATGACAACCACATATCACCAACACAACCACAACATTAAACATAAACATGTGTAGAAGCTCAAAATATGTCTCCAAATTCTACAATTTTTCCTCTTTGACTCTTTCATTACCTTCATGTGCCCTTTCCAAAGCATCCTAGAATTCCTTAGCAGTCTTCAGATTCTGAAAATTAATCAACTCAGAACATACTAGATTATTCTTCAAAATTTACTTTTCCTTATTGTTCGCTTCATGTGATTGATCTCATCAACTGTACTCGGACCATTGGTAAGAGGAGTGTAAGGATTCTTGTAATGTTTCTCCACATCATATCCATAATTCTCTAGATATTGTTCCATCAATATTTTCTAGATAGCATAATTAGTTCCATCGAACCTCAAATAATCATAAGTCATTTTGCTAGCCATATCGAACCTTCCTCAAGTGGTTAAGCTCTTCACCAAGGAACCAAGCTCTGATACAAATTTTTGAACAAGACAATTGAGAGGGGGTGAATTATTTGTCACAAATTTATACCTTAATTCATTCACTGGAACTAATCCTTAACACTACTTAAATGATCAAACATTAAGCATGAATTAAAAACCATCACACTAACACAATAACACCAAGTTTACGTCGAAAACCTAATAAGGGAAAAAACATAGTGAGGATTAATTCACACTATGGAGAATATCAAAATTGATTACAAGAGGATCACTTCCTAAGAAACAAGGCTCACTAGCAAAACACAGAGTCACTTTTGGGATCAATACTCACTATCCAACAAGGCTAACAGCTCAGAGGGCTCACTTCAATAGAGATACAAAGAAGATAAAAGAGATATGTTACAGAGAGAATACAATCTCAATGCAACAGATAAATCCACCACAATTTTCTCAACCACTTGTAGACATGCATGAATGATAGAGTACACCTTCTTCTCACTACATCCAAAAACTTAATGTTTAGGCTTTGCACTAATTTTCCACACTCACATCATACACATTCACTGATTCACATCAATCTCAAATCTATCTGCTCTATTTATTTGTACTTATATATCTTTCCTCTTTCTATATTTTTCACCACTAACTCATCTTGTATTTATACCATCTTCAACTTTGAAACATATCCAAAGTTGACCATCCAAATTCAAATTCAAATTAGGTCAGCATCAAAACATCCTAGGGTGGAATTAAAATGATGTTGAACCAAAGACATGCTTCATAAAGATCCAAATAGATCCAACACACTTCATCAACTTTGAAGATAGTGTTTAATACAAGGTTAGCCAAACCAGTGTAAAACACATAAAACAATTAAGCACGAACCTTCTAGATACCAAAATTATTTTCAACATAATCAAAACAACTCAACTCTGGTACTACAAGTCATAAAACTTTAACAAATAAAAATCGGAACCAACAAAATTTCTCCTAGACCTCAACCAAAAACACAAAAAGCCATAGTTCACAACTGGTGAACATAACTCACACTGTACAATGAATCAATAGCTAAAAATATGAATATAGCAACTTCCAACAACCATGATCAACATATCTAAACCACACAAACATAGAAGAAAATCCCAGAGTAAAACCTAGAGCAACCATTGAACCATTGCAATCTTTCTTCAATAGAATTTTCTCAACATCCTTAACATATACAACCAATAACCTGTATCCATGGCATTAATGGAAACAATAACCAGTTGATAACCAATTAACTAGTTGATATCAATGACAACACCTTCATTCTTTCCATTCAGCTTACAACATATTAGTATCATGCAAAGCAAAGCTAACCAAGTATAACATGTAGATTTCCAAGAATCAAACATCAAAATCAACACTAGATCTGATTTTCCAAAAATTCCCACATAGGAGTAACCATAGATCAATAAGAACCCTCCAAGCATCCATGCAAACCTATTATTTTCTTCATCCAAAACACCCTAAATGCAGTCTCATCATAGATCTACATACCACATATTTTAGTTAACATGTAAAACATGCAAAACCATCTTTGTAAATATGAAATCCATATAACCAAGAAATTCACATTAAATGTGTCATCTGAATAATGGAATAAGCACAGATCTACAAACCCACAATTTAAAACAAGATTAAACTACAACCCAATAGGAAAACATAAGTTTTCCAAGAGCTTCTAGCATATGAAAAATATCAAATCCATAACCCACAAAGAGCTTAGAGGCTTATCTTCTTGTGATTTTATGGAACCAAGGGCTAAAGCCATGAACCCAACATAAGCACTCCATTTTGTAGTTCATATAGAGGGTATTTCTCCATGTGACCAAGATGTCTCTACCCATCCAACATGAACAACTTCTCATTGTACATGACCACAAGGTAAAGGAACAAAACCACCAAACAAGAGAATATACACATATTATCAAACAAGAGCTCCAAGTTACCAAAATGTAACCAACTCCATAAAGATCCATGAACATGAGCTTCCAATGCCCAACATAGATTACATTGACAATATTCATGGCTTCCAATCTCACAAATCTGAAAAAAAAAGTTAACTGAAGAAAATTCATTGCTTCCCAAAAATTCTTCTAATATCCTACAATTCCTTCCAACAAATTCCCACAAGCTTGCCAAGCTAAGAAATAAAAAACAAAGGAATACCTAGAACCTAGTTAACCTTAGGCTCTGATACCAAATGATAAGAAATAAATAGGTTCCATACTGATTTTTGGAAAATTCAATTTGTATCCAAATATGACTTCAATGGATGAGATACAAGGCTTGGACTACAACAACATGAAAATATGAAAAATTAAGTTTCCTTAATATGGAAATACCATGATTAGATCCATCTTCTCTATGATGCTAAAAAATAGCCAACATATCATGCTTATAAATAAAACCTTATGTGAACTTATAACATCAATCAATAAATAATAACATAAGCATAAGATAGTAGCAATGAGGCACAAATTAGCAACAAAAGATCATCACATAAGACAAGATTTACTTGGAGAAACCCTTGTGGGAAAAAAACTCCACCAAGAAGAGAGGCCAAGTATGCATTATCATCAAATAAATAAGATTACATAACAACTACTTCCATTCTCCTCTTTTCCTCAAACATCACAACACTTGTGCACCTGTGAACAACCTCCTTATGCCTTCACCTATCCTTATTCCTCCATAGTAACACTACATTCAACTATTCCTCCTTAATTCTACATCCAAGAGACTGAATTTTTAGACTTGTGAAGGCATCTAATGCACCAAACAAGGTGTCCAAAGATGACCCTTCATTCCAAATGTCCCAAACCATTGGATTACCTCCAAAAAGTAAGAAAGACACAGATTTTGGCTCTAATACTTTCCCTCCTCCTTGGGCACCAAAAAAATGAGATAAACATTACATTAAATGTAATAAATGATGGAAAACCAAGTGACACCTATTACCTCTATACAAGAACCCACTTGGAGAATCCCAATAGTCACTTATTTATCATTTCATTTATCTTATATTATTCCATTTTAGGCATCCACATGTGGGGAAAAAAATATTAAATATTAGTGTCCACACACCACCTTTACCACTGCTAGTGGACCCATCACCCCTTATGAGTATATTCCAAACAATGGTGAGAATTAATATTAAAAAATATTTTCACAATACACCCTAAGTTCCTAGAGACACTTCCCAAGGGTGTTGGAACCATGGCATATGACATAGGATTTACAAGGTGGATGACACCTAATCCTAACAATGGCAGGTAGGAGAAATATCCATACCTTGAGTCTACCCTTGTCTATATTTATTTGAATTTTAACACAAATTTAAAATTTTGATACTTGTTATTTCTAACTATCCTTCCATACTCTTCTTATTGTCCATCCTTCACATCTAGTATTGCCACTACCTTGTTGATATGAATTTCATTTTCAAAATTCTTTATTGTTTCCTCAAGCCATTTCTTGTTCCTTTTGATTATGGTAGAATTCCCGACTTCTATATTTTTGAATTCTCTACAATTCAAATCTCACATGGGAAAAGAATGATTACAAACCTTGTTAATATAATATGTGGGATCAATTGTATGATCCTTACCTATAATCCCATAGGAACAATAATAATTTATATATCCTCATTTGAGATAGATAATCATGCACAAGTAGGACCTTTTACACACCTCTATATCATTTGCATAATTTTCCCAATAATTCTCTATATGGGTCTATGAAAATGAATTCAACCCTTAAAAATATATTTTTAGGTTAGATGAATCGCTTACTTCATATGGCATAAAAATCAAGAGGGATAATTGAATACCTACATTCTTGGTAGTGTAATTGGTTAAACAAGTTTACCTCCCAATTGATATCGAGAAAGAAAGGCCTTTCAATTTTCTCCTCTAAACATATCCTTTGAACCTAAATTTGTTGTATACAAACCTCTAATAAAGCAATTTGGTCATTAACATAAACTGGGAATTTATATGGTGTTCCTAGAAAACTTGCAAATTTAATATAAGTAAAGGAGAAAAAATGATGATACCAATTTCATTTAATCTTTTTATTTTTTCTCTTTCTTTTGGTTTCACTTTTTTTATTTTTCATTCTTAAACATTCATATAATTGTGAATATAAAGGTATTAGTTGTCCTTCTAAATTTCTTGTTGCTTTATTTCATCTCTAGTTGTAGATAATATTGATATACCAATTTCCTACCTAAACGTATAACACAAACTTGTTTGAGACCAACAAATTGTTACCATTTAACCAAGGCATACACAAAATATAAATTAATATAAAATTTCTCCAACTATATGGATTCACATAGTTTCTTGTGGATAATATCCTTAATGAGGGTAGCCCAAGCAATGAAATATTTTTCTAAAAACTAACAAAAATAAATTGAAACATCCATGGGTGGAACTATTTAGCAATTTTGAGCTTGACTACAACAACATTAATCTCCTATTTGAATTTTCTTCAAAAAGACATCTTTGGCACCCTAAATATTGCAAATCATAAAAATATATACACATTTGGATATAATTATCTAGTTTTGCAACAATCATTATATTTGATATCCAAGGAAAATAGTCAATTGGGCTGATAAAAACCAGCTTGTAAAATCTTCTCAATCTCATCCTTGACCAACAAAGCCACCTTAGGGTTCATTTTATGAGTCTTTTATTTCATTGGTTTGGCACCATTTCCTAAAACAATGTTATGCATAACCACTTTAGGAAGGCTTATCTAAGTAAGGCCACATAAATAACTCAGGAAAATCATGCAATAGTGTTTTATGTTCTTTTTTTTTCATCATAAAAATAACTTTTTCTTTATTATATAGGTTCCTTGAGGCATCAACAGTTCCTCCTAATAATAGGGTATTGTTGTCTGACTTGCTAGGGACTTCTTTGGGTATGTAGTTAGGATCTACCAAATCATCCAATATCTCAACATCTTTCCCAAAATATGTCTTAGTATTTAAATAATAAGGAAATCCTTGATTATGATGATGAGTAGGTAAATTTTGATGAGCTCCCAAAATTATTCCAAGGACTTGTCATTTTAAAAACATTCTGATGGTATATTGTTACTTTTGTCACCTATCACTTCAGGATGGACCAACTTGAAGGAAACCTTAGGAGAGTCTTGTGTTATTATGTTGATGTTTAGTGAAGGTCTTCTTGAAGTCTTAGTGGGTTTTGAATAATGATATAGATGACTACTTTTTGTTTCCTACATTTTTAACTCTATGGAAACTCTAATACCTTATTCCTTTATGCTACATCCCTTACCACTATATCCAAATTATGATAAAATTCTATATCCTCTTCCATAAATAGCCTCCAATTCTTTCAAAGAAGGTGGTTTTTCATCATCATTAAATTGGAATATGTGGATGTATAGTTGGTGTTTTCTTCATTAGGAATATTTGTAAAATTTGATATTTTAGGTGTATCTATGGGAGATTTTGAAGATGTCACAATAATTTCTTTTACTCCTTCAAATTTTGATGGTGAATTTTTTATTCTCCTATGAAAGTGGGTGCAAAATCTAATGCTCTACAATCGTCATCCTAAAGTTTCTTTGTGGCCATATGCTCAACATTTATAGGTTCACTTTGGAGGATGGAAATAATGTGTTAAAGGGTCTTATTTTTCCTATTTCAGTTTGCAAATAATTTTTAGATTTAGGATAATCTTTCACCGTGTATACTTTGTTGTTCTATGTGTAATTCATAAGATGGTTAATATTTGAGGGAAATCCTTTGATTTCATGCACCTATGGTCTTCCTAAAAGAATATTATATGAGAGTGCATCCAACTTGACATGAACCACAATAGGTAACACAACAAGACCCACTTTAGCAGGAAATGTGACTTTTATCAATGGTTTTCTACCCACATTATCAAACCCATAAATTTCTAGAGAATTAAGTTGAATAAGAGACTTATCCACACCTAACTTGTTTAAAAGATCAATGATATAAATGTTAAGACTTGAGTTTGTATCAATAAGAGTACACCTAATGAAAAATTTGTTAATATCAACCATTATTATCGACGCATCATTTTGTTTTTGTATCTAAAGAGGGGGTAATTTATTTTGATAAAAGATACATCCAAGTTTGTGGAATTCATACTCTCAAGCATAGCTACGACATCATTTGGTGTAGTAGCATAAGGTACAAAAATCTTTTGTAAAGCTTCTTGAAGAATGTGAAGGTAAATTGGTGAGTGTTGAATGAAATCCCATATTGAAATCTTAGCGAGAGTAGAAAAAAATTGCTTCACAAGATCATACTCCTTACCACTATGTTGAGTCAAATGAGGTGCAATAGGGAGGATGGGTTGTGGAAAAGGGATTGATGTAGGGATGATATGCACTTTGTAGACCCCTGAAAATGTCATGAGTATATCACACATCATGATTTTGATTACTAACACCATTTCTCTCATAATTCACCTATTTCGTCTATTTGATTAAATAATGTCCAAATATTTAGTTAAATTCACTCTATTCTCCTATTAGTTGAATACTTAATTTTATTTGATTAATTCATCACCTTCATACTAGTTTTCTCCCCTTTTGAATAATAATGTCAAATTATTTAATTAAATTCCTTTTTCCCTCTTTGATTAGATAATTCATGATTATTTAATTAAAGATCCTAATTCCTCCAACTTGCATAGTTAAATGATTTTATAAATTATTTAATTATCTAATTTTCTTCCAATCCTAAAAATTATTCAAAGAATATTTTCATGGAATATCCCTTTTTCAAATTCAAATTCTTCCTTCCACACGAAATATCTCCAACATATTTCCTAAAAATAAGGGATATTGTTGAATTCTCATGGATTATGGACCCTTGATTAAATCTTTGATCCATGCCTCATGGATTATTAACCCTTGATCCATCCTTGACCCATACTCACCTATTCAATTCAATTTCATCCTTTGATTAGCATTTTTGATCTTCACCATTGATAAATAATTCCAAATTCTATAAAAGCCAAGACTTTTCCATGAAAAAGGATTCACAAAATTTATGCAACCTTACTCTCTTGAATTGATTACTCATTTTTAAGCAATTTGGGAGATTTTTGTGAATCATCCACATCAATCCACCTCAATTGAGATTTTTCAATAATGGATTAGGTCCAACTTGATAAATTCACATCTATTTTGGCACTAATCGCCTAATGGGATTGTAGGTTTGCATCATTAATTAGGTTCATTGGCATGAATTTAATGTTTAATGCTTTGAATTGAATCTTATTAGTGTTGATAGACTAATTTCATTGAGTATGGAATTTATTTGATCATGTATCTTGTTTAATTACTTGAATTTAGTTCAATTTCAATCCTAATTAGCCAATTCAATCCACCATATGACACACTTGTTTTGGTTGTTTTTTGTTTCATGTGTTGTATGTATGAGCCACATCATGATACAGTTGTTGTTGTGATGCATCTTGCGACATATGGTTGCATTGAGTCAATTTTCTTGCAAAGTTTAAGATATGACTAGGTGTTTTTGGTTTATATGACAATGCTCCTATAATGAGCACTAGTGTGTTTTGTGGTTAAGGTTGGTTTGAAGGTGGATAAATCACTAGTTGAGGTGTGATTGCATTTATTTTTCTTTGACATGTTGAAATCTTACAAGTCTTAGTGGAATTTGGGAGAGATGAAATCCTCAAAGGCATCATAACACATATCAAAATCATCATGAATAATAGAATTTTTGTATGTATAGGAAACTTGCAGAAAGAGATATGACATGATAAAACTACTATAATTTCTCCAAGAGGTCTAACAATAGTAATGTTGTACTCCAAATTAAGATTGTCAATATTAACTATAATCATGTATAGCCTCATAGGTCTATTATAGTAACAAAACTAAGAAACAAGTTTTAGATTTGTAGAGGAAACACATATATTAGTCTATGACTAAAATATGAGCTAACTTTAGTAGTTCTAAGGTGATATGTGCCCCAGGTTGGTTTGATTCCTTTTTAAAAATTCAAATTTTGAGGTATTGAGATAGGTAAAAGAGGTCTAAGATAGGGATGTTCTAGATATAAAAGTTAAGTTGCTACTATTTTAACTGAACTTATAAAATGTGACTTAATGTAATGAGCTAGGGTTTTAAATTTTGTAATTATGATTTTCCTTGATAAAGCAACAAATTCCTAGGAAATACCAATTTCATAGACACCTTCAAAAATAAGAGAAGCCAATGCTCTTTCACTGAAGAGAAAATATGTTAAATATGAGATATCTACATATTGTACAATGCACACCTTATAAAGGCAAGAAAAAACAAGTATCGGGTAAAAAACCACCCAGTACAAGAGATACAAGAAAAATATAATAAAAAATAAGTTAAAATTTAATTACTCTAACATCCCCCCTTAAGTGCAACTTAGGGAGAATGAAGATGCAAAATGTAGTATGGATCCTGGCTATACAACCATGTTAGGTACCCATTTACAATGCAAAAAAAGGAAATCCCTCATAAGTGGAGAAAAGGAGAAAAACCCCTCCCCAAAAGAGAGAAAAAGAAACAAAGAGGATGATGCATGTATGGAGGACCTAATCATACCCCTCAAGTACTAAATATATCAAATATATACAATCAATGACCCCTCCATAGGAGGGAAAGTGAGAGATTATATAGCTCCCCCATAATGAAGAAGCTCCAATGTTGATGAAGTATGCCTGGAAACAAAAGATGATCCAATGCTTGCAAGCAACACCTCTTCCCTTAGGAAGAATCAAGTCCATTGGATGAAGAAGGAACCACTCCATCAACCAAGAAGGGGAAGGAAGTCTCCAAACAAAGCAATCCGTCACATGATCATGATCAAACACAACCAAGAAATGTGGCAGATCAAGAGAAGGCACAACCAAGTCAACCTCCAACAATAACCTGAGAGAATCAATTGGCATGCTGCAACTATCATCAAAGAGGAGAGAAATCCACTAAAGTGAATCTCCTAAATTTGGAAGGTGGGTCTCTACAAACAAATCAGAGATGCCTCCTAAGTACTCATCCAACAAAACAAGATTTGAGGGATCAAAGATAGCCTATTGTGTTGAAGGATCAATCTTTGAATCAACAGGAATAGTATCATCATGAGTTTGAAGTACCCCAAAATGTAAATGACCAATATTACTATCAACATTGGCCAAGGGTGTGTGAGGTACATAGTCATCCTCCTTAACATAGTGAGAAAAGCTATATAGTTGAGACTCATGATCAATAGTACCAAAAATAATGAGTTTACCATAATTAGCTTCTTTGATAAAAATAGAATCGATTATAAACTCCACAATCTTAGGAACTTCACCATGTGTTATCTAGTATATAGAAAAAAGATTCGTGTGCAACTTTGGAATCTGTAGTACATCTCGAAAGAAACCATCACCTATGTCAATAGTGCCTATACCTTGAACATCTAGCAAATTATTGTTCCCTAGAAAAATGTTGGAAGTGTTAGAGGGGTACAAACCTGTGAAATGATAGGGTGAAGAACTCATGTGGTGAGTGCACCAGAATCTAGGAACCATCTGTCACACCAAAATCAACTGTAGAAGTGACCAGTGCATGTCCCTTACCCATGTAGTTCTTATCTTCTTTATTGTTTGTAATTCTTGCACTACCAGACTTTGCGGGCTTGGTGGATGGAGCAGATGAAGATGCATAGGCTATAGAAGGAGTCACAAAAGATAATAGTAGGATATTGTTTTTTTGGAGAAGGTGGGAGAGATCATCTATCTTCTTTGTGTAACAATGATCCTCATCGTGCCCCTTCTTTTTACAATATACACAACTGACTTTCTCCTTCTTTGGATTTTTTTTTGTTTGTTGTGGTGGAGGTCACATTTGACTCTATTTTAGGTTTAGGCTTTTTCTTCCCCTTACTCTATCAGCCATGTGCAACCAATGCATGACTTGTATGAACCCCATCCAACTGGGAAAGTTTTGCCTATTCCCTTATTAACTAGTCACAAAAGGTTTCAAAGGAGGGAATCTAGAATGCACTACTTAAGGCATCCATTGTGGAGTAAAAGGTAAAGGAAAGCACAACAAAAGTACCTCTCAATTTTGACAATATCAAGAAGATAGAATCCTTATCAGTTTTGGTCTTTCCACATCCTGCTAGTTGTGACCAAGTATTGATTTGAATTTCAAGTACAAGAGAGCTTAACTCATCCTCCAATTGTAATGCATGGATCTAGCTAACCTAACCAAATAGGTTTTCTAACTTATCCCATATTTCTTTGGGTGTACCCAACCCACCAACATGGAAAATAAGACTATCTGAACATTTAACTTCATCAACCTCATAGCTTGGTCACATTTATTTTGATGGGAAAATATTTCATATTCTTTGGTGAGAGAAGGTTGAGTAGCATTTAGAGTGGACCATAGACCCTAGCATTGAAGCAATCTATGCATTTTCATTTTCCAGGTATAGTAGTTGTGGGGAGTTAATAATTCAATGGTTGGAGGGGGATCCATGTTAAAATTACACTAGAAAACTCAAAAAAATCTCCAATAAGGAAGCCTCTAAAGAATTATTTTTCACCACTTTGTAAAAAAGAATATCTCCAAGCAAAAGTTGATTATTAAACTAGAAATAAATTGAGTAAAATATGAAGGCACCTTGATCAACTGAGTAGCCTCCACACAAAGCATAATCACAAGCCTCTTCAACACCTGCGAGTCTTTCTCAAACCAACCTTTTATACTTTATTGCTATTTGAATAACAAAATTGTCTTCCATGTAGCAAATGTGGGATTAAATTCCCTCAAAACAACTTCAAAGGAAAATGGGGGCCCACTTCTTCAAATGCATAAAGAAGCCCTAAATGAAATATTTCAATCAAAAATTTATAAGATATAAGGTTTGATTAAAGAAAGGCCTACAAAGAGATATGAATCATGCCTAATAGCACAAACTCGGGCTGTTAAAAAATACGGCCTGACACAAGGATGATTTGGCCTACAATTTGAACTGCCCTCTGCACAATAAAACATGGGCTTGCAAATTCCCAATGTTGCCTCCTCCACACCACAATACCTCC
The DNA here is from genome assembly GCA_007258455.2 of Sequoia sempervirens. Lineage (NCBI taxonomy): Eukaryota > Viridiplantae > Streptophyta > Pinopsida > Cupressales > Cupressaceae > Sequoia > Sequoia sempervirens. The sequence continues at coordinate 462,256,333 of VDFB02271358.1, forward strand.
AACCAGTTTCCCTAAACATGGATCTCACTAGAAATTCATGCTAGCAACAAGTAAAAAAAATGCCTCCAAAAAATGTGGCTCTCCTCCACAAATTTCAATCACAAAATTAAAAGAATCATACTCCTTTCTTCAATATGAAATAGTAGCCACTGTGAGAATGCCTCCAATTAGAAATATGTGTCCAAAAATGAGAAAATTTCTTTCTATTGGTGTAATTAGCCAAGAAAAGGAAGTGACTGTTAGGGAGGAAAATATTGCGTCATAGAGGAATGGAACCGAGCCACTAAAAAATTTAGATGTGCACCAGTCAAAATAGATCAAATGCCTCTGGTGATGAAAAAACACGGCCTCCCAATCAAGATGTGCCTCTAGAGATTGAAGCGCATTTCAAATTGTAGAGAATTATGCCCTTCAACTTGAGGGTATGTCCAGGATCATGATGGGCCAAAAAGTGGCAATATTATGGGTATTTGTAGGGTATGTCGCTGACGACTTTTTTTTTTACCCAAAATTGATGAAATGAAAAAGGGTTTTTAGAGGAGATTCTCAGCTTTCCACCAATATAAATTATGCTTTAATTTGAATTTAATAAATAGTTATTATTCAATTTCTATTACAATTACGACTAAAGTCCTAATCGATAGGCTGATTGAAAACATCTATAACTTTTAAACGGTATCACATTTTTTGAATCCAAACATGCATCACATTCTATACTTCACAAAATATAGGATTAAAAAAAGAAAAATTAAATTTCATGAAGTTTTGACCAAGTTAAGGTGGTTAGACATACGAGTTTTATATTTTTTAAAAGTTGTAATAAAAAATTTATAATTAATTATTTACTTGTAAAAAAATTACAAAAAGTATGCATCACATCTGGATATGAGTCCTCTACTTATATATAAAATCTTATGAAAAAATATTATCATTTTATTATGGTTAGGTGGTAAAAAGACACCTACTTATTTTTTCCCAAATTTAAGTACTCTGCATTGAAATTTCAAATTTTCACCAAATAGATTTTATTTATTTTTAAATAAACCTAGTAGTTTAGAAACTACATTCAATTTTCTACAGATTCTATTCTTACATTTTTTTGAAATAATATAGATAACTTATTCAAATTTTTACGTCAAGTTGCATAACACTGATTTTTTTGAATTTTTTGCCACTTAAGGGCCTGTTTTTTCCATGATGATCCTACACATACCCTTGAGAGAAGTCACCTTCAACAATTCACAACCAACAACTGAAATTATGGAAATTAAGGAAATTTTGAATTTTTTTTAAAAATTCAAATGATGAATACAAAATGATCTCCAACCAATTCTCCAACAAAAACTCTCAGGAAAGATACTACAAACTAGGAGGATGTGATAGCATTATAGGGTAACAAATTCCCAAGAAATACCAATTTCATAGACACCTTCACAAATGAGAGAAGCCAATGCTTTTTCACCAAAGAGAAAATATGTTGAATATGAGATATCTACATACCTTACAATGCATGTCTTATAAAGGTGAGAAAAAACAAGTATCATGTAAAAACAACCCAGTACAGGAAATACATGAAAAAACTAATCAAAAAATAATTTTCCCTAAGGTAAAACTTAATTACTCTAACATTCCTTTTAACCCAAGTTATGCACTATTTTAAAAAAATTAGTAAATTTTCTTAAAGATCTAATGCATTTCATAATGTATTTTAGAACTAAAAATGAATAATTTATGTTTCAAAAATTGTAACAAATTCAATAAATGACACTATTTTAAATGAAAAACTCATTTTTGTAAAGATATATAATTTTCACTTAATATCTTAGATCTAGAGGTATTTGATTAAAAATCAAAATGTTTAATTGTTGTTTAAAGTGTTGGGTTCACCGAAATGTTTAGATGGTGAAAAAGGGATCCTAGGACTCACTAAGATCAATCCTTTTCCAATCTGGCATTTGAATTGAAATCAATAAGGGTATTATATTGGATAACAACCTAACAGGAGAGCCAATCTATCCTAAGTTTGTTCCTTTATTTCCTTGGAAATTGATTGAAATTGAGATGGATTTTTTGAATTAATTAAACTACAACACCTAATCTGAAAATGCAAGAATTTTGTATTGATGAAACTAAATTGACAAAAAATGAAAACAAATATGAGTAGGGAATAATATTTTGCACCTATGATAATAATTTGGGGCTAAAATAGAAATTCTAGGGCATCATCCACCCCAAATTGAGTTCCTCCTTTTTAAAATCTGATTTCATGAACCTATAACTCCTAGTTTTCCTTCTACAATCATGCTCTAAAATTTTCATTTTTGGATTTGAACCTGAAAAAATCACAACAAAGAAGGGAAAGGGGATGGCTATATATATATGATTTTTCCTAGGTCAAACCCTTGTTTCGGTATTTCTACCTTCATGAATAACTAATTGATAAATTGGACCAGTGTGTGTTCTCTTAACCTTAAGTGCATCTAAGGCTATAATGATATAAATACAAGAAACCCTACTCAAATGTATTAGAGAATGAATCCTAAATGACACAAATGAGGTCAACCCAAGAAAAAGTCAAATACCCTTAGGAAAATCTAAAATGTAACAATACCTTGCTTAGGGCAACACATAGATCGAAGCTTGAAGATGAGAACACTATGAAAAAATTTCATTAGGTGGTTGAAGAGGGCCAAAGAAATCTCCAAAACCTATATTCCATCATATTCTTGCATTGGCATCAAACTCCAATCATCATGAAAATTTGATCAAGTATTAAATTCTTCTTGAAAACCTATAAATTTGAATGTATTTTGGTAACACATAATTGTCTTATGATTCTTCCCCTTAGTTTTGAAATAATAATTCATCTTTACATATTGGAACTTAGGATCTAAATTAAAGTTTGTGCCAACATATTTAAATTTAAAAATTCAAGATTAAATTACAACAAAGGCCTAAATTTGAAATTACATCTCCAAAATTAGAGATTGACAAAAATGGGAAATAAAATCTATTGAGCAAAATAGTTGGTCTAGGGCATAGGGCACTCTAAACTAAACTTCTCACACTCAAAAAGATTTGGATTGGGTTTTTTAAGTCTCCTAAATTCAGGACTTCTCTGAGGTCAGTGCACTTGTTAGAGTTGATTTGATAATGTTTAATCGATAATGTGTTTTCTAGGGTAGTATAGACACATTCTCTTGGGTTGATAGGAAGTTTTAGGGCTAGGGAATGTCTAAGATGCATTGATGTAAAAAGGTCACTAAATCAGGTCACAAATAGAGCATGAAATTGTACTTTCACTTGGGAGTATAATTTTTGACACTACAATAACATGAAAAAGTGGGTTCTAGTCTGTAGGTGTATTTCATTGTTAGACATGGCTTCAAAACTTTATTTGCTAATGAATAATTTATCTTTCCCTAATTTTATGAATGAATATACTTGAATGTTTGATCTTGATATTAAGTCTTCAATCTTCCCATATGTACTTCATATCTCCCACTTGCAAGAACGAGAGGAGAGGAAGGGTTGTTTCATTTATGGGCTTGTCTAATTCAAAATCCATTTTTCTATTTCTACTTCTACAATGACTAAAATGATGTTGGATAAAGAGTACTTAACCTAGGTTGGGAAGAAATGGATAAAATAAATGATAAATCACGAGTGTTGTAACTCACTACTCAAATATGCTTTCCCTAAGGGATTGAAGTCATGTCACACATCTCATGCAAGGAGAAATTGACACTTGATAGAAGATCTTGCAAGTTTTACTACCCATAATGATAATGAACATTATGAGAAACTAGGAGGATCTATGATATGAAATGACAAGCACAATGAACAATATGCAATATTGTATTTAGTCAAACCAATTATAATGAGTACAAAACCTTGCTTATATAGGCAAGGAAGGCACAATCCACCTATGAGGTGGATTTATAAGTTCCACATGAAGTGGTACAAGTGAGTAGACAAGTTTCCTATAAGTGTTAACCTTAGGATCACTTGGAGTGTGCAAACCAAAAACCTCTATGACCAAGTCATCAACCTTGTGTTTCAAATATTTAATGACATTTGAGGTGAGATGGAAAGTCTTCCAACCTGAAAAGGTGTGTGTATGAGGTTAACCAAATAACTTGGTAACCTCTAGAGGTTTAAATGTTGCACATTCAACTAGACAATAAGTTTTCTAACCTCTTTGAAACCCAAGTACACTTAAGGATAGTGAATAGATTAATTATTCACACTAACACCCTCCCTTAAGTGATACTTCGGGAGACCACAAAAGTATAATTAGATAGAAATGATTCTCAGCTAGAGGCCATGTTAGGTTTCCATGTACAATACATTGTCCTAAAGTGGAGTAAAGGAGAAAACCAAATGGGAAAAAAACTCTCCAAAAAGAGAGTTAGAAGGATTTAAGACCTAAAAATATTTCTCTTGATGATAGGAACATGATGATGAAGAACTGTTGTAGCATGTCAAAGTTGTAAACTCTACTAATGATGGAGTGGTGTTTGTGAGAATGAAAAAATCTCCAAGTGATGTAGATCAAGATTTGTGATACAAAATACTACATGAGTGAACTGGTGAACACTACTCAACCAATGTACACACATTCAAACAAACTTTTTGAATTTGATAATATAGATAGTACTATGATTATAAGTACTAGAATCTTAAAAAGTGATCCACCGATATAATCCCCCATACAAGAGATCAAGATAGAATGTTCATGAGGCCTTCCATAAAGAATATTCTTCCACTACTTCATTGAAAGAAGCATTAACATAACACTATCATAGTCTGCCCTTAATGCTAAGAGAATATAAGCAGACTAACTAAGATTGGGAGAGTGAAAGGAATGTAGAGATGTACAAGAAACCAAGAAAGGTTGTGCTCCAAGGCACACTCACATGAGATGAGAATCTCAAGGATCCATTATTGCGATGATACAACCCCCCATTACACTTTATAATTTGGTTTAAGTATACCCCCCATTACACTTTATAATTTGGTTTAAGTATAGTAATTTCCTAAATTCCCTCCATGTGGAAACAAACATGGAAAAAACAGGACCTTAAGTGGTGAAAAATTCAGAAAAATCAGAGTTAGGCAACTTGACGTAAAAATTTACATAAGTTATCTATATTATTTCAAAAATATGTAAGAATAGAATCTATAAAAAATTAAATATAGTTTCTAAACTACTAGGTTTATTTAAAAAAGAAAATCTATTTGGTGAAAATTTAAAATTTCAATGTAGTAGCACTTAAATTTTAGGGAAAAAATAAAAAGTAGGTGTCTATCTGACCACCCTAACCACAATAAAATGATAATACTTTTTTATAATATTTTAGATATAAGTAGAGGACTCATGTCTTGATGTGATGCATATTTTTTTGTAATATTTTTCTAAGTAAATAATTAATTATGAATTTTATATTACAACTTTTAAAAAATATAAAAACTAGTATGTCTGACCACCTTAACTTGGTCAAAATTTCATGATTTTTTTTTTTAATCCTATAGTATGCAAAGCATAGAATGTAACACATGTTTCAGATTCAAAAAATGTGATACCATTTGAAAGCTATATATGTTTTTCAATCAACCTATCAATCACTTGAGACTTTAGTTGTATTTCAAATAGAAAATGAATAATAATTATTTATTAAATTCAAAGTAAAATATAATTTATATTGGTGGAAAGCTAAGAATCTCCTTTAAAAACCATTTTCTTTTCATCAATTTTTGGTATAGAAAAAATCGTCAGCCACATACCCTACACATACCCATCATATCGCCACTTTTTGGCCCATCATAATCCTGCACATACCTAGAAACTTAAACCCCCTTATTTAAACAATTATCTCCTTTTCCAAATTCATTGCAAAAGAATTTTTTTTTTCTTTTACAAATTTTTAACGAAGGAAAATAATTTCACTTCCCCCCCTTTACAAGATTTTCCTTTACCAAATTCATTACAAAAATAATTGACTTCCTCTTTTCCAAATTTTTAACTAAGGAAAATAATTACACCTCCCCCTTCCATACGAAAAATAAAATAGACCCTTTTTCCAAAATCATTGCAAAAGAAAACATTGTGTCTTCTTTTACAATTTTTTATGAATGAAAAAAAAATTAACCTCCTCCTATCACTTTCCCTCAAAAAATTTCATGATCAAGTGGTATTTTATCTTAGCCACTAGTGGTTAGACTAATTACAATAAAGATAATTAGTAAAAATGAATTATACAATAAATGTAATGCATTACTACCAAAGAGATAAAATAATGAAGAGTCATGACAAGTGATGAAGACTACATGGAAGTTAAAATAGGCAAAGCTTCATGGAAATGTTGGAAATTAAGTCTCATCTACAGTCCCAACTCTGTGACCTCTTGAAGCATTAACATATTTTTTGTGCCATTTACATGGCCCACACCTTCCTTTGCAAGCCACCATCCTCACATGCGAGAGGCATTGCACAAAGGTGCCTAGTTGGAAGCATGGTGTGACCTATTGAAAGAGATGCCATATGAGAAACTAGGTGGATCTAGGAGATGAAATCACAAGAAAAATAAATAATATTTAATATTGTATTTAGTCGACCCAATTACAATGAGTACAAAACCTTTCTTATATAGGAAAGGAAGGTGCAAGGTGGATTTACAAGTGCCCCATGAAATAGCACAAGTGAGTAGACAAGTGTATTATTGGTGTCAACCATAGGATCACTTGGGGAGTGTACAAACCAACAACCTCTATGACCAAGTCATCAATCTTGTGTGCCAAGTGTTGAATGACATTTGAGGTGAGATGGAAAGTCTTCCAACCTCAAAAGGTGTGTGCATGAGGTTAACCAAATAACTTGGTAACCTCTAGAGGTTTAAATGTTGCACATTCGATTAGACAATAATTTGTATAATCTCTTTGAAACCTAAATACACTTAAGTATAGTGAATAGATTAATTATTCACACTAACAAACATAAAACATGAAATAATCTTACATGATGCATTGCTAATAAGAATCTTGACTGATGAAAATATTATAAAATAATGCGTGTTCTATTCTTGACTAATTCCTAGGATGCTCAATTGAAATTCAAATTACCTTCTAGATTTCTTAGATTCCTTAGATTTTCACATGGTGAAAAATACATATTTATATTCATTTCTTCATTTCCCACAATAATTATTTTGACAAACTTTGAAAAATGAATTTAAATTTGTAAACATATTAATACCAATAATAAAATATTAAAAAATGGACCAAAATAGGGTGGTCAAGGGTGAGGGAACCTTAGAATAGACCTATTTTGAATTTTAAGTTATTAAATGAATAATTAATTTTAATTCCCAAATTTATCTTGATTTTTCAAAATTCATAATAAAATGGTCAAATAAAAAGAAAAATTAGGTCCAAGCATATAAGGGGTAGCCAAACATTCTGTGAAATTTTTAGGGTCATCAATTTATGATGCTACACTCTTAAAATAGTCTAGCTCATTAATTATGTAATTGTTTTGATTAGTGATAAACAAGTTTTGAGGGGGCCCTTTAACCCTATACAAAAAAGAGCAAAGGCAACAAAGATGAAGTAAATTGGCTGCCCAACCAAATGCCAAAAAATAAGCTGATTACATAACAATTAGCACCCCATCAACCGATCGTAAAGAGCTAAAACAACAAAACCATACAAAAAGAAAACAAAAGAAGCAACATTAGAGAAGATCTTTAATCATTCTGGCTATTTCTAGATCCTTAGAGATCACCCTATCATGAATATCCATGACCTCCTCCATGTCCTACCTTGGAACCATTTTTCACTTCTTAGTTTTTTCTCTGAGTGTGAACACTCGACTCAATGCCCAATTTTGCAACCTGTAGCTCCTTATCAACATCCTCTCCTATCTCCTTGTTACAAAAAAACCTATGCCCTTATCCATTTGATAGGAGCGTAGAAATGAAACCGTTCCCAAAAGGGTTTGAGATCCCTAAATTTGACAAATATCACGGAACAGGTAACCCTGAAGATCACATCAAGGAATTCCAGGTACATTGCATGGAGGTGGCTTACGATGAAACATACTTGATGAGATTATTCCCAAGAAGCTTGGCTGGAAATGCTATTGATTGGTTTTCTCGACTTTCTGGAATCAAAAAATTCTAGGAAATCATAGATGCCTTCATACAGAATTATTCCTTCAACACTCCCATGGAGGTTAGCTCACAGGAATTATCAGCTCTCAAACAAGGGAAAAATGATTCATTCGGTGCTTTCTTACAACGATGGCAATCCAAAGCTAATCGAAGCAAGTGGTCCATGCCTGAAGAGCAACAAGTGGGAACTATCATTGCAAATCTTGATGGACCCTTGGCCTTCCATGTCAAAGTGAAAAACATCACCACTTACGACCAGTTGATCCCTAGGGCGCTCAATATCGAACGATCCCTTGCCACACAGGGAGAAACTTCATCATATCAAGAAGGCCGCTCATCATTCAATTATCACGACAAACCACAAACATGGGCAAAGAATCGTAATGTAACCAATGATGGTGTCGTTGACGCCAAAGTTGTCATTAGTGCCCCATGGAAGAACAATCCAACATCCCAACAACAACAACACCAAAATACCAATCAAAGCAATCGACAAGTCAATACTGTGGTCCAACCATCCCATAACCAAAACACAAATAACACTGATAATCAGGGAGGACCACAGTGAAACAAGTTCTTCCCCAAATGAAAATACACACCCCTTGGGGAACCTGCTGAAGCAATCATGAAAAGATTGGTAGATGAAAAATTGATAACGGTCCCTACACATAATAATTATCAAGAACCATCGGTCAAGCCACCATGGTATAATGAGAATTATCTTTGCGACTTCCAAAAACTCAAGGGACACATGACAAACAACTGCATGAGGCTCAAAAATATAATTCAAGACCTCATAGATGACAAAATCATAGATGTGGAAGCACCATCAGGAAACAAAGATCTCAAGATTTACACGAATCCGATGCCGAATCATGGCAACAAAGGAAACAAAGATCAAGACAAAGGAAAAGGGGCTTATAAAAACGTCAACCACACATACGAGGGTGTTGTCACTTGTTTAGACGAGTTTTGTGGAGTCATAACCATCAAAGGGGCCCAAGCTTATTGTGGAGTGACCACAAGAGGTGGAAAGGTTACCATTGCAACACCATCCCAACCAAGTAGAAATTCCACATCCAATCCAAGGTCTAACCCTAGTGGCTATAATGTCTTGGATCAATTGAAAAGAACCCCTGCACATATCTCCATCATGGAGTTACTCAAAATCTCATTTGCACACAAAAACATTCTAGAAGAAGCTTTGGCATCATCTACTATCCCTACAGATCTAGATGCAGAACAATTCCAAGCTATGGTCGCAAGTATCACCACACCTAACATCCTTACATTTTCTGAACAAGACTTCCCCACACAACCATCTCACAACCGTGCGCTTCATCTAGAGGTGTACACAAATAAAAAGAAAGTCAAGAGAGTCTTGGTGGATGGAGGTGCAGGCTTAAATATTTGCTCCTTAAAGCCTCTAAAAAATTTGAACATTTCAGAGGATTCAATTGACAAAGGAAAAGGCATCACAATAAGAGCATACGATGACCAGGAAAGGGTATCCCAAGGCACCATTCAGCTTCCTGTCCAGGTTGGACCCGCCATCATGCAAACCAACTATCAGGTCTTGGACCTCGATTTACCATACAACATTCTCCTAGGGTGACCATGGATACATGCAATGCAAGCTGTAGCTTCAACCTTTCATCAATGTGTGAAATTCACACATTAAGGTCAAGAGGTTACTATCCACCGTGATCCTGAGCCATTTGCCTACTGCAAAAATCTAGAGGCAAAATACTACAAGATCCCGCAAGTATCCAAGAACGATGAAGGCCCATCAATGCCTTACGTGGATCCCGCCACTCTCACTTCTGCGACAGAGACACCCTCCACACCCGCCATCCCCACCTTTTCTAATATCAAAGTCATAATACAAGATGATGGTTGTGGAAACTATTCAATGCCTAAGAATGCTTTTGTAGTAGGAGAGCTACCACAATCTCCTAGATCAAGAGGACGACCACAATCACAAGAAGCTTCAACATCTCAAGGCTCCTATGAATGCAACCCCACCTTCACAAGTGCAGGAGATCTTGGTCAAGAAACATTAGAGGGGGACCTATCTCATCTCCTCTATCGAGATGATATACCAGTAGTTGAATTGCCTATGGACGAATGAAACAAAGGTATGAAGATGATGCTCTCGATGGGCTATAACCGGAACCAAGGGTTAGGCCAAGATAATAATGGGAGTGTAATACCCATTATACCTAAGAAGCAAATAAAAAATCTTGGCATTGGTCATCCTACTCCTAAGGTAACTACTGTACTTGGTCGAGGTGCCCATGGTAGATAGAACCGAATGCCTCCTAAGGAATCCGTAGCTACTCCACAATCCTCCATGACTTTAGGAATGCACACTGATTTAACTGAGTCACCAAAAATAGGATTACCTTTGCTGTTTGAGGATACTAACATCCTTATGATTAGCACCTTGTCTTATGATTCTGAAAACCAAAGCAATGAAATCCGATTAGTCTATCCCCAACTGATTGATTACGACCAATGAGGACCACCAATTCTTGACATATTTGAAAACGATGAGGCACTCTTAGAATTCATGGGACTTAGGGATGACATTCCATGTGGGGATCATAAGGTAGGTTTTATCATAGAGCTGGATACACATGCATACTATGGAGAAACGATTGAATCCCTCAGTCGCAAAAATAAAAAATTGAGAATAATCTCCAAGTCCTTGAGTGAAAACCACCTTGTGGCACTCTCTGAATCTGAAAAAGTAAAAAGAAAGGACGCATCCAATGGTGGAAACCTCTCTGAGGTGCCTGAGGATGGGGGATTCAATCTTCCTCTTACAGCTATACACCAAGAAAAGTCAGCTATGCTAGCAGAAAAGTGCAACCCCATCAATCTGGGAACACAAGAAACTCCTCATATTACATTCTATGCTGAGTCATTATTCTGCAAAGAACATGAGGAGTTGGCTACCTTCTTAAAGGAGAGGAAGATAAATTTTGGGTGGACCTATGCTGATATGCCAGTATTGGATCCAGAGGTAGTGGTTCATCACTTGGCAGTCTATTTTGAAGCTAAACCTGTAAAACAGAAGTTGAGAAAGATGCACCCACAGATTGCTCTATTAGTCAAGATGGAACTCCAGAAACTACTAGATGCGGGATTCATACGAACGATTGCCTACCCTGAGTGGGTCTCCAATCTAGTACCAGTTTCAAAACCAACTGGGGGCATAAGAATCTATACGAACTTTAGGGACTTGAACAAGGCTTGCCCGAAAGATGATTTCCCATTGCCTAACATTGATATGATTGTAGACATGACCGTGGGGCATGAGATGCTTTCTTTGATGGATGGATTTTCAGGCTACAATCAGATAAGAATTGCAGAGGAAGACCAACATAAAACATCTTTCACTTGTTCTTAGGGAACATACTGCTGGAACATAATGCCATTCAGCTTAAAGAACGCCGGGGCCACATACCAAAGGGCCATGACACTAATATTCCATGACATGATCCACAAAATAGTTGAGGACTATGTCGATGACATCCTGGGAAAATCCAAAAAGAGGAAGGATCATATATCGGTCTTGAGTGCTATCTTTAACAGACTAGAAGAATACAAGGTTCATTTGAATCCCAAGAATTGCGTCTTTGGCGTACAATTAGGAAAGATGTTGGGCTACATAGTGTCAATGAGAGGCATTGAGATTGATCCGGCAAAGGTGAAAGCAATACTTGAAATGGAGGCTCCTAGGACATTGAAACAACTGAGAGGTCTCCAAGGCAGGCTTCAGTCAATTCGTAGGTTCATAGCACAATTCGCAGACAAACAAATCCCTTACTCTCACTTACTCCACAAGGGGGTAACGTACAAATGGGATGACAAATGCGAACAAGCCTTCAAAAAAATCAAGGAATATCTATTAACATCTCCAGTACTAAGGCCTCCAATTCAGAACAAACCATTGATCCTTTATATCTCAGCAACTGCAGCAACCCTTGGTGCTCTCCTAGCACAACATGATGAAAATGGAACAGAAAGAGCCATCTACTACATCAGCCGTACAATGGTGGGCCATGAGTTAAACTATACATTCATTGAAAAAGATTTCCTAGCAGTGGTGTTTGCATCCCAAAAATTCAGACACTACATGTTGGCACACAAGATCAAACTCATAGCTAAAATTGATCCCCTAATGTATCTTCTTTCAAAGGAAATTCTTATGGGAAGAATGGCTAAGTGGGTAATGATATTATTAGAATATGATATTGAGTATGTGGAGTGCAAGGCAATAAAGGGACAGGTCATTGTAGACCAACTGGCAGACGCACCTATCTATGCGGAGAACCCACTTGTTTCAGAATTTCCAGATGAATCCATTTTCAAAATTGATATAGCTACTCACTAGAAACTATACTTTGATGGCTCCTACACACAACATGGGTCAGGAGCTGGTATCTTCTTCATCACTCCACAAGGGGATTTTATACCAAGATCATACAAAATAGCATTCCCTTGTACGAACAACATTGCAGAATACGAGGCTTTAACTATAGGTCTTAGGATAGTAGTACAGTGGAACATTATGACATTGAAGGTATATGGAGATTCACAGCTTATCATAAATCAAGTGAACAATGAGTACCAAACAAAGGATGATAAGCTAACTCCATACAAAAGGCTGGTGGAAAATCTCAAGGAATCTTTTGTTGACATCACATTTGAGCAAGTACCAAGAACCAACAACAAAGCAGTAGACGCAATGGAAACTATTGGATCACTATTAGAGATCCCTCGAAATGTTCTGAAATACGACTTCTTAATAGAGCAGCTTCTCGTACCTACATTCAAGGTACCAGAGTCAGAATTTGTGGGCAAAATCGTTGGTCTGAATGATCAGTGGTACCAAGACATTTACACATACCTTAGGATAGGTATCATTCCTGCCGATTTGCGTTCAAGCCTTAGATGAACCTTTATCAAGAAAGCATCTCGTTTTGTCATTTTAGGAGAAACCCTATATCACAGAAGCATAGAAGGAACCTTACTAAGATGTCTTAACCTTGAGGAGGCTTTGGCTACCCTAACTGAGGTACACAACGACATGTGTGGTTCTCATTCAAGTGGCATGACCTTGGCTAAGAAATTGCTGAGGAGTGGGTATTACTGGCCTACCATGGACAGAGAGGCACATGAATACGTCAAGAAGTGTCTACAATGTCAGCAACACGGGGACTTCATCCATGCTCCAGCTCAAGAGCTTCATCCAATCGTCACACCATGGCCCTTTTCACAGTGGGGACTCGATCTCATTGGGAAAATCACACCCACCTCATCCAACGGCCACAAATTCATTATAACTACAACCAGGAGTACTTCACCAAGTGGGTTGAAGCCATACCTATGACCTACATAATAGGAAAGCAAATCTCAAAGTTTATCCTGAACTATCTCATATGCCGCTATGGTGTTCCACAAGCCATTATCTCAGATAATGGGACACCATTCAAAAATTAGGAAGTCCGTGACCTATGTGATAAATTGAAAATCCAACATCACTTTTCCACCCCATACTATCCCCAAGGCAATGGCCAAGAAGAAGCTACAAATAAAACCATCCTCAAAATCCTTAAGAAAACAGTCAATGACGTAGGTCGTGATTGGCATTTGCAGCTTAATCCTGCCCTTTGGGCTTACCAAACCAGCATCCACACACCCACTGGTGCCACACCATTTTCCTTGGTCTATGGATCAGAGGCCATCTTGCCCATTGAGATCAAGCTACCATCCCTCAGAGTATCATTGCAAAACCTCATCACGGACGAGGAGTATCGAGTTTCAAGACTGAACGAGCTGGAACTATTGGATGAGCGACATCTGGATGCTTTAAACCATCTGCAAGTGTATCAGAATAGACTCAAAAGGAGCTACAACAAGAAAATTAGAAGCATAACTTTCCAGGTCGGAGAATTGGTGCTAAAAGAGAATCAAAAGAATGTCTTGAACCCAAATGGCAAGGGAAAGTTTGAACCCAACTGGCTGGGACCCTTTGTCATCACAGCAAGCTATAAATCAGGGGCATATCAGCTATCAACACCCGAAGGGGAACCTCTGCAGGAGCCCATGAATAGATCCCATCTCAAAAAGTTTTATTCTTAAATCTTTTAACGTATAGAACCAAAAAATCCAAAAAATCATAAAAAGTCCTGAAAAAATGGTTACTTCGGCGAAAACCTGGCAAACAGGCGTCTTGGTGACAACAAAAAAATCAAAAAATCAAGAAAACAGTAAAGAGAAAAAAATCGTCCTCTAGTGAAAACCACTTCAGTGGCACTTTGGGCAAGTACCTTGGTGAAAACCCGGAAAATAGGCACCTTGTGTAAATAAGCACTCTCCATCCATCTTGGTCTCCATGACTTGCTTTGCATCATTCACTCACCCATCGCATATCATCGCATTTCACCCTTCCATCCGCATCTGCACCATAGCTTGGTCTTGCGTTTGTGTCACAATACCTCCTAGAGCTACTCGGCCCACTTAAAAGGTCAGTTTGTCCTGCCTATATCAGAGTAGTCTATCGCCTCACGCTGGGGGCACGTTCTCATCGGATCAGATTCGTGTATGATCTTAAAATCCAAAAACATCAGAAAATCAGAAAATCCAAAAACATTCAAAACATATCAAAATCCAAAAATAGGTCAAAAAGTCATTAAAAAAAAAAACCAAAAACAAGGTCGTCTTGTTGAACTACGTCGTCTCTGAGCTTGAACATAGGCAAGGTTAATCTTTAATCATCCCCCGAGACATTTAGGTCAGTCCTATAGGAGTCCATCATAATAAACTGACATCTCATCATGTATATCTTCATTTGTAAACCGGTCAAGTTGTTAGTCGAACTACATGGTCTCTGCGTGTATAACGTAGGCAAGGCTAATCTGTTGATCAGCCCCCGAGGCCCCTAGGATAGGTCTTTAGGTTAGTCTCTTGGTCAAAATCTCAAAAAATCTCAAAACATTGGAAAATTGAAAATCAAAACATTTGAAAATCTCGAAAAAATACCAAAAACAGCCTCAAAACATTGCAAAACTCCAAAAACATCCAAATATTTGAAAAAAATCCATCCGCCTCATCTCACTTACACTCGCAATAATCAATCATCCATAATAAATCGTCATCGCCCTCAACCTTTGGTAAAACAGTCGGAAACAAGTCTAGCAGTCAAATGTGAAAACCTAAACTGTCAAAATCTCAAGTATAGGTCAGTCAGCAAGCAAGTTGGTCAACTCTTTTCTTCTCAATGGCATATAAATCATAAATCAATTTCATCATCGTTTGATAAAAGCATGTCCTAGGATCCGTTCCAACAATGGGCACTTTTATCAAACCAACCACTTTGGGTAAATGAAATGACATGTCATTAACATGCCCTAGGATCCATTGCGACAATGGACATTATCTTTTGGCAATAAGTTTCGGCTCCCATCTTTCGAAACATTGTTTCTCTCGGCTAACGGTACGAAGAACATTAGTTTGTTTGCTGACTTACTTTATTTTGTTTGATTTATCTCATTGTGCTCATTCCAAGGACCTCTCAATGACGTCCGAACGAAGGATTTAGAGAGATAGGAATGGGGCAACGATCATTATCTTTTGTTTGTTGTGCTTGTTGGATATCTTTGTAATATAACCTTGGTCATGCATGCTTTTGTTTAGTCTGTAGCGAGGGTGTTTTAAGTTTCTTGTTGACCACATAGAAAGGCTTGCCTTCCTATGTTTTGGTCTGAGATATTTGAAATATTTGAACTATTTTCTGGACAAGGTTTCGTATGTCAGGTGTGAAAAAGAATACTCCTATCCGATTTGTCGAGTCAAAGTCCATCACACTAGGTACAACGCCATCCTGGCTCTCGATACCTTGATGCATCGTACTACATGTATTATCAAACATAAGGAAATTTTCCCTTTGAAAATCCCAACTCCACAGCAAGTAGTCTTCATCATTTGCATGATCATCTCATTCTTTCATTCTTCTATCACATTCTTCTATCTTTACTAACATTTCTATCCCAGTTGGTACAGGAAGCTACCCACAGCTAATGAATGTCCATTCATCTACATCAACCACTCCTCTCGCATTTTATCGCGATTTTGATTGGCAATTGGCATTCCCATTCAACATCTCGAGGGGGCAATATACTAGTGCAATTCTTCTCACTGGGGCAACAGTGGGGCATCCGAAAAATCAAATTTTTTTTGATTTTGATCATGACAAGATCATTCTTTGAATCAATGCAACAAGTACATTGCTTCAAAGAGGGGAAAAATGTAGACACGCAAAATGTACAAGTTGACATTGCGCATCTAGGTCTGACTACCGACATCATTTCATCCTAAATCATTCCCCGACCTAACCATTTAATTGAATATC
Source organism: Sequoia sempervirens (assembly GCA_007258455.2). Lineage (NCBI taxonomy): Eukaryota > Viridiplantae > Streptophyta > Pinopsida > Cupressales > Cupressaceae > Sequoia > Sequoia sempervirens. Next base: position 462,272,926 of record VDFB02271358.1, read on the forward strand.
TTTATTTGATTAAATTCATTTGTTTTCTTCTCTTAATTAAACAAATCATGTGTTTGATTAAGTCTCTTAAATTATTCTCCATCTCTTTTAATTAAATAATTAATTTTATTTAATTAATTAAATCTCTAAAGTCTATCTATTAAATTGAATAAATTAAAATCTTATTTAATTTAATCTTACTTCAATCTCTTTAATTAAATAATCAAAACATGTTTATTTAATTAAACTCATTAAATCATTTCCTCTCTTGTTTGATTTAAATTAATCCAAAAATCTAAGTCAAAATAAGTCAAACTTCCTAATCTTCATTAAATTGATCAAATCTTGATTAAATCTAATCTAATCTTCAAAATCCTCTAGCTTTTCCCACTTGCACAAATAAATCAATTTATTGATTTATTAAATCTTCATTTTCCCTCAACAAAGCATCTTTTGGAGGAATATTCTTCTATTTCAAATTCAAAATTTGAATGACATGTCCTTCCAACATGTCATTTACTCTCTCTTACAAGTCCTTCCAACAAGGAATTTACTTCTTCTTACATGTCCTTGCCTTGAGCCAAGGGGCATTTAATGCAATTTTCTTTCCCCCTCTTACATGTCTTTTCTCAAATTTCAAATTCAAAAATGCATTTATTGGCACATTTGTCAAAACTTGCTCATTCCTCACCCAATCACATTTGGACAAGTGGCATTTTGCCATTGGCCAAATCTTTGTCCCACATTGCTCTATTTTGGCTTTGTTTCCATTTCAACATTCTATAAATAGAATGCTTCACCATGCATTTTATCATCCACAATTATGCAAAGTTATTATGCACAAATATCTCTCAAATTCCATCCATCTTCTTAACTAGTTTATTGCAGATTTTGGAGCTCATTGAGGGACTTATCAAGTGGATCAATCATCTTCAATCAACATTTTCATTCAAGGAGTTGGGAAAGGGAAAATCTCCACACACCTATTTGCACCAACTCCCCCATGGGATCAAGTGTTTGCATGCTAAATTAGGATTTCATATTTCCATTATGTTCTTCATTGTTTTCTTTGTTCTATTTCCTATTTTTAGCTTTGTGAATGGATTTCATGGGGAATCCTTATTCATGCTTACAAAAGAACTCTCTAACATTGTTTGTTGTTATGTTTTTGTAGGCACTTCGAATTAGGGGTTCACAGTGACTACTAACAAAATGAGTGACATGGAGGGTGATGACGAACCGATCCACTAAGGAGAGGAGGTGCGCATGTACTACTATGAGCAAGTGGGTAGCTAGGTAAGCCGATTCACCACAAAAGGGAAGATGTGCCCTTCCAACTAAGTGCATTCACTTGTCCAAAAAATTGGGAAGGGAAGGGGAAACCACACATACCATAGGGGTGGATACGTTGGGAGTAGGGAAATTACAAAATCACCTCTCTCTAGCAAGGGAAAACCTGCACAACATAGGGGTGAACTAGTTAGGGGATAGGCAAATGCAATATTGCTTGTCGAGAGAAAGGGTGAATGAAAATTTGCTAAAAAGGGGAATAGATGGATGTGAATCCACCCCTCGGGAAAAAAGGGTGAATGCAAATTTGTCACTTGGGAAGATAGGACACAGGGGTGATTGCACACTTGCCCATGGGGAAAAGGGGTGAATGTGAGTTTTCCTTAGAGGAAAAGATGGGAAAATCCATGCTCGAATAGGAAAGGGGTGGGTCTGCTTGAAAAATAGGCGAACCCGTGAAATGAAACCACAGGGACAAATTTGCTTGTTGGACATGAAAATGCGCTAGAAAAGGGAATGGGCGAACCCGTCTTACACAAAGGTGAATTCACCAAACTGGGGCAAGGATGAAAAATAAAAAAATAGCAATGGAAAGTTAGAAAATCTAATAGAATGGTGGGCATAGATGCAGAGTTTCGAGACTCAGAGGATGCGAGAGAGACACTTAGCCATGCTAGAGGTGACTTTGGAGGTGATGACCGCTGATGATCATGCAACACTAGATCAGGTTGGCCTACTTCATATGTTGGGATATCCCAACATTAGATGACCTTTACTCATAACATTGATGGAGTGGTGGAGCTTAGAGACATCCACATTTCATCTCCCAACAGGGGAGATGATGGTGACATTAGAGGATATTTGGAGGATCTTGAGATTGCTGATCCATGGAAACTTGATTAGTGCAACACCTTGGCAATTAGTGGAGAGGAATTTTCAGATAGTATGTGGACCTGTGGACCTTCCCATCTAAGGGAAAGAGTTGGATATCGATGCATGCTTGGGGATAAAGATCACATCATTACCTTTGTACCTCTGCAGACTTATCAATGAGATCCTCCTTCCTAACATGAGTGGATGCTTCTTTAGCCTCAAGATGATTGAGGTGGTCAGACATATAGTGGAGAGGCAAGAGGGAGTTTTTGCATGGGGGAATGTGTACTAACCTAGCTGTATTGAGATATGCACATGGTATGTTACATGTGAGAACTGAGTATTACATATGTTACATTGCTCTAGGTATGGGCCTAGGAGCATATCATGGTGGCGAGGCTAGATATTTTGATTTCTAGAGCTCACGATGAGACATTTCCAGTGGAATATTGGTTGGGGGAAAAGTATGGATGGAGATTGCACTACCAAGAGGTAGGGAGCTTGGAGGAGTGGTGGCAAAAACTAGACAAAATTGTGGGTGGAGACATCACATGGAGGCCCTACCTGGGATGAAAGTTCCAAGGATGGAGGTAGGATGATAGGAAATGGAGGGGTTACCTATATTCACAGTGCTACTTGATAGGCCACAATCCATTTATTATAGAGCTACGTAGGCCTGATAGTGTCACTCATCAGTATGGGATCTAGTAGGACATTCCTGTAGCTCCCCAGATGTTCAGATGGATTAGTCAGGAGTCCAAGGGAATATGAGGAGAGAAGATTATAGTTGAGTACGCTCGTCAGATGTGGGATTAACTCTCAATTACCATATGGTAGTGGAGGGGTGGGGTGGAGGATGCAAGGACTACTATGCGATACTTAGCATGGTTGGCCCAACATAGGTCGGGAATGATTACTATAGTAGACCTAATCGTAGGTACCTTGGGTTTTGGATCAGATGATGAGGAGGAGACAACAAGGCTACAAAGGAGGATTGGTAAGTGGAGAGGAGGGGGATGTGGAGATGTAGGAGGCAGGGAGAGAGGAGGAGGTGATTGATGTAGATGCCATAACAATGGATCCAGTGACCATGGTACCATATGTACCACCACCACCAGAGGACCCAAGGATACTGTTAATAAGAGTACAAGCCAAGCTAATGATAGCATAGCGCATACTACAAGATTCAGAGGCAGATAGAGATAGGCTCTAGACAAAGGTAGGTGTTGGAAGAACAAGGATACACAACTAAGAGGGGGGGTGAATCAGTTGTGACAGAAACTTAAACTTTTCTTACTTAACTTAATCTCAGATCTGATGAATAAGAAATTAAACACAAAAAAATAACACATTAGAGAGACAGATAACACCAAGATTTTTATGTGGAAACCCTGTTAGGGGAAAAACCATGGTGGATGTCAGTCCATAAGATTATACCCTGTTAAAATTATAATGAGAAATAATAAGGGGAATGTACATGCATTTAGGCACACTGCCTAGAGCTCACTGCTCAAATACAAAAGAGGACTCACTATCCAAGAATATAGAAATATGGGGGTGTGCAAGAAGTTGAGTCCACTTTTTGGCCAAAAAGTGGAAGTGTTTTCCCTGATTTTCAAAAATTTGATACATTTGACATTAAAATTTGAAGCACTTAGAGATGGAATCTTCAAAAAAGTCACAAATCATAAAATGTAGTACTCAGAGTCTAGTTTTCAAATATGTAATTTATTTCAATACCCAGATTGTAAAAATTGAGTTTCAATAGGTGTTTCTAAAAACCACTATTTAAAAGTCACTTTTTAATACCATACCATGCACGTGTACAACATCCATATTTTGACCTAAATTATCATATTTTTCTAAATCCTTTTGGGAAAAGATTTGTGACTCACTTAAGCTTGTTTTCAATATTTTTTTGTAATTTTTTATTGAATATTTTGTTTTTATTAATTTTTTATTAGGCATATTTATCGTTTTGAAAAATCGTTGTGTACGACACGCATAAGATGACCTAAACTTATTATTTTTTGATTTTTTTTTTTTAAAACTGAAAAGAATTGTTTGAAGTTTGTTCTCATGCAATCCGTTTGTCAAAATGTTATGTTGATCAAAAGTTATTAAAATACTAAAAAAACCTGATAATTCAATTTTATGGACTAGTTTCATTAGAAATTAATTGAAAAATAGAAAAAATAATCAAATTATTAAAAAAAATACATATTTGGAATCTGCACTGTCTCATCTATAATGGGTTTTAATTTCGTAAAAGAATTCTGCAAAATAGGTCTTCAAACATATGTCCAAAGTCATTATTTTCCTGTGACATTAACAGGACCTTAAAGTTGCAGGTCAAACTAGGTCCAAAGCTTAGGTTCGGGTCCCCAAGCCATTTCCCGAACCAAAAAACAAGCCAAAAACCCACCCAAAAATTCATAATTTAAAAAACGAGATCCTGTTTCATAAAAAAATGGGATCTCGTTTCAAAACGGGATCCCGTTTCATAAAAAAACCATTTTTTATGGTTCTATGAAACGGGATCTCGTCTTGAAAGAATAGCTTCTACACAAGCTTAATTATAATTCCAATTAAGCACAGAAAACCTTCTTCACTCTTCTCTCAAGCTTCTTCACACTTCACTCTGCTATTGCATGATTAGAACACTATTCACACATTTACACTTTCTCTGGCATACATTCACACTTGTGGACACATTAAATCTGCTTAAACAATCGCTCTTATATATCCACTACATGAGATTTCATCACAATTTAGTCGACGAGGAAAATAAAACATATTTGCAATGTCGACCCAAATTTACAAATAAATTTTTAATGCGAATCCACCAAGGTCGGCCACAACATAGTGGAGACCCAAATTAACATCTCCAACACATAAATATTTTAATTAAATTCACCACGAAGATCTGCAATAGGCTATTACCAACATTTTGGCTAGGGACATTGAAAACCAAACATGCACAAGAAAATATCTTCAACCACAAGCTCTCCAAATAATGTGGACATACCACAAAGATAAATAATGATCTAGAGACATCTGAGAACACCAAGAAACAACATAGAAGCATCCACAACAGCTGAGATTAACATCTAATTACACAAACTTCATTCAGGAACACTGATAGAGACCACAAAAACAATGTCAAACCACAACACAATTAAAATTTCACGCAGATCTCTGAAACTTCTAGTAGATGATCTAGAAACAATCAACAATAAACCCTTTAATCCACACTAGGTAATCTTCAATGTACAAAAAAAAAAACTTCTTGACTTGCAAAGTTCCATTGGGAACCTAGAACACTTCCTTTTACAATTTTCTTAATATCCTCAACATAGACAACCTTTAATACACCAAATGCTGATGGTGTTGACATCAATGAAAACCACATATCAACAACCATATCCACAACATCCAACAATCTTCCTCTTTGGTATTGATGGCAACACATGATGTGAAAAATACCATCAACCCAATACACTGACTCTTCTTCTCAACTGTGCTTCTCCCCACAAGGCTCTTCTTCCTTAGAAATATTTTTCACATTGCACTTCTCCCCCTTTGACATCAATGGAAAAGGTAATCATGACCTTTCCAAATAGACACTCTGAGCCACATGTCTACACATTTGACTACTCCCCCCGAGTAGCAGTCATGAAAACATCAATCTGGATTAGAATATAGCAATGTACCTCACGGATTGATGCAAGAAAATGCATCTTTAGTTCTTATTTGGAGGGGTAATCACCCCTATAATTCCTCTGAGATACTCAAAAGTATCCTTCGACAATGGCTTAGTAAATATATCTGCAATCTATTCTTTGGTAGGCACATATTCCAATCCGACTTCTTTCTCATTCACTTTCTCCCTCAAGAAATGAAACTTGATTGATATATGTTTAGTCTTGGAATGCAGTACCAAATTCTTTGAAATATTTATTGCACTTGAATTGTCACAGTATATGGAAATAGGTTCTTCATATACCACCTTCATATCTTTCAACATCTATTTCATCCATATCACTTGAGTATAGTTATTTGTAGTAGCAATGTATTATGCTTCAGCAGTAGATAGAGAAATGGAATTCTACTTTTTGTTGAACCAGGACACCAACTTCTTCCCTAGGAAGAAAGCACCACCACTAGTACTTTTCCTATCATCTAAATCTCCAGCCCAATCCGCATCAGTATATGCACTCAAAGTGAGATCACCATCCTTTGGATACCAAAGTCCAAAGTCAATTGTTCCTTTAGATATCTAAAGATTCTCTTGATAGCAATCACATGTGATTCTTTTGGATTAGCCTGAAATCTAGCAACCATACATACAACATTAATAATGTCTAGTCTAGTTTGAGTTAAATAGAGAAATACACCAATAATTGACCTGTATCTAGTTTGATTCACCTTAGGAGAATCATAATTCTGTGTCAACTTACATCTGGTTATAATGGGAGTACCAATAGGTTTTGAATCATCCATTCCAAACTTCTTCAACAATTCTCACATATTTGGACTGAGATATGAAAATTCCCTTGTCTAGTTAAGTAACTTTCAATCCTAGAAAGAAATTCATCTCTCCAATCATACTCATCTCAAACTCATCCTTCATCTCATCAGAAAACTTCATACATAGATTTTCATCTCCTCCAAAAATGATGTCATAAAAAAAACTTTTATAATTAACTCATCATGATCTAATTTGAAGTACAAATTTCTATCAACAATACCTTTAGTGAATCCAAGCTTTAGTAAATTTTTTTCCAATCTAGCATACCAAGCTCTGTGGGCTTGCTTAAGTCCATACAGAGCTTTCTTTAATTGACAAACCATATCTTCCTTGTCAGTTAGCTGAAATCCATCTGGCTGTTCAATGTACACTTCTTCTTCTAGTTCTCCATTCAGAAATGCTGACTTCACATCCCTCTGATATACTTTGTAATCCTTGTATACATCATAAGCAAGAAATAATCTAGCAACTTCAATTCTAGCAACAAGAGAAAAGGTTTCTTCAAAATCAATACCTTCCATTGAGAATACCCTTTACATACCAGTCTTGCTTTATTCTAGACCACTTCACCTTGTTCATTCAACTTGTTCCTAAACACCCATTTAGTACCAATCACATTTTTGTCATGAGGCCTAGGAACCAATATCCATGTGTCATTCTTTTCTATCTATGTCATCTCTTCCTTCATAGCTTCTAACCAATTTTCTATCTGTGTCATTCTTTTCTACTATGCAATCTTTCTTCTAGTCTGCACTCCTTTATTCTTATCTCCTATGATTTTATTTTTAGAATGATTTAGCCTTACATACCTTGGAGTTTTGAGACATTCTTGACCTTCTGATTCTTCTAATTTCTCTCCTACACTTGCACTTTTTTGTGCTTCCTGACTAACTTGATTTACTGGAACAAATTGAGGTTTCTTAACCAAAACATATGGAATAATTTGAAGTAGATTCTATGTTTGAGAATTCTTCCCTTTGCTAGTATTGTCTTCATCTGATTCACATTCAAAATATCTGGATGATTTGACAGGTTCCTCATCAACTTTAACATTTTCACATTCAACCATCTTTCTCAGTCTTTTTTTATAGCACCGGTATGCCTTGCTTTTAGTGGAGTAACCTAGGAAAATCCCTTCATTGCTTCTTGCATCAAACTTACCTATATCATCATCTCTCTTGATATAACACCTACTTCCAAAGATCTTGAAATATTTAATAGTAGGCTTGTAACCAAACCATAACTTAAAAGGGGTCTTACTAGAGTTCCCATTAACATTTACTCTGTTCAAAGTATACATAGTTGTGCTTACCACTTCACTCTAGTACATTTGAGATACATTTACTTCCATCATCATTGTTCTAGCAGCATCCAAAATTGTTCTATTCTTTCTCTCTACAACTCCATTCTGTTGAGGGGTTCGAGGAGAAGATAATTGTCTCTTAATTCCATGCTCTTCACAAAAAGAGTTGAAATCCCTGGAGGTGAACTCACCACTTATGTTAGATCTAAGGAACTTGATTTTTAGACCTTTCTCATTCTCTGCCATAGCCTTAAAACTTTTGAACTTTTCAAATGCTTCACATTTTTCTCTTAAAAAGGAAGCCCATATCATTCTAGAGTAATCATAAATAATCAACATAAAGTACCTTTCTCCATGAATACTTCTGACTCTAGAGGGACCAAAAAGGTCAGTATGTAGTAGCTCCAAAAAATTATTTGAATGAAACTATTTTCTCCGGAAAGAGACTAGTTTTTTTACCCATATGAAATTCCTTGTAAATTGTGTTAGCAAGCTTTACTAACCTAGGTAGATCTCTTACTGCTTGAGTAGAACTTATCTTAATAATGTTGTCAAAATTTACATGACACAATCTCCTATGCCATAGCCAACTTTCATCTACTTCAGAAATTAAACAACTCCCACTAGTAGTAGTCAGGTGAAACATATTACCTTTTGTCTATTTACCAGTAGCAATCATATTCCTGAAACTTCCTCGTATCTTGCATATTCCATTTTTGAATTGAAGATCATAGCCTTTGTGCACAATCTATACTACACTCAAAAAGTTGTTCTTCAAGCCATCTTCACCTGAGCATCTCCTTCATACAAAATTTTTAGCTTCGTCCAAATCTCGTGAGTTGTTTACAACCCTATCACATTAGCCATCTTTGAATCTATCAGAGCACTCACCAAAGCTTCAATAGCCCTAATATTATTTTCAGCATCTTTGATCTCATCAGTAGTGGAGGGACCATTCTGAGGAATAACATATGGATCTTTTGTAATCTTCTAGAAAGATTCACCAATACATCTTAGATGACATTGCATCCTAATTTCCACAGTGAGTAGTTAGTGCCATCAAATCTCAGACTATCCTTCTTGAATGTTGCCATCTCAAATCACCTCAAGCTTTTATAATTCTTTAGAGGAACTTGCTTTTATACCATTTTTTGGAAAAACAAGGACACACAACTGAGAGGGGGGTGAATCAGTTGTGACCGAAACATAAACTTTTCTTACTTAACTTAACTTAATCTCAGATATGATGAATAAGCAATTAACACATTAGAGAGACATATAACACCAAGAATTTTATGTGGAAACCCTATTAGGGGAAAAACCATGGTAGATGTTAGTCCACAAGATTATACCCTATTAAAAGTATAATCATGAGAAATAATAAGGGGAATGCACATGCATTCAAGCACACTACCTAGAGCTCACTGCTCAAATACAAAAGAAGACTCACTTTCCAACAATACAAAAATATGGATTAGATCCACATAGTATGAATTGAAAGAATAGCTTCTACACAAGCTTGATTACAGTTCCAATTAAGCACAAAAAACCTTCTTCACTCTTCTCTCAATATTCTTCACACTTTTCTCTTCTATCGAATGATTAGAACACTATTCACACATCTGCACTTTCTTTGGCATACATTCACACTTATGCACACACTAACGTTTCTTGAATAATCAAGCTCTTATATATCTGCTACATGATATTTCATCACAATGTAGTTGACCAAATAAATAAAAAATATTTAAAATGTCGGCCCAAATTTACAAATAAAGTTTTAATGTGAATCCACCAAGGTCACCCGAAACATAGTGGAGACCCAAATTAACATCTCCAACACAAAAATACTTTAAATAAATTCACCACGAAGATCCACAACATGCTATTACCAACATGTTGGCCAGGGAAATGAAAAAATAAACATGCGCAAGAAAATATCTTCAACCACAAGCTCTCTGAATAATGTGGATGTACCACAAAGATAGAGAATCATCTAGAGACATCTGAGAACACCAAGAAACAATAGAGAAGCATCTGGAGCAAATGAGATTAAAAAAACTACACAAACTTCATTCAGGAACACTGACAGAGACCACAAAAACACTGTCAGACCACAACACAATCAAAACTTCATGTGGACCTTTGAAACTTCCGGTAGATGATCTAGAAACACTCAACAATAAAACCTTTAATCCACACCAACTAATATTTATTTTAAACAACAAAATTCCTTCTTGACCTACACAGTTCCACTGGGAACCTAGAACACTTCCTTTTACAAGCTTCTCAATATCCTTGACATATACAACCTTTAATACACAAAATGCTAATAGTGTTGACATCAATGATAACCGAATTTTAGCAACCATCTCCACAACATCCAATAGTAGGGAGACTATAGCGGGAGGTGTAGTGCCTGTAGGGTACAGTGGAGACAACCCACCGAGATAGAGACAGGGCATTCGATAGCCTAGAGAATGAGGCAAGGAGATGGTTACTAGAGGTACAAATGGAGAGAGATTATTTTTAGATACTAGTAGGGGAGTTATGAGGGAGGGTGGAGGAGATGTGGGAGAGGGCAGAGACCAAAGAGGCTATTGCCAAGGAGGCAAGGTTATTACTAGAGAGAGTAGAGGCAACAGAGGGCCAAGTGCATACTCTACAAGGTGAGAGAGATGAGGCTGCACGGAGGATATCACAACTAGAGGCATAAGTGGATTAGATGAGGTTGGAACAGGAGGCTTGGGAGTAGGAGAGATGGAGGATAGGTGGGTAGAGGAAAAAATATCACATGGAGAGGGATGTAGTGAGGGCACATGCAGCATGAGAGGTCAATGCCATGATGGAGGCTAAATATCACATGAGCACATATTTTAGAGAATTGCCCTATCTAGCACAGATGGTGCCTCGATATATCAGAGCAACTTCGTAGATTCTAGTTCCCTCACATTTAGGTGCCACTCACACATGTGGTTATAGTGATTATTGTGAGACACCCCCCCACAATTGAAGTCTAGGTTTAGACTCCCCACATAGATCATATGTAGGGAGCACCAGGTAGAGGTAGTGGATACATGATCCCTATTTTTGATAGGTGTAGAGTGGAGGATTAGTACATACAGGAAGAGGCTACATATTCTTTTTACATAGATTTCAGAGATTGATTGATTGATTCATTCTTTTACTCTTTATTGATTATTGATTGAGGACACCATGATGTGTCAAATGTAGTCATCTATATTTCATTAGAGCTCTACACTTGTACCTTTATTCGATAGACTTTTATGGATGTTTATGGAATTGTTATTATGAAATTTCATGGAATTTTATGATCTTTTATTATGGACTATGATGGACTTTGATGGAAATTATATTTTTTGATATATATATATGCTATGTAATGGACATTGACGATGCTATGTGATTATTATGTGATTTCATGGATATTTATTATGCTCATGTGTATGGTTATGATTATGATGTATGCATGTGATGATTATGGTTTATGCTTATGTTGATGTGGATGATATGGATTATATAAATTATGTCTAACGCTTTGTGATGCAGGATGTGATGTGACATTATTTATGATTTTATTTATGTATGCTATGGACATGACACTAATGGTGTGATGCAGGTGTCAATGTTATCTTGATTTTTGATGTATGTGTATGGGATATTATATGATGATGTATTATGCATGGATGATTAATAATGTATAGATGATTGCATGATAATGGTTAATTATGTATGTGTGAGCATGTTATGGATGGATGTGATGAATGTGATACAATGCAATGTATGTAGCGAAATGCACTAATATGTTTAGAATAATAACTCTAAATAGCTTAAAATGATAATGAAAATTAACTTAAGATGCTTAGAATAACCAATCTATATTAAGCTAAAAAACTTAAGATGATAATGAAAATGATGATACAATGAGATGAAATGAACTTAAGATGCTTAGACTAACAAATCTATATTAATCTAAACAACTTAAGATGATAATGCAATGAGATGAAATGAACTTAAGATGCTTAGACTAATAGATCTATATTAAGCTAACACCTTAAGATGATAATGAAGATGATAATGCAATAAAATGAAATGAACTTAAGATGCTTAGACTAAAATATCTATATTAATCTAACAACTTAAGATGATAATTAAGATGATAATGCAATGAAATGATAATGAACTTAAGATGCTTAGACTAATAGATCTATATTAATCTAACAACTTAAGATGATAATGAAGATGATAATGTGATGAAATGTTAATGAAAATGCAATAATGAAATGGAATGAAGATGATAATGAACATGCATAATGAGATGAATGATGATGGGTTTGATAGTGCACTTGTCAAAATCGTGGGAATCCTGATAGGAAGAATGGGTGGGGGAATAACATTTACACAACCAAAAATCACTAACCATAGGATAGAGGGAGAAACAGATGGGGATAAATTTAATGCAATGGGATGTTAAATGAAATGAAAATATAATGTCATTTTTCCATATTAAGAGCACTAATTTTTTCTATAGTATAGGACATGATACGCTAGGGTATGAAGAACCAAGGCTGATTAGTGTCAAATGCATAAAACAAACACAACAAACAAGAAGGCTATCCCAACACCCCAAATCCACAATGGATTTGGTTGGGATTGATGTTAGAGTAAGCACAAGCACAAAGGATTCCCCAACGTAACACAAGACCACATGGATCTACATAGGTAGTATGTGGGACAACCAAAAAGACAAAAACACACAAAAATCAAGATATTCCCCTATGTTTACCTGTCAAAGTGCACCAGGATATGATGGATCATGGAAACCTTGACAAAGTATAATAGGAAGCTTAAATGATAAAAAAAAATTCCAAAATCACCAAAAGATCACAAAAAATATTAAACATCCTTTTCTATAGGATTAGTAGATGGATGGGATTGATGTAGTATGATTTAGGAAGGATAAATCCTATTAAGAGCAAGGATGGAGGATACATTAGGTGATTGATAAGACTCAGGATATTGGAAACTGATTGAACCTCATGGTACTAATGAATTTTGTTGTTAGGTATCACCTAGATAGGGACACACTTGACAACATGACACAAAACCAAGAAAAACCCTAAGGACAAACCTAGGGTTTTAGGGGCTCATCGATTGATGGCCTTGCCTATATGAAAGCACAAAGACCTCATAGTTTGATAAAAGACTGATGATGGATTGTGGATAAAAGTGGAAAGCGGACGATGGAGACATGGATGGATGATGAAGACTGACACAAAAGGATGGAAAAAATCCTCAAGGGATGATCAAATGATTAGCCTTTCCTACGTGAAAGCGTAGAGGCAACGTAGTTCAAAAAAATGAATGAAAGACAACATGAGACCTAATGGTGACCGACAAAATGAAGGATCCTAAGTGAGTACATGAGAATGACAAATGAAACCAATATATAGATGAAGAAAAGCTCAGATTCAAGATGAAATCTCAAGATTTAGGATGGAAAATCTAAATTATCCATTGCTCAATCAAAATATACCAAGTGACCTATAAATAGGATGTCAATGGGGGAATAGGGATTATAGGATGCAAGGATAGGATGTAATAAGATGGATGGAAGCATAAAGGAAAATAGGAAATGAGGTAGATAATGATTAAGCCCTCTAAAAATGGTGTATGTTGCCAAGTTTTCACCAAACGTACTTATCCAAGTTGCCACCAAGGGTAGTTTTCACCATAGGATGCATTATTTCTCTTTACTATTGTTGGATTATTTTGCATTTGTATTTTTTTGGTTTTTTTTTTGGGTGTTTTTCTAGGTAGGATAACCAAGCTAACCTAGGTGTACAACTGTTTTAGGTGCATGATGTTGATAGGCTCTTCCAAAGGTTCCACCTTGGGTGTTGCAAGTTGATACTCCCCAAAACCATATTTTGTAGTGATAACATATGGGCCCAACCAATTTGCTTCATACATTCCCTTCTTTTCTCGATCTTGTTGAGTACGCTGATTCTCTTTCAGGACTAGATCACCAATGTTTAATTGGTGGGGATGAACCTTCTTGTTGTAATTTCTCCTAATACAATGTCGATAGGCTTGGAGATGATTATAGGCCTTGATTCATTTCTCATCCAGGAGTTCAAGCTAACTTAACCATGTGACTTGAGCATCCTCATCACTAATCAAATTATTTAGAGAGATACAAAGTGATGGGATCTTGACATCAATCACTAGTAGAATTTGGAAAATAAATGATTGCGTGACTAAAAATTTTAGTCACATGACTAAACTTTTAGTCACGTGACTAACACTAGTAGTATTTGTAAAATAAATGACTAATTTGGTCATTGGGTAAAATAACAACTAAATGACTAAATAAATGACTAATATCAGATAAATAAAAATGACTAAATAGATGACTAATATCAGACAAATAAAAATGATTAAATAAATGACTATTACTCCTCTATTCTTTTTTCTTTCAAATTTGATCATAATCCATAGGGATTAAGCCCCCGTCATGGGACCCCTACCTAAGCGGGCCATTTGGCCGCCTAGGTTGCTTGGTGCACCAAAAATACCTATTGTGTGGAAGCCATTGCCTCTCAGTGCAGTCTTAAGGCCTTCACATATTTTATATATTTTTTTAACATTTACATTCCTTAACTTTTATTACTTATTATGTTAATGAATCATTAATGTTTTTAACTATGATTTGAAGCCAGTTTGATTTTCCTATTGTGTTAGCATGTCAAATGTATCAAAGAGAAATTGTGGTCAATTTCACTAATAAATATATGATTTAAATAATCCAATTGCATTTTGAGGGCTATCTTGTAAACAGTTTCATTTCAAAAGGCTAAATAGTTATTTCTAGAAGCAATTAGATTCAATTTACATGGAATGTAGAAATGTAATGTCTATAAAAGTAATTATTTCTAGAAGCAGTACCTTAAAAATGTAAGGTCAAGTAATTATTTCTAAAAGCAATTAGATCCAATTTACATGGATTGTAGAAACGTAATGGTTGAGTCTACTAAAATGAAGATTTTTCCCTTAAAAAATAACATTTTCCCTAAAAATGAAAATTGATTCCCTTCTATCTTCGCTTGTTGATATACTCGACCATCTTAATAATGCAAAATAGAAATAACAATGATGAATTTTGGCACTACTACATATAAGGAGGATTTAAGACATTAATTTAAGAAAAAATATTACTTAAATATATATATATTATGTTTAAATTATATTTTTAATTTTCTAATTGTCACAATAAAAAAATACCTTTTTAAAATGAAAAAGAATTGTTTCCCTCCCCTCAATTCATTTTCCCTCCCTTTCAGACATGCATTTTCTTTTTCCTTACCCCTGTGTGTATACTTGTTCATGGCTGTCTAAAAATCATGATCATTGCTAGGAAGGGATAGTCACACATTTAGAAGGCCATGGCGTCCCTCCTCGTGGTTGTCTAAGGTCAAAGGTAAAATTTGGCATGGCTCCCCAAGTTCTTCCTACTATTCATCAATGGAAAAAAACCTATGGTACAATTATTCTCCATCTCAAACTTGTCTACACATTTTGTTGAAAAGGAATTAAGCATCTTGTTTCTCAGTGAAGCTTATATCCCTATATCTTATTAGCTAGAGATTAACCAAATCTTCCCTAATTCATTAATGGTTGATGTTTTATTAGCCTATTTAAAGCATAACAACATAATAAGATGGCATTTCAGTAGGAGCTGGACTAGAAGGCTAGGGCTTGAGAGACTATGGTGCCTGGTGGCACAGAAGGCAAGAGCTTGGATGCTTAGGAATGTCTTGTAGAAGGTAATATTTGTATCCAGTCGTTATATTTTTTTGAACTTTTCTACAATGACAACCATCAAATCCTAAGTGAACAATCTCATAATAGTTTAAAATAACAATATTTATACACAAAAGTTCCTAAACAAAGTGTTTATTCCATGCTCTGTTCACCACTAAACCAACTATCTTCTCTCACCATTAACAACCACCACTTCTCCCCATCCTACAATTCAACCCAAGAATGACCTAATCAAGGACCTGTATCTCTGGAAGGCCATCCTAATAGAGTAGTTCACCTCTGAATCCAATTGCTAATTTCAAATCAGTTTTCTCCCATGATAAAAATCATATCTCTAAGAAAGATTTATTGCAATTCACTCAACACCATATCCATTAGAATATTTTCAAGACTTCCTTACAGACCAAGAAAGAAAATAATTGTTACTGTACATAAATGCTCACCATAAAAAATATTCCAAATCACCATGGACAAAGGAATGCCATAGCATAGTTGGCTCACTCTGTAGATTACCAAATGATGATCTTCAGCTCTGGGGTGATGGCGAAGATTGAATCATAACATTTTCCTTTTGATAATATCACTTAGATAGTTTTCATTTCATTTAGATAACCTAATCAAGATTCAAAAACCAACACTAAACAACCCCTATCATTCCTTAGGAATAGGGGAAGTGGGAAAATTTTCAACAACTTCCTCCACCCATTGCTCTTATGCATGCATAGGACGTCCTTTGTGATAGCTCACAAGTGATAGGAAATAGACATTGTAAAATATCTCCATATGGCAGTGAGACTTGTGTATAGAAGGACCAAAAACATTGACATGATGAAGTCGTTACCAACCTCAAGCCAATCACGATGGTGGTGCACATGTAACCTAGCTAGCACTTTGTCCACATCTTTGTAAAATGCATGTACGACACTAATTTACCTTCACATCTTCACAAGTTCATTGGCCTTATTGTCATGCTAAATAGGAATGGAGGAAAAGTCTCCACCTTCCACCCACCGAGACCAAGGCATTCCTCATGTGTTATCTCTTCTTTTGTATTTACCAAAGAAGTATGTGTGAATTGATCTAGTAAAAATAGCTACAAAAACCATAAGAGTATACAACATTAGGGAGATGATATGCTAGGTTAGTGATTAAGTTGCTAAAAATTGCAGCCTTGGAGCACCTTCCTATAGTCACAACTTGTTCTCCAAGAATGCATTTAACAAGTCCTAGGGAAATCAACTCATTGCAAGAGAAAATGCGTTGAATATGGCTAACTGAAATCCACTCGAGCTGCACTTGCGCTCCTCTTTTCTTGTCCACCATGCCTTTCCATAGATCAACAATGCTCCTTTGACCCATATGCCAAATAACTAGAAACACTTTCGCCCCCACCACTTGACCATAGCTACATTGACACCCCCTAAATAATTTCTGCTTCCCTCCACACTACAGGCTTACATGCTCATTATTGCACCATACTTCTACCAATCAATATTTTTCCTCAAATTTTTCCTATTGTATCATACCTCTAGTTATGTTTGCTTACAATTGAGCAGTTGTCATTATGAATATTTTAAAAGATTACCTTTGCCTAAAATAATATGTTTGAAAATATAAACCTACAAACCTTAGCACAAAGGCCAACCTATTTTGAATAGATATTTTTGCCCAAGGAGGCCTAAAAGAAAGCAAAGATTATAATTTTTTTTCCATATATTTGTCCTATGACTTTATATTGTTGTTATCAACTCTTGATTGATGCTTTTGTTGACCAAACGGTTTGCTACCATATTGAGATTTCTTTTGCAATTATTTAAACTCTCCCTAACCTTTTCACTTCTTGTACATAATGATGAAATTTCCAACTTGGACTACACCTCTTGTTAATAGCATTTCTCACAACCATAGTGTCTCCTTCAACTATTAGCTTAGACTATTTTTGAGTAAGTTCTCTCACCCTAGTAATTAAAGCTTCCCATTCAAATTCATTGCTTGTGCATACACCTACGAAAAGAGAGCCTTTGTATAACATTTTTCTCGAGGAATCTCTAATCACAAAGCCACCATGTACAATGGCCATGTTTTAATTTGTAGCACCATTGCATTTTAGTTTGGTTAGATCCTTAGGGGAGGATTCCATTTCACCTCACTAGGATCTACCAGATTTTTCTTTTTATGAGCTATTCTATTATTATTTCCTCCAATCCTTGTAATGGGGGATACTTTCTCTTATTACTTCCAAGGTAAATCATGTTTTAACTAGAAATTGGGCTTTCTAGAATGCAAACTACAAAGGGTTCACATACTTGACTGAACTTGGGGAGCCTCATCCTAATAGGCATGCCAGATTAAGGACGATTTGAATTGGACTTTCTCACACCCTATCTTTGATTAAAGGAATTTGATAAATTTTCCCTCTTGAAATTCTTGCTTCTCTCAATTTTTTAATCTATTTAATATTTATTATCTATATAATTCACATTTTTAATTTTAAGCATATCTAATATATATTGTAAACTTTTTGGTGTTTCCAAGTACCCATCTCCAATTTTAAAAATGGCGAACCTATACTGGTATCCATTCCTATATCAATACCACTATTAGTCTCAAGTTCTTGGCAACATATATGTATGTATATGTTAGTTAATTTGGCATCTCTAAACTTACTCATCATTAGTACTAGTATCCGAGTAATATTGATGCAAAGTAAACAACACATATCCAATAACAAACATAATATAAGCATGTAGGTAATGGAGTCTAATTATCTTCCTCATTCAGAGATTTTGTTTTAGTCGTGTTTAGATCCCTATAAAGGATGCATAATTGATTTGAAGCTATCACTTCTCCATTGAGACCTTTGTTGCACAACCATCCAATTGACCTTATGTACTGGAAATAGTTAAAAAAAGACCAATTTTTTTCCTAATTGACCTTCCACCCCTCTTTGGCATACCCATTGCACAGCAAGGTGCGATTGCTAGTAAATATTACAGTATCAGACATTGTCCCATCTACTCATCTACCATTCTAACTTGCCAATCAATGCCACCTACATTAACTCACATAGAACAAGAATTCCCATATGATTGATTGCATTGCATTTAGACTGTTGGGTAGCAGCCTCTGTAGTAGTCAGATATAAAGATTTTCTAAAGTAGAACTTAGGATATAATCCAAACAATCTAATATTTTTTTATGTGGATTCAGAGTGTAGTGTCACTGTATCTGACACTGCTCAGGCAATGATTAACTACTCAGTGAAAATTAACACAATTTGGCTATCTTCATAGGCCAAGAACAACAAATTTGAGAGTAATTATGAAGTGAGTGCTTAGAATTGTTACTTGCTACAAATATTTTTGGTGGAGTTGATTAATTTTGTGGGTGTAGCAAGCATTGATCATGCCCGGGGGTGTGTATGGAGGAGTCACTAGAGATTACTATTACACAGTACACTTACTCTTTCCTCAACATGAGAGTAGGGAGGAGTGTTGGGCCTGTATGATCATCCCCATTACATTTTGGATATTTGGCATGCAAACCTTTCCCCAACTATAATTATGTTCCCTTTTTTATTTAATTACTTTATTCTTGCATTTTTAGACCATCTTGAAGCACACTCACATCAGGTTTTGAAACAGAGGACTTATAGCTTGATAGGATTCATCATGAGACTGATGAGTACCCATAGCATTAATAGGCATATAAATAGGTATGTGTATACAAATAGACATTGGATTTAGTGAAAATATACAAGATTTAGGGTTCAACAACTTTCCTTAAAATTCTAGTTCCTGGATACCCATTTCATTGATGCACATATAGAAAACATGAGTATATACATATACTTTGAATCTAGTGAATATAATTGTTTTTTTTAGGAGATAAATAGGATTCTTTATAAATCTCAGTCTAATTTTTAAACTCTCATTTCATATATATACACGTTCTCATATCATATGCATATCAATGAAATGGGTATTTAGTAATTCCAACTTGTTAAAAAGCTATCAAACTCTTCATTGTTTATAAATCTAATTATTTGTAGATATTAAGAATTTTTTTTTTTATAGATATGATATAACAACAGGCATACATCTGTTTATTTTTGTAGTTTTGAATCAAAGGTCACCTGTGATATTTATTTTTGGATTTTATGGGTATTACAGGAATTTTTCACTCCTTTGGGTAATTTATTGAAAAGATGAAGTGATTTTGCCATCTTTGTGTGCCTAGTCATTCCTTGCAAAACTTTTGAGAGCTTGGGGAACAACAATTGGCTTTAGAGTTGAAAAGGAACAATATGAAGTACAAATATTTTCTCTTTATTCCTCACAAAGGATCAATTTTTCTTCCAACCCTCCTAAAATCCATTTGTAGTTTTTAATTTTCTTTTGTTTTGATTTTACATTAATAAATTCTCATAAGTTTACCCACTTTTCTTTGATTATTTTCTTATGTTGTAGAGAGGCATGGATTTTCACCTGAATATGGGTTGCTTATGCAAGAGAAGCATGGATTTTCACCCAAACCCAAGTTACTTATGCAAGAGAATCTCTTCAGCTTAGAAATGTGGCATAAGCTACAAAAAAAATTCATGACAAGAAGAAACTTGGAGAGGGAGGTTTTGGTGAGGTATACAAGGTGGGTTGACAACTTTTTCTTAGCATGAAGTAAATTTTGTTCAACAAGATATGGAGAACTCTAAATCTATATTTTAGGTTTTAGGGAAAAACTAGAGATGGAAATGAAATAGCAGTGAAAAAACTTTCTGCAAAATCTGCACAAGGAACGAAAGAATTTATGAATGAAGTGAAATTGATGACTAATTTTCAACACTGAAACCTTGCAAGATTTCTAGGATGTTGTGTGGAGGGAAATGAAAGGTTGATTGTTTATGATTATTTTACCAACAAGAGTTTGGACACTTTTCTCTTTGGTAAGTTACCATTCAACCTTAATTTTCTTTAGAAAAGATGAACAGTCAACCAATGTTTTTAGAATTGAGATTACAGATTCAAAGAAGTACAAAGAGATAGATTGGAAAAAGTGTTGTATCATCATCATTGGAATTTCCTGTGGACATCTCTACCTTCATGAGGATTCACAGTTATGAATCATTCATAGAGATATTAAAACAAACAACATTTTACTTGACGACAAACACAATCCAAATATCATTGACTTTGGTTTAGCCATACTTTTCCTAGAGATGAGACACATATCCATACAATAGTTGCAGGCACATTGTAAGCATCATGATAATAATGTGATTTGTGTGCTTGTAAATTTAGAAAGATTATGATTAAACATTTAAAATTGAATTTGTTTCTTTCAAATAAATGTAGTTATGCACAATTTTTTTCATTTATAAATAATTGAATTTCTTTTGAAAATATAAATATTTAGAATTTTTTTTTTTACTATCTTTTAATTTAGATTTGAATATATAAGAACACCTTAACATAAGGTGTTCAATTATTGAATTCACTTCTCTAATATTCATTTAAATTTTATAATTCATATGCTTCAAAGTTAATATTGAGAAATTACAATATCAATTAATTAATTATTGATTCTCTTCTCTGATATTATGTTAAGTTTTTGTAATAAATACTGATTGTTAAAAAAAAAAATATATAATAAGAAGTGGAACTGTCCTAAACTTATTTATCAAAAAATATTTTTTCTTTGGCATAAACTCTTACAATTTTTTTAGTGTTATGTATACTTTAGCTGTTTTGTGTGGATTCTAAGAGAGGTCTTAACTATTAACTCTGGCTTTAATTACTGTAGGAAAAAGGAGCAGGTGATTATGAAGTAGAGGCAACAAAGGCCAATGAAAGGGTTGGTGAACTAGAGAGACAAGTGAGGTAATAGAATATACATAGTGATTATTATGACTTCCCTAGTGAAAGAGGCCCAGATTCTAGAAGCTATATGTGCAAGTTTTGTAGCTGTTTTTATGGAAAAAACAATAGATTCTATGTTGATTGCAATGTTGCAAGTTCATTTTAAAAATTTTCAGGTTGCCAAACTTGAACAATCTTTAAGTCAGCAAAAGTAGAAGCGAGAATCCTTAGAATTGTAGTTGAGTGAAGCTGAGAACAAAGCAAAAGAATTTTTTGTAAAATATGAAAAGGTGAGAATATACATCAACAAGTGATTGGATTACTTTATTTTAAGTAGCATCATGCAATGTATTAATAGGTTGAAATTACTAAGCATATGCATCTATTTTTTGGCTACACAACAAAATTAGTGGGAATGAAGAAATCAAGACTTTGTTTTAGGAGATTAACTATTAGTGTGCTCTCTTTTTTTTCAGCTTTTCATTTAATTTTACCTCATTCAAAGGGAAGGACCATTGTATTAAATTTTTTGGCTCATTTGCAGTGTTAGCAATGCAAATATGACCATTGAAATACAATTTTCAATATCTTTGATTCAAACTTTTTTGTTTTGGATGTTTTTGAAATTATTATTGTATGGTTTTTTTAATTCAGTAAGAATATTTGGATGGAGTCATTGAGCACTACTATGATACTATTGTATTGTTATACATTTCTTTTGAAGAAATTCTATGTTTTATTTCTATAGACACCTAAATTTGGACACTTACATTTATCCAAATTAGTCCTTTTTTTGTCTAAACATCCCCTTATCCACGTTAATTAGGTAATATCACTATTATCTAATTAATACCCTTAAATTCCTCTAAATCCCTAAGGTATTTAGTTACTAATTAAATACCTTACCTCTTTAATCCCCTTTCATCAAATGAATTAAATAAATATGACATTTATTTAATTCCTCACATGTCACATCCTTTTCCTTAATCTTAATCAACCTCATAATTCCTTCATTAGGGATGTGAACATGCCTAATCCTTGATTAGGATGTGTTGGTGGTTTTTCTTGCAAACCAGGTTGGTCTCCTATTCTACCTATGGAGTAGCCATCTCCAATCAAGGGCAGCTCGGAGGACCTAGACCAACTTACAAGATCCAGTCAAAGATTGAGATCTTCTGCACTTTAGGCTTTGCAGAACCAAGGTGGGTATACCCACACAATGCCTCAAATAAGACCAGACATTGCTTTTTATAGTAGATAACTCCTGATGTCAAGCGTTGAGGACCTAAAATGGGGCTAGATTCTCAGTAGCTCAACCTTGAAGCAACAAGGAGGTAGGACACAAACTAAACAAAAGATATTCAATTATTTGTAGATTAAAAGGTTTCTGAGAGGAACTAGGCTGCAAACAGATCAGTGCCTAATCCGGGGTCATGGAGTCACACACAAAAGATGGAATTCATCTGCAAACAGGACTCAATCAGTGGATTTTTTTTTGCTAATGCCTTACATCAGCTATCAGTGCTTTACACTGACAATCCAACTCTTGTATCAACTAGACTATTCTTACCAATCCAACCTGCAAACAAGTAATCACTACTATCTATTCAAAGGATTTAACTACTTCCTTGAAGCAGACCTATCAAAAAATAACACAATCCCATGAAGTATGAGAAGATGAAAAAAAACACCTTATGCATTTATTCAAATGATTAAAAGCCTACAAATGTGGAGTCAATCTGATGATATGCATGAAAGATAAGCATCTTCATGTATTCTTGCTTAACTGATTGCATTTACAGAGGAATTCAACATTACAGTTTACAGACTCAAAAATGACCCAAGACCAAACCCTAATCTATTCTAGGCTAATCCCAGACTTAGAAAAATGTGGAACAGAACACCAAGGTTTGGAACCCTTACATCTGGCCATGAAATTCTCCTTTATAGGAACAGGAGAAGCAACAAGCAACTGGCCATATGAGATTACATGTCATCAGGCGACCAGGTCAAACCCTAAACAGCTCGCAGGCTGAGTCACCAGTCCACCACCAACATTAGGACTACATTAAATGTTCACGTCAAGTGAATCCATGAGAAATCTCGATGCAGATCTGATTAGGTCAAATCAGGCAGGACAGACATGGGAAATCAGGTCAAATCAGTCCAAGAATCCACACGCCCACTCCTCTGAACACGCCATCCTACTCTCAGAGTCACCATGAATGCAAAATTGGAAGATCCAGTGACCCTCCATCTACCGCCATCAAGTCTCAGTTCTCTGGTCTTTGCGCGCAACGCACAACTGAAACCCTAGTCACACGCAATTGAATTGAATTTGTCCCATCGATCATCACAAATCGGATGGCCACGTTTAAAATCTGCAAAAGCCATTGAACCACGTTTCCAACTAACTCCCAGGCTCGCGAAGTCTCTAGGCCACGTGTCGACACCTCGCACATCTCACAAGGTTTATCATCCCTGCAGCTCACATCGGTGAGGCTGGCGATATCCGTTGATCAAATGCCAGTCATCTGGGGACCATCGATCTCCGTTTAAATGTACACACTATGGCACGAGTTCAGAGGTGGGGTCCATGTGACACGTGGCGGGCGGACGCTCTCCTCACAGAGCATAAAGATTAGGAAAGTTACATGAGCGCTCAGGCGCTGGCCATCAGATCATAATGATGGTTGCCCGCGGACCGTTGATCTATGTTGGGAGGAACATGGGCTCCACCGTTAGCAAGACATAAAGAGGTCGGGGAGACCACAGGCCGAGAATCGTATGTTACATCGAACGCTCATCATAGTCGGCAAGAGGCCACCAAGTCGGTGAAACATCATGGCAAAGTCACTGCGGCCGAAGGGAGGTCACACCGAGCACCAAAGAGGCCACCAAAGTCGATGAGACAGGCAGGAGTCGAGGAGACATCTCCCCGACACAAAGAATACAGGCTGATAGGAAGGGGTCTTGGGGAGACATCACAAAGTCAGGAAGATGTCACCCCGAGAGCCAAAGGTCACGCCAAAGGCACAATGGGGGGCCGGTGGAAAAGGTAACCAGGGGCCGGTTGCTGACAAGAAACAGGGCATAAAAGATAACTTAAGTTGCATGCGTACCGGCCAGGCAGGTTAATGAACAAAAAGATAGGTGGAAAGGGAACCAGACCAAGGTGGAGCCGGAACCAAGAAAGAGGAGTTGGAGCCAGAGCAGGGGACAAAAAGGAACAAAAGAGACCGGGACTGAAAACCATCCTGCTCCCGCCTCTGCAAAAGACCGCAGAGGCGGAGCCAGAACCGACATGAGGTAGAGAAGCCGTGGGGCCGGGAGTGGGACAAAAGGAGAACAAAGAAGCCACAAAGTTGGAGGAAAAATGGAATCAAGAACCTCGCAAAAAGTTCCAAGATAAACCCCCGACCCGGCTCCGCCCCTGCCAAAAGCAAAAGGAAAACAAAATGAGCGGAGCTGGGGACGGAGCAAAACTCGAAACCATAAGCATGAGAAAGGTTCCAAAATCAGTTTCCAATCCGATCCCGCACCCGCCAAAGGAAAAAAAACAAAATACAAGCGAAGAGGTGGAGCCAAGGCCGGAATGGAAACCAAAATAGAAACCAAAGGCAATATCCTGATTCTGATTCCATTCCGGTCCCGGCTCTGCCAGGGAAAGAAAAACACAAGGCAAGGAAGAAAAGAAAGATCTTGCCATCCAAGACATGAACACTTAGCACACTGAGCTCAACCCTGGTAGGAGCCCATTTACCCCACATGCCAAAATGATAGAAAATTCCCAAGCTAAAGATTTGTCAGGAAAATCAAAGGCAAACAACTGGAAAATGAGACAACCAAAATAGGCACTAAAAGGATGTGTCACATCCTTTAACTTTTGCAAGTTGGCTTCTAATCTTCCTTAACCACTAATCATCTTCTAATCATTGATCAGTTAAGCCTAATCAGTACCTTGGTCAACTCTCCCCATCCCCCAAGGAATTTTTAATTCCTTTTTATTCCTCCAAGGAATGTTCTCTTCACCATGAAAGTTCTAGAACCTTTTGACTTGTCACATCAGTCACATGTGTCCAAGTCTTCAAGAATCTTTGACTGGCCACATCAGTCACATGTGGGTAAGTACTTACCTTTTTAAGCACCTTGTCTTATCCAAGGTACTTCTCACCTCTCTTTTTGGGAACCTTGTATTATCCAAAAGATCTCCCAATCATTGTGAATTTAAAATTCATTTTTATTTTGCCAAAGCTTTCCTCTTTCCCATGTGATCATTGAGAGGTCACATCAAGTCACACATCAAGGTACTTGCAAGTACCTCCATCACATGTCATCTTCCACCTCATGTGTCCTTGTGACACTTCATCTACCACATGTCAAGATGTGAGGGCTTGTGAGTCCTCAACTCACTATAGCCCTTCATCTTGCCTATGGTGGCTCAATCCCGACCATTGAATTCTCTAGAGAATTCAACTTCTTCTATAAATACCCCTCTTTTTCATTCATTAGGGGACTTTAAGCATTCAAGTACCCTCATGCTAGCAAAACTATGAGCCATTCAAGCACTCTTTGCATTCAACCTAGCTTGCATCTACACCTTCATTTTCACCACCATGGCATACCTAGCTTAACTATCATCTCATCTTGCATCCATCCATTTTTATCCCCTTGCCATCAAAGGAGCACATAAATCAACTATAAAAAAGGGCCAACCAACTCATCGATTCAAACAAGGTAATAACTTGTCATTTTCTTGTATTTTGTTTGAATGCAACTTAGGCCTTATCTTGAGCTGTAGTTAGTGTTTTTCTTTTTGGAATTTCATCTTGTTTTGCATGTTTAGAGTAGGAGAAAACACTGGTTCACAATTTCAATATTAGTATTTGTTTTCATTTCTAAATATGAATTAAATCTCTTCTATAAAATAAGTTACTCTAACGTTAATATTCATATTTAATATTCTTTTGTCACAAGGACATAAGTGATAAATTAATATTACATATTATTGTTTGGTTTGACTGCCTTCTATTTATTTGTTCTCATCTCTTTTGAGTGGAAAACAACAAAAATAAAGATATCAGATCTGCCAAAACCAAAATTTCTAAATAGTGCTCATTATTGAATAACACCTAGGTATTGTTTTTTAAATTTGGGTATTTAGTGTAAATAGAATCATGGTATAGGAGAAACAACCAACACCCCTACCTTTTATGAATAGTTTTGTTTATCACCCCTACAAAATTTCAAGATTTGATTCATGAATGTGTAGATGCAAAAGGATGTTATTGAATAAAATACTTGAGTGCAAAAAGCTGAGAAGGCATTCAAGCTTGTTGAGGTCTTGTCCTTGCATAACTTTTGCATAAAATAACAAAGATGTAATTTTTATTTCTTAATTTTTTTTTTTCTGAGTATGTTGTGTTTAATAGACAAAAATGCTTAAAGCTCAAGTAGAAACTAAGGTAAAGGAAGAAGATATAAATAAGGTAATAAGTTTTTGCATCTTTTTAAACACATTGTATATGATTCAACCTATTTCTTTTTCTCGAATTTCTTTCGTCTCCTCGATATTCCCATCCCTTAATGTAGTTTAATATTTAATAAAAAAATATTGGATTTAAAAATGTTTTTTGTTTCATTTCTTAGGTCTAGATGTCATTTAAAATTTTAAATATTGTGGACATACTGGATCTTATTAGATTAAAAATATCATCATATAACATATGTTCTTTATATTTAGGATCAATCTTTTGTGAAACTTTTAATACTAAATAGTGTTTTGGAAGTCTCTCAAATGATGGATGAGATAGTTCACTAGAAACAACATACCAAGAAGCATCAAATAAATTTTTTATATGTTTTGGGGGTTGTTCTATGCAGTATAGTTACCAAAATGAGAAATAAGAAACTGCAACAACAACTACAACTGCAACATGATAGGAAGCAATGTTTCATAGGTTGTGGATAAGAAATGGCATACATAGAAACACTTATAGTGAACTTGACAAATTTTTTATCATGAAAATGTGATCAAATATGTTGAGTGAAGATAAGATGATAAATAGTGTATGGAAATGTTGTCTGATTTAAAGATGAAGTCTACCAATCCTATTGATTTTTGGAGTAGATTTAAGTGTGATGGTAAGAGGAAAGGGATTAGGAGAAAATCATTTATGGAGCATGGATTTGGGAAGAAAGGATCATTATCTCTATAGATTATTTTCCAATCAGAAACAAACATGTGAATAAGAGAAGGGAGTAGAAGGGAAAATATTTAAGCCCCTAATTTACTGCTGAAATCAAGATTTCCATTGAATTTTGGAGTTGAATAAGCATTTTAGCAAAGGAAGCAAAGTGAAAATAAGGAGGGAGCCTTGATGATAGAAAATCTGAAGCCTTAAACATTACCATTATACCTCCAATGCCTATCAATATGTCAGCATGAACCTATAGGAACCAACTTTCAACTCAAAATCCTAAACAGAAGCCAACAAAGCATGACCACTATCTTTAGCAACACATAATTATTAACAACACTATTTGTTGAACCAACAACACCAAAAACTTAAAGAAATAGAGACCTAAACCAACCAAAGGACCAAAACACTCCAAGACCTAGAAACATAGAAGTTTGAACTGTACTACAAAAAAATTAACATAACAATAAGGAAAATAAACCTAGATCAACCTCATCACTGCAAAACTTATATAGTCTTTGTGACTAGCTAGATAATGCCAAATTCCTGCATCCAACTTCTAGTCAAGCTCTCTCAGTTTGACTAGCTCCTTGGAGTCCACTGACAACATTTACTATCTATATAGTCCTCCAAGGGCGAAATTATGGTGCCATTTTGAGCCTAGTACTTGTTACACCAGATCTTGTTTCTCTTCCATCCTCTTCATCAACTCTGCAACAACCACCTTCACCATCCCCTTGTTTATCCTCTCCTATTCCATCTTCACCCCACTTCTCCTTCCCTACAAGTTCCCATTCTGACCATAAGCCAAATTTATCTTACTAGAAATTCTATAATGGTTGGTCAACAAGATGTCATTGTTGACACAAGTTCACGAATGGTTGTTTCCAACCCACCTCCATCTTGGGTACAAAAAATGGTCTCCTAAAAGTGGAAGGTTTCAAAGGTTTTCTTATCTAGTTTTGATGTTGTTACTAACCTTCTCCAAATGAACCCAAATCCAAGAAGGTCAAAATTGCATCTAGATTAATGATTGATACCTCTTCAAAGGCACAACATGTGGAGATTTCTAAATCTACCTTTGATAAGAATGAAAAAGACATGACAATAGTAGATTATGAGATTTATAGAGTGGACCCCATCCCATCAATACATGAAGTAGATATCCATAATTTCTAGGTACCCACCACCAAGTTAGTGCAGCGAACTGAAGATGAGAGGCAAAATAGAGAGCGATTGGAGGAATAGGTAAGAAATTTAATAGTGTATATCAGATTCATTGTTGGTACAAAAGAGTAGCCTGTAAGATTATGAGATTTCTAGAGTGGTCCTCGACCCATCAACACATGAAGCAGATATCCATAATTTCTAGGTACTCACCACCAAGTTAGTGCAGAGAATTGAAAAGGAGAGGAAAAATAGAGAATAATTGGTTGAATAGGTAAGAACTTTAACAATGTATATAAGATCCATTGTTGGTACAAAAGAGCAACTTGTAAGTGTAACTCCCATAGCCTCTATAGTAGTAACTACACCCAATGACACTAATAAAGATACTATTTCCAAAAGAAGTAAATATTAAAGTTATGGCAAGGTAATAGAAAGTTGGATATAACAAGTTACTTTAGATGGCCTTAAATTCAGTGAAGAAGCAAGGAAAATTTATATCACATTGAGTCTAATGAAAAGGAAATCAATAATTAAATGCATGCAATTAAGAGAGAAGAATCATTATGGCTGGGCATAATAAGAGATTTGCAAGAGATGATGGCCACAGACAAGAGCTTACTTGTAGCTATGGTTTTTTTAACAAAACAGAAGAAAATATCTCACGAGTCTAGTTTAAAAGTGTTGAATGGAAGTTATTAGTCTTCAAAGGAGCTCTTGGTTATTACAAGAAACTCAACAATCATTGTGGATAAATTAAATAAAAAATTTGAGCAGACTTTTGGGCTATTTAGCTCAAAATTCTTGGAGAAGTTGAAACCGAACAATTAGATTTGGTTGAAGTTAAGAAGATTTTTCTGAAAATGATCTTTGAATAATTATTTAACAAAGAGGTGTTTGACATCTAAGCACCATCACATATTTTCTCAAAGAATATTGCAAGAATTTACCCAAATTTTTTAAACAAAGTGTGGAAATGAACAATTCATTAAATACTTGGAAGGTTCATTTGATGAATGTCGATGTACCTAATAGCAAAGTAATGGCTCAAGCTACTTGGAAGTTCAAAGTTTATAAGTCAATCTCTTCCTCACAACAAACTGTTATTACCACTTTGGGAAGCCATAGTTCTGAGGGAGACAATCTTTGTTTTACTAAACAAAGTTCATAGTAATTTCATTATAATTTTTGTTGTACTTTATTATGACCTTATATGGCTTAATTCATTTCTTTTTATGACTTAAAAGTGGATTTTAAAATAGAAAAATATAATTTCAAGAATTAGTTATAGGACAGTTACAAGCTGGTTGTAAGGGAAGATGTGTATAGATACAAGTTATTTCTAAAAAAGGATCTTTTCTCCTATTTCATTGTTGTAAGGGAAGATGTGTAAGGGAAGATGTGTACAAAGACAAGTTATTTCTAGAAGAGAACCTTTTTCTCCTATTTCATTGTTGTACAAGAGTTTTTAGGAGACTTTGTGCTTTGGAATCCAAAGAGGTAAAGAATTTTTTATAGAACTTTTGTTTATTATTCTTTGTTGACTGTAGACTTTCTTCTTCTGCAATCTTTCTTTGTATTCCTCTTTACATGTGGATGCAAATTGTCAACTCTTTGAGTTAATTTTGAATATATTCTAATAAGATTACATCTATTCATATGTTGGGAAGTATCCACATTTCCTTAATTTACTTGTTTCAAGTTATGTAAAATCTCAGGTTGTTGAATATGTAGTGTAAATCAAAGAAGATTATATTTTTTGTCCTTTTACTACATGTTCACTTCTTTCCATACATGCAATCTAGTCTTTGAGAAATTTGGAAAAGTGTCTTGTATAAGCTTGCCCAGGATTTCCCTGTTCCTTTTCTTCTCAATTCTTTTTTGCCCCTTTTGTGCTTTTGGGTTAAAAACACACAAAAATCCTAAAACCACCAATCACATAAGGGAGCTACCCCTCTCAAATGCATAGGGAGATCATTAATTTAATAATAATTTTTCGAACAGTTGTGAGTATTTGTCGATGCCCATTGGGTGAGTCAAGCTAATTTGCAGTGACAAATCTGATAACCAACAAATAGATTGATAATGATATTCTTGATAGGGGTTCTTTTCTTGTTGTATCCATGACTTCCATTTTACCTTGTTAGCTTGGTTGGGACAAATATTATTTTAAGTGAATTATTTAGTTTGTTCCAACTTCACATGAAATGTTGTTCTTAGGCTTTACAAGTATCACTCACTTTTGGATATAAAACACTCCTTAATGCTTTAAGAACTTTTATATAGTCATTAAATGGAACATAAGTTGGAGTCTCTTCTCATCATACTCCATCAAAACAGTATTATATTTCTTGGCTGAATAATATTCTTGTTGAAAGAAAAATGCTTTGAAATGTCAATGTTCTTGAAATGTGGACTTGATGGTATACATACCACTGCTATTCATTAGGTACATGGAGCATGGTTACTGCCTTGGCTTGCAGTTCATTTTTCTAAATTTCAAGTAAGTGCATCTAAATAAATTCTAATTTTAGACCATTATAGCTATGGAAAATTGAATTTTCATCCGGTGCTTGTTTTAAAATTTTAACATCTTCTCTCTTTGGAATAAGCATTTGTATCATCATATTGGGCAAGCCATGTGAAGCCTATTATGGATACTGTGCTGGATAAGGTAATTGATTCATCAATTTTTAATTTACTTGCTCTTGATTTGTTCATATGATGCATCATGGTAGTGCAAATTTTTTCATGTAGGCATTTAATTGACTATCTGTTGAATATCAGAAATCAAAAAAGGCTATTGTTGCAAATGACTAGGTGAAGCCACTTCTTGAGATGACACAGACTGTATGTAGACTCAATTTTTTGTTTATTTCAGTTGCCTATAATCACAGTGGTCAAGAATGTTGCATTGGTAAATAGAATATTTAACTTAAATAAATCAGTCTTGTGTATCTGCATGTCTATGGTCATCCAATTCAGTAGGATCATGATTGGTTGGCCTTGCACATGATATTTTATTTGCTAAAACTGAACATCAAAACTATTTTCCAACTTTTAATTACATTTTTTATTTATTGCATGTAAAATATAAGTTGTTGGTTTCCTTTAACTAAGTTGCTGAATTTAGGGAAGAACACTTTGGAGTTTACTAATGTGTTGACATTTTCATCAAAAATATTTTCAAAATCTGCCCCCTGTAAGATGATCATCCCAACTTGGTTTAAGCATTATTAGGCATTTGAATTATTCTTAGATGCTTCCAAATAATAATGTTGTTTGACTTTAATATATCAATACAAAGTAAAGAACAAGATGTAAATGCACACAATTTACTTGTTTATCATTATATTTATGGTTGCAAATCAATTGTGTAGGTAGTGCACACATCTAAAAATGTTGAGTTTAATTCTTATAACATATTTTTTATGTTGAAGGTAACATAGTACTATATTCACAAAAAACTACTTAATATCTAAACCATCAAATGAATGGGGGTAATCATGACCAAGTGAAATTACCAAGCAGAAAATACCAGGTAGAATTTTACACATTTCTGTTTAGAATTTTATTTCTTAGCATTTCCTTGTAGATTTGTCTACCCTCAGATAAATAAATTTTACACATTTTTGTGAAGTATGTGCAACCCTCATCCACTAAACTTGCATGACTGCATGCACCTAGAATCCAAGAAAAGCTTACATTGTTAGGATGTGTTTTAGAGTGCTTCATTAATTCAAAGATTTTGAGAGGTTCCTTGCAAAATCCATTTTGTGCACATTCTACAATCAATCATTTCATTCCATGAGATGACATCTCTTTGAGGCATTTTTTCTACGATTCCACATCTTTCATATATGTCTACCAAAGCATATCCAACTATAACATTTGACAAAAATTCCCTACCATTATGCTTTGGTGTATGTTCATAGCCCATCACAAAGCTCCCATTTTGGCACAAGAAGGGAGGACTCCAAAAAAAAAATTGGCTTTATACCTGCCAATTACATTCATTTGAAAGTTTTAAAAGCCTTTTCAATAAATAATTTTCTGCAAAACCTGCAATCATTGCATTCCATGAGATGACATCTCTTTGAGGCATTCTGTCAAAAAATTCACGTGCCTTGCCTATGCTTCCACATTTTGCATGCATATCTACCAGAGTATTTCCAACCATAATATTTGACATAAATCCACCTTCTGTTATTCTTTGATGGATATACATACCCTGTCCAAAGCTTCCATTTTATTACAGGAAGGGAGTATGCTAGCAAAGGTTATGGAATCTGGCTTTACACCTGCCAATTGCATTTTCTTGAAAGTTTCTAAATCCTTTTCAACAAATCCATTTTCTGCATATCCTACAATATTGCAATCCATAGACCACATTTCTTATAGGGATACTGTCGTGTATTGTCTATGCATTGATGGATATTCATATCTTGTTTCAAAGCTCCCATTTTGGCATAGGTAGGGAGGATGTTGGCAAAGGTTGTGGAATTTGGATTTACACATGTGAATTGTATTCACTTGAAAGTTTTTAAATCCTTTCCACCAAATTCATTTTGTGCATATCTATTGTAGATGTCCTTAAGCTATATGACAAAGGTGTATATACAATTTGAGATCAATTGATAAGCTGAGACATGTAATGTTGATTTGATTTACATTTTACTTAAGATATAATTTTGTTGCGTTATTGAATTTCATAGTTCAATAATTGGGATTCTCAATGATCTTGTATACCTAAAGTGTATGTGATAGAAAGAAATTAGGTAGTCATGTCGAGTAGTTTGAAAATTTGAATGATCTTGAGTTCATAAGTACATAGTGATAAGTTTTGAAAAATAATATAATTTCTTGTTGCATTTATCACAAAAACAAAGGCCTCTTTTGATTGTAGTAGAGGATGTAGAGAGTGAAACATTGGCTACTTTGATCTTTGAAATTGACGATTTTTTTACTAAATTGATAATGTTTGAAGTTTATTTTTCTTTCTTAGATGTTGAGTCTAATTAATAAGTTTAATGTTGTGTTACAGCTTGCAGGTGAGTATGTTGATATGATAAAGGATAGCATTGTCGATCATCTAAAAGTTATCAGAATTGCATTAGTTGATGCAGAAAGGTAAAAATATTTATCTTTATTATAATTAGTGGAACTTGCAACTACAATATCTAATAAAAATCTACTTCCAAATATGCTTTGGATGGATGTTATATCTAATTCTAATACATTCACTATATCCAACACCTGAGTTTAGGGTGCCATAGTTGGAAAAGGAAAAGAAAATGTTTGAATTTTATCCTCTGTATTATTTGACTTTTCTGAGTTTTTGATGTGCAAATTTCAAAACCTCATTTTCATGCTGCAGCTCCAAATTGGAGAAGTGAAAGGTGAATATCAATGAGGAAGAGTTTGGAGGAGTCAAAACCAATAACGACAGGAATGCTATGGATTTGCAAGGGGATTAAATGGATCGAGCCCCTATAGGAGGTTGTTGCCCTTCCAAAAGGATTGCAGTTAAGGAAGGGGGAAATAATATAAGTATATGAAAATATGAGTATTCTGTTTATATAGTGTCTGTAAGTTGTACAGTGTCACTGAGACATTGAATGCAACCAATGAGATTTTGATTTTCCAATGAGGCTTAATGAAGTAAATTTTTAAAGTGGTTTTTTCTCCACTCATAAATACTGTGTTGTGACTCCTCTTGATTTGTAATTTGTTTGTGTTTGTATTTGATCAATCATATTTGTTCAAGCATTTTAGTCTTCATTTCATGGTGCTTCTTCAACATTTGAATATCTATGATACTTGAAGTTTATATACATAAATTTGTGAGGATTACTTAGATTTGATTTGTAATGACTAAATATATGACTAGATTAATGACTAAATTAATGTCTAAATATATGACTAGAGTAATGACTAAATTAATGACTAAATTAATGACTAAATATGACTAGAGTAATGACTAAATTAATGACTAAATATATGACTAAATATATGACTAAATAAATGACCAGTTAGCAATAATCAATGACTAAATTAATGACTAAATATATGACTAAATTAATGACTAGATATAAGACTAAATAAATCACTATCATGATAAAATAAATGACTAAATATATGACTAAATCAATGACCAAATCAATGACTAAATAAATTACTAAAATAGTTTAGTCATAAATTTGGTCGCGTTATAAATGACTAGCAATAAACTACTAATGGTCATGTGACTAAAATTTGTCATTTATATGCAATTTTTAGTAGTTTATTTAGTCATATATTTTTGTTTGTGTACTAGCGAATTGGTAAGATAGTTTCTATGCCATAAATGAGAGAATATGGGGTAGCGCCAGTGGGGGTGCGGATGGACATGCAATATTCCCAAAGGGTGGGGTTAAGATGGAGGTGCTAATCTTGACTAGTGTTATTGACAACCTTTATGAGGATTTTGATAAGGGTATTGTTGGTTGGTTCAGCTTGGCCATTACCTTGAGGGTAATAGGAAGTGAACTGACGATGTAGGATAAGCTATGTCCCACAAAGATGTTTCATATACTATTTTTTGAAAGGCTTTCCATTATCAATGATGATGGTGGAAGGAATACCATACTTGCAGAGGATATGGAAAAGGATGAATTTAGAAATATGAATATCCATGATTTGGGAGAGTGGAATTTCTTCCACCCACTTAGTGAAATATTTAGTGGCGGTAATGATGAAGGTGTTACCACTGGATGAGGGATGGTAAATCTTGATGATTAAGTAGAAACCCTGGTGCAGGAGCACCACGCAAAGGATTATTTTGTTTTTGAGTTCTTTAAGTTTGTGGTGCTATCATAAGGTCATGTAGACCATTATTTTAGGTTCTTAGGGTTGTTTTTGGTCTTTGGAAAAGAGGGTGTCAAGTTTCCAATGAGTTTAGAGGCTCACTTTGCTAAATAGTGAAAAATTGTTAAATGTTTGAAAACACAGCGGGTTTTACAAAAAGGCATTTTTAGGTCATTTAAGCCTCGACCCAAGAACCTAAATTGTTGGAAAGGAATATTTAAGGCATTACACGACCTTTTTGGTGGGTTAGAAGTTCTTTGTACGGACTATTTTTCTAGAAATTAAAGAAAACAACTTTCTTATCTTATTTTCTGTGTTTTTCCGTTCTTGTTTGCAAGACAGCAGTTAAATGAATTAAAAGAGGCATTTTGTAAGTTTTTTTAGCATGTAGAGAGGCCTCTAGAAGTTTTTTTAATGCACATTTGATAGCTGTTTCATCATTTTCACACATTCTTGTAAATTCTGTGTTTTTCCCTTATTTGCTATTTTGACTGGAACTGTGTAAAAATGGAGTTCTAGGCTGCATTCCCTTTGTACCTGGAAGTATGGAATTGTTGGGAACATGGTCAGGCTCCATATCTGTACATATTTTAGTGGTAGGTGTTAGGTTTTCTTTGGTTGCAGGAGTTATGAGAAAAGTCTTGCCCTAGGCGAGCCAGTGAAGAGCCCAGCTAGGAAAGGCTGCAGAACAGCGTTGATAAATTGCAGGGGAGAAAATATTTTCAAAAATTTATTTTTGGAGAATTTAGGGGAAGGTCTTGGCCATGTGTGGTACCAAGGAGGAGAGCCCAGCAATCCGTTTAGGAGGAGAACTTTTCACCAATCCTAAAACTGGTTCTGGACAATTAGAAACCCTTGTTTTCTGAGTAGTGTTTGCATGAGGGCAAAGAATGGCTTGGATAGAGCCAAGACCCTAGAAATCTTGCAGCTGTAGACAAGGGAAACAAGTTTCCTAAGCCAAGAACCATGTTTCTTTGGTGGGTTTAGGAGGGAAAAGCAATTTACCCCTGTTCAAAGACCAAATAGTGGCTCAAGAGCAAAACCTTTGAAATAGGCTTCATGCAAGTGTTGGTAAGATGGAGTCTAAGTGAAGTTCCAGAAACCCTAGGAGGTTGTTTTGGAGTTTTGGAAAAAATTCCCTCACCCTTGCAAGATTCATTCATGTATTGAGGGAGGATTAGTCTTTTGGATGGATAAAAGGCTAAGAAAGAAAGGAGTCATAGCACCAAGATTTGGCTTGGTAGTTGCAAACTTGACAAGATAGTGAGGTTGGCAGGAGAACCAGGGGAACTTAGAAAAGATAGAGTTCCTATAGGTTAGGGTGGAATAGAAATTTCACCAAGGAGGTCTATGTCAAGGCCTAGCACAGGAAACTGTGACTGTTTCCTGCAGCATCTGAAAATAGTGTAACTGATTCCTGCAGCTTCTAGGAATCTGTGATTGCTTCCTGCAGCCTCCCTATCAGATTGGTATCAGAGCAAGCAAAAGATTTGGGAAAGCAGCTTATATGTCAGAGGAAGTTGAGTCAAGTGAACTGCCCAAGATGGTGACAAATGTACAGTTAGCCAAGATGGTTGAAGAGCAAGAAGAGGATAACAAATCTCTAAAGGAAAGGATAGAGCAGCTTGAAGCAGCACTGAACCAGGTGAAATTGGAAAGCAAAGTGCCAAAAGAAGAAGAGGTTGCAGAGGAGGACAAAGCGCCTGAACCTGACCCCGTTTTGGGGGAGGAGCCTTTCTTGAAGGCATTGAAAGCATTGAGTGGAAAAGGACTTGAGGGTATACTACTGTTTAGTGGAAAGATGGATCCTGATTTGGTCATGGATTGGATAGAAAGCATGGAGAATCACTTTGAGTGTGATGGAGTAACTGAAGCTCAGAAGGTGAAGGTTGCTAAGTCAAGATTGAAAGGATCAGCTTTGACATGGTGGAAGTTTGTTCAGACTGAAAGGGAAAAAGAAGGTAAGCAGCCCATTTCAACTTGGAAAGGAATGGTTGCTAAGGTAAAGGAAGCCTACATGCCAGATGACTATGAGATTCAGTTGCACAAGAAGAGGAAAAGTTTAAGACAGAAAGACCAAGATGTCAACACCTATACTGAAGAGTTCCAAAAGCTTTGTTTAAGATCTAATGTGGCAGAAGATGAGAGCCTAAAAGTGGCTAGGTACCTCAATGGTTTGAAGTGGAACATCCAAGAAGAGATGGCTCTTTTGAGTCCTAAAACAGTACACCAATGTTATCAGTTGGCTATCAAGATTGAAGAAAGGAACAAGAGGAAGCATGATCAGTCTTCTAAAGGTAGAGGCAAAGGAAGAGATCAAAGAGGACAGCGTGGTGGTTACCAAGGAAGAGGTAATGATCAAAGAACCCAAGGTGAATCCAAGCTTGCTGAGCATGGAGGTGAAACATCTTCAAGAGGAGGATTTAATAGAGGAAGAGGACCTCAAGGAGGTTCAAACAGAGGAAGAGGAGAAGGTAGGAGTAATTCTTACTTTGCAAACATGAAGTGTTATCATTGTAACCAACTAGGTCACCCTGCTTATAGGTGCCCAGAGAAAGCTTCATCTAGCAATGAGAAAAGAGTAGCTTACGCACAAGAGGACACCATGAGTGTCAAATCACCTGAGATCAGTCAAATATAATCAGAAGTAGGTGAAAATCTGATGTTTAATAGAGTGCTGATCAGACAACCAGTCAAGGAAGAACCCAAGCAAAGGAGAGCTTTGTTTAGAGCAAGGTGCAAGATATTGGGAAGGGTGTGCAAAGTCATTGTAGATTCTAGTTCTACATATAATATCATCTCTGAGGAGGCAGTAACTAAGTTAAAATTGCAAAAGGTACCTCATACCAATCCTTACAAAGTCACATGGCTAAATAAAGGGCAAAGTGTTTTGGTGAATGAGCAGGTCACAGTCGAATTTTCAATTGGAGGCTATAAAGACAAGCTGGTTTGTGATGTATTACCCATGGATGCATGTCATCTACTACTGGGCAGACCTTGGCAATATGACAGAAGTGCTGTTTATGATGGGAAAGAGAACACCATTTCATTCAAGAAGGATGGAAGAACCTTCAAACTGCAGTCATTGATTGAGGAAGATGAAGGACAGTCAAAGGTACCCAACATTATGTTGAGTAGTGGAAAGGAGTTCCTTAAGGACCTACACCAAGGGAATGAAGGATATGTGGTTATGATGTAGTCCAAAGAGGAAGAAAAGGCTGAAAGGATAGTGTTACCAGTAGCAATCCAAAACTTGCTTGACAAATACAAGAGCATGGTCAGTGATGGAACACCATCAACTCTACCACCCAAGAGAGCAATAAGTCATCAAATTGACTTTATACCTGGAGCCTCATTGCCTAACAAAGCAGCATACAAGCTTACACCTGAGCAGAACCAAGAGGTGGCTAGGCAAGTGGAAGAATTGTTGAATCAAGGTCTGATTCAAAAGAGCATCAGCCCATGTGTAGTCCCAGTTGTTTTGGCAACAAAAAAAGGAGGTAAGTGGAGATTATGCACTGATTCTAGAGAAATTAATAGAATCACAATTAGGTATAGGTTTCCTATTCCTAGAATTGAAGACTTGATGGATTGTCTTGGAGGTGCAAAATTTTACACTAAGCTAGATCTTAAGAGCGGGTATCATCAAATCAGAATTAAGGAGGGTGATGAATGGAAGACAACTTTTAAGACAAATGATGGCTTGTATGAGTGGAAAGTGATGCCATTTGGCCTCTCAAATGCCCCTAGCATGTTCATGAGACTAATGAATGAGGTTCTTAAGGATTTTACAGGGATCTTTGTAGTAGTCTATCTTGATGACATGCTGATTTTCAGTAAGATAGCAGAAGAACATTTGAAGCATGTGGAGATGGTACTTAAAAGGCTGCAAGAAGAACAATTGGCCATTAATCTTGAGAAGTGTGAGTTCTTCAAACAAGAGCTTGTGTATCTAGGCTTTGCAGTATCCCAAGGAACGTTGAAGATGGATCCAAGCAAGGTGGAAGCCATCCTAAACTGGCCCACACCAACCACAACAACAAAGGTAAGGAGTTTTCATGGTTTGGCTCAATTTTATAGAAAGTTCATAAGGAATTTTAGTGGTATATGTGCACCAGTCCTAGATACTATTAAAGGTGGTCTGAAAACAAAGTTTAAGTGGACACAAGAAGCTGATAAAGGTTTTGAAAAACTGAAAAAGGAGGTGGCAACCCAACCTATTTTGTTGTTGCCTAGTTTTGATAAGTTGTTCACAGTTGAGTGTGATGCAAGTGGAGTAGTTGTAGGAGGAGTACTTAGTCAAGAAGGTAGGCCTGTAGCCTTCTTTAGTGAAAAGCTCAATGAAGCCAAGCAAAAGTACTCTACCTATGATCTAGAATTATATGCTTTAGTGCAGTCCCTTAGGAAGTGGAGGCATTATTTGTTACCTAAAGAGTTTGTGGTTTTTACGGATAACCAGGCACTTAGTTACATCAACACCCAAGAGAAGCTGAGTAATAGACATTTGAAATGGATGGAATACATCCAAGCTTTCACTTTTACCATCAAGCACAAAAAGGGACAAATGAATAAGGTTGCAGATGCATTAAGTAGAAGGTTGCTGACAGTCCAAGAGATACAGCTGAAAAGCATTGGATTGGAGAGTTTTAAAGATCTCTATGGTGAGGATGAAGACTTTTCAGAAGCCTACAAGGTATGTTCTAATTTTGAGAATCATTTTCATAGTCAGTTTGCTGAGTATACACTACAAAATGGACTGTTATTTAAGGGTAATCAGTTATGTGTTCCAAGAGGATCAATGAGAGAAAATTTGATTCAAGAAAAACATAATGGCAGTCTTAGTGGGCATTTTGGTATTAATAAAACTTTAGAGCTGGTACAAAGATTTTATTACTGGCCTAAATTGGCAAGAGATGTCAGAAAGTATGTGGAACAGTGTGTTGTTTGCATGAAAGCTAAAGGGGGAGCTAGCAATGCTGGTTTGTATCAACCTTTACCCATTCCAAACAGACCATGGGAGTGTGTGAGCATGGATTTTGTGGTAGGTCTTCCTAAGACCAAGATTGGTTTTGACAGTATTTATGTTGTGGTAGATAGATTTAGTAAGATGAGTCATTTTATTCCATACAAGACTACACATGATGCAAGTTACATAGCCCATCTTTTCTTTAGGGAAGTTGTAAGAATCCATGGATTGCCATTGAGCATTGTATCAGACAGGGATGTGAAGTTCATGAGTCATTTTTGGAAAACTCTATGGAGCAGATTGGGTACAAATCTATCATTTGGATCAGCTTACCATCCTCAGACCGATGGTCAAACAGAGGTGGTTAACAGAGTGCTAGGTAATCTTTTAAGGTGTCTAACCAAGGAATATGGACAGACCTAGGATATGGTGATTTCTCAAGCTGAATATGCTTATAATGATAGTGTCAATAGAACTACAGGAAAAAGTCCTTTTGAGGTTGTGTATGGGATGTACCCAAGAGGTATTTGTGAACTTAGAGACCTTGGATCAATGGAGAATAGGAGTGGACATGCTGAAGACTTCACTCAGACAATGAAGGAGATTCATGAGCAGGTCAAGAAAACAGTTACTGCAGCAACACAAAAATTGAAGGATAAAGTTGATGAGTCAAAGAGAGATGTACAGTTTCAAGTAGGTGATTATGTGATGGTTCACCTCAATAAATCCAGATTGTAGAAGGGCATGGCAACCAAGTTACAGATGAAAAGAGTGGGTCCATGCAAGGTATTGGCCAAATATGGCAAGAATGCATACAAGGTGGAGTTACCAGCAGACTTGGGAATCTCTCCAGTTTTCAATGTTGCTGATTTGATCAAATATAAAGGGACAGCCAAGGATCTGGATCAGGATAGTCAGGAGGTCTACAAAGACATCAGCAAAATGTCCATACCAACTCTAGACAAGCTGCAAGCAGAAAAGATCTTGGAATCAAGAGTGAAAAAGACTACAAGGCACAAGGTGTACATGGAGCATCTTGTTAAATGGAAGGATAAGCATGAATCTGAAGCTACCTGGGTAGAAGAAGCAGATTTTAAGAAGAAAGGCATTCATATGTCTCTGATCTCTCCCAAACTTCCTTAGTTGTTTGTGTTGAGAGGGGGAGAATGGTGCAGGAGCACCAAGCAAAGGATTATTTTGTTTTTGAGTTATTTAAGTTTGTGGTGCTATCATAAGGTCATGTAGACCATTATTTTAGGTTCTTAGGGTTTTTTTTGGTCTTTGGAAAAGAGGGTGTCAAGTTTCCAATGAGTTTAGAGGCTCACTTTGCTAAATAGTGAAAAATTGTTAAATGTCTGAAAACACAGCGGGTTTTACAAAAAGGCATTTTTAGGTCATTTAAGCCTCGACCCAAGAACCTAAATTGTTGGGAAGGCATATTTAAGGCATTCCACGACCTTTTTGGTGGGTTAGAAGTTCTTTGTACGAACTGTTTTTCCAGAAATTAAAAAAAACAACTTTCTTGTCTTATTTTCTGTGTTTTTCCGTTCTTGTTTGCAAGACAGCAGTTAAATGAATTAAAAGAGGCATTTTGTAAGTTTTTTTAGCATGTAGAGAATCCTCTGGAAGTTTTTTTAATGCACATTTGATAGCTGTTTCATCATTTTCACACATTCTTGTAAATTCTGTGTTTTTCCCTTATTTGCTGTTTTGACTGGAACTGTGTAAAAATGGAGTTCTAGGCTGCATTCCCTCTGTACCTGGAAGTATGGAATTTTTGGGAACGTGGTCAGGCTCCATATCTATACATATTTTAGTGGTAGGTGTTAGGTTTTCTTTGGTTGCAGGAGTTATGAGAAAAGTCTTGCCCTAGGCGAGCCAGTGAAGAGCCCGGCTAGGAAAGGCTGCAGAACAGCGTTGATAAATTGCAGGGGAGAAAATATTTTCAAAAAATTATTTTTGGAGAATTTAGGGGAAGGTCTTGGCCACGTGTGGTACCAAGGAGGAGAGCCCAGCAATCCGTTTAGGAGGAGAACTT
This sequence comes from Sequoia sempervirens, assembly GCA_007258455.2. Lineage (NCBI taxonomy): Eukaryota > Viridiplantae > Streptophyta > Pinopsida > Cupressales > Cupressaceae > Sequoia > Sequoia sempervirens. Next base: position 462,315,819 of record VDFB02271358.1, read on the forward strand.
TTCACCAATCCTAAAACTGGTTCTGGACAATTAGAAACCCTTGTTTTCTGAGTAGTGTTTGCATGAGGGAAAAGAATGGCTTGGATAGAGCCAAGACCCTAGAAATATTGAAGCTGTAGATAAGGGAAACAAGTTTCCTAAGCCAAGAACCATGTTTCTTTGGTGGGTTTAGGAGGGAAAAGCAATTTACCCTTGTTCAGAGACCAAATAGTGGCTCAAGAGCAAAACCTTTGGAATAGGCTTCATGCAAGTGTTGGTAAGATGGAGTCTAAGTGAAGTTTTAGAAACCATAGGAGGTTGTTTTGGAGTTTTGGAAAACATTCCCTCACCCCTGCAAGATTCATTCATGTATTGAGGGAGGATTAGTCTTTTGGATGGATAAAAGGCTAAGAAAGAAAGGAGTCATAGCACCAAGATTTGGCTTGGTAGTTGCAAACTTGACAAGATAGTGAGGTTGGCAGGAGAACCAGGGGAACTTAGAAAAGATAGAGTTCCTATAGGTTAGGGTGGAATAGAAATTTCACCAAGGAGGTCTATGTCAAGGCCTAGCACAGGAAACTGTGACTGTTTCCTGCAGCATTTGAAAACAGTGTAACTGATTCCTGCAGCTTCCAGGAATCTGTGATTGCTTCCTGCAGCCTCCCTATCAAACCCCTTTGTGAAAAAGGCAATAGTGCAATGATAGGCTAGAAAGCTTGTGTAGGAGCATGGATTAGATATACATGTTGTTGATAGGGTACACATTTCTTTAGGAAGTCACAAGCTTCATTTTCCATAGTAGGCCAGTAATATCCAACTCTGAGAATTTTCTTTGCTAAGGCCATCCCATTAGACTAAGACCCATAGACACCACTATGCACTTCATTTAATGCAACATGATATTTTGATTCACTTAGACACCGAATGAGAGTTCCATCATACCCTTGACAATAAAGTGTATCTCCCACAATTTTGTATTGGGAAGTGCATTGGATGAATGATTTACGTTGGTTATGGGTAAGGTCAGGTGGTAGGATATTATTGTATAGATACTAGGCATAAATGTCATGATACCAAGGTGATTTAGGACCCATGATATGGCACACCATCTCATTTTTAGGAACATTGTATGCTGGGATTAATAGTTGCTCAACGAGGAACTCACAATCCATTTGATCTATGGGCATGTTGATAAGAGAGCCAATTGTAGCCATAACATCAACTACCTTGTTCTGCACTCTAGGAATTTTCTCAAAATAGATATAGGTGAAATAAATTTATTGAATTCATCCACCATGTGTTTGTAAGGTAAAAGCTTATCATCCTTGGTTTGAAACTCATCGTTGACCTATTTGATTATTAGTTGAGAATCACCAAATACATGAAGATGAGTGCTGTTCCATTGGACTGTGATTCTGAGGCCTGTGATTAGAGATTTATATTCACTAATGTTGTTTGTGCATGGGTATGCTAGCCTGAATGACTTCAGGATGTAATTACCTTGAGGTGTGACAAAGAGAATACCCACACCAGCTCCATTATATGTATATAACCCATCAAAATATAACGTCCATGTATCCAATTTTGACACTATAAGGACCCATTCATGAGGAAACTTTGCTACTAGTAGATATGAATCTACTAGGGGAGCATCGACCAATTGATCTGCTATCACTTGCCCATTAATTTCTTTACAATCCACATATTCTATGTCAAACTTTCTTAGTAGCATAACCCACTTGGCCATGCAACTAGTTAATGATGTTCTTGATAACAGATATTTGAGTGGGTCAACTTTTGATATTAACTTGATAGGATGACTGAGCATATAGTGACACAACTTCTGTGAACTAAAAACAACTGCCAAGCAAGCTTTCTCCATGAGTGAATAATTAATCTCATAGCCCACAAGTGTGTGGCTAATATAGTATATGGAACATTCCTTGGAGAACTCATCATGTTGAGCTAACAATGCCCCAAGTGCAATTGATGCAGCTAAGATGTATAGCAGTAGTGAATTACCTAGAATAGGAGGCATTAAAATGGGAAAATTGGCTAGGTACTCCTTGATCTTGTGGAAGCCTTGCTGACACTTTGGATCCCATTTGAAGCTGATGTCTTTATGAAAAAGGTGTGTAAATGATTGAAATTTATTAGCAAGTTGGGCGATGAAACACCTGATGGACTATAATTTTCATTGGAGACTTCTTAGTTGCTTGAGACTGTGAGGCAGGGGCATTTCAATTATAGCCTTGACTTTTGCTGGATCTACTTCAATGCCCCTTCTAGGTACTATGAAGCCTAACAATTTCCTAGATATAACACCAAACACACACTTTTTTGGATTCAAGCACAACTTGTATTTTTCTAATCGCTCAAAGATTTTCCTCACGATCTTGGGATGATCTTCTCTTGTCTTGGATTTTCCTAGTAGATCATCAGCATAATTTTCCATTATAATATGGATGAGGTCATGGAAGATGATTATCATTGCACGTTGATAAGTTCCCCCCGCATTCTTGAGGCCAAAGGGCATGAAATTGTAAAAAAAAGTGCCCCAGGGGGTAGTGAATATAGTCTTATGCTAGTCTTCCAGTGCAATTCTAATCTGATTATAGCTGAAAAAGCCATCCATGAGGGATAGAATAGCATGTCCTATAGTAAGATCTACCAACATGTCAATGATAGGAAGCAGCAAATTATTTTTCTGGAAAGCTTTATTAAGATCCCAAAAATTTGTACAAATTCTAATGTTTCCATTAGGTTTAGCCACAAGTACTATGTTGGCTATCCAACTAGAGTAATCAATTAGTCTGATGAATCTAGCCTCCAAATTTTTTTCTAGTTCTTTCTTGACAAGCAGGGCCACTTGGGGATGCATTTTTTTGAGCTTCTATTTAACTAGTTTTGCATGCAGATGAACATCAAGATGGTGCACAATGAATTCGGGATCCAATCCTGGCATATCTAAATAGGACCATGTGAAGCTAATGATCCCTTCCTTTAGCAGATTGACAATAATGGGATACTCTTCCTCTAATAATGACTTGGGCTCTTCTTCTATTCCTAGATTAACTTCTTGCATTTCCTCGATTAGAATGGAAGACCATTTAGATAAATGAGCTCCAACAAGGGTAAGATGAACATCCGCATCCTCTAGCACCTCATCAACGTTTTCAATAGAAGATACACCCTTTATTTTTACTTTTGATGAGTCAACTAGAAGTGCCTTGGGGAGGTTTTCACTAGATGTCTCTTTTTTTTTCATTTTTCTTTTGCGGTTAGGGTGTTCATCTTCCCCCAATCCCATATGATGTACATTTAAGTGTCCTTTGAAGGAAAGATGTCTACAAATGCACTCCCTCACAGGTCCCGATCAATAAGATCGGGGTGATGGAGGGAAAGGTTGATAAAAAAGATGAATGTGGAATAAAAAAGGGAAGGGAGATCTATATCATCATATGAGAGTATGATGGCTTCTTCTTCAGGTATGTATTGAAGGAAATCATTATCTAAATTGACATTATTTGAGGTTCTAGTAGATGGTGTGGGACCCTTTTCCTTTTTTCATAGCCTAATCTCAGATTTTTAGGTTGCACATGTGTCTCAATAGGCTACAATCTTCCATGCTCCTTTATAGCAAGGCCCCCTCTTGATAATTATATTTCTCTACTAGCTTAGATGCATGGGGATAAACCTCTTGGAAGTATTCAATGAGAGGAGGTGATGGTTCATGTTCTTCTCTGTAGACCCATTGACTGATGTCTTCATCTAGTTGATCTTGTAGTGTTCTTAGGGACTGGAAAGTGGTCAAACCCACATTCTTAGAGCTAATAGTTTTTCTCTTCACTTCCTCTTTCACTGTTGACTAAGAAGGTTGGATGTAGGTGCAAGGAGATGGAGGCATGGTTGCCACATTAAGAGTTGTACACATCTCATATTATCCACAACCTTTATCAATGATTTGCACCTTGGTAATGGTGGAGTTAGATGTGGTGGATGGAGTGGATGATGTGTTGGAGGATGAATTGGAGGATGGATTGGAAGGTGATGCCTGAGTTACCCCCACTTCTACCCCTAGAAAATATCGAGAGTGGGGGAAGGAAGCTTCTAGAGCATGACTGTACTCAAAGGGTTGAGGGTCTGCATGGATAGTTACTTCAACCCCATTGTATGGAAATTTTAGGCATTGGTGATAGGTGGATGGAACAAACTACATGGTGTGGATCCATGGACGACCAAGGAGAAAGTTTTATGGAATATCTAGAACAAGGACGTGGTAGGTAGTGTATTGCACCATAGGTCAGCATGAGTATATCCTGTCTGTTTTATGAACTTTAATGTACATAGGTTTAGCACAAAGCCATTATCTACCAAGACCTATTTTACTTTATGATAGGTAACCAAGACATTAATGTGTAAGGCACAGTTATGGGATGAATCGATCGGGGGAATATCATTTTTGACTAAATCCTAGTTGACATGAGGATGAAAAATGTCCTACTAAAGCTTGAAAATGGGTAGGATCTATGTTGTTTGGCATGTGTGTATCTTGAAGAGCTTTTGTAGGGATTTCTTGGTGAATTGAGGAAGACCTAAGTAAATACAAAATGGATATTTTGGCTCGGGTCTTACCCAGATGATCAAGGATATTATATTGTGAGCTCACAGGAGCTTGCTGAGATGAAGTGGAAGGCCCAAGAACTGATATACGGGTACGATGTGTAGTAACAACACATTGAGGGTCTTTTCCCTTGGAACGAATCATAGATATGTTTGGCTCCTATTGGTACCCAAATCAATAGATGCAATGAGTTCTAAAGAGTAGCCACTCTCTCATCTTTAGACTCAGTGGGTTGATATGGCCAATGAATAGGAGAGTGAATAAAATACACCTTTTTCCCCTACACTTCAGGCTTTGTTAAACCTAGGAGGGTAACCCCAATCAATATATTTATAGGTACTTGTGTGCTGAAGTACCAAATACACTATGAACAAATGTTTCTCCTTTAATTTTTGGAAAGACACAATACTCTACAGGCTTGGCTAACCTCTATAGTAATGCCTCTTTTAAACATGAGAGATGTAATAAAATGATCTCAACACACAAACAAACTGGGACTAATAAGTGATATTATTTAAATTTATAATCATTGTTTCTAAATTTTTTCTCAAGCTTTGTGATAGGTCAGTGCATAATCATGGGTCATGGAGTCCAATATAAAACTATAATTGAGATCCTATCAAAAATTTAAGTTCAACTAATGGATTTAAAATATGTTAATGCCTTGCATTAACAAACCCACTCTTATTTCCATAAAGTTCTACTCACCCATCCCACTTGTGCACTCAAGATTACAGTGATTTGATAAAATTAATTTAACTCTTTACTTGAAAGAGAACCATGACCAAATGACACAATCACAGGAAAGCTATGATGACAAACTCAAACAATCCTTGATATATTGAATTCATATAATCAAAATCATACAAATATGTAGAAAAATTTACAAGAGTAATATAATATTACAAAAATTGGCTAACATTTGCTCATAAAACCCAGTTGTTACAATTTACATGCTCCATTTACAACTCAAACTTAACACTAATCTACCTTATTCACCTAATTCAAAATTTCAGAACCTTGTACAAAAGAGAAGAAAAATAAAGATATAGAAGAAGAAGAAGCCGTAGAATCCATTCATGAAAGACACCTGACATCTTTAGCTCCCTTGATCTATAACTACCCTTGTTTCTTGAAGAAACTTCAATCTTCTCCTTGATTCATGCATCTTGTGTTTTCCTTGTAACAAAAAATATTCATCATGGAAGATTCATCATTCTCTCCATTCATCCTTTTACCCATGTTGAAAATTCCTTTTCTTGCAAAAGACTTCACCTCTCTATTTTCTTGCTCCTCACTCCACTGACCTGCAACAAAAAAATATTCCTCCTTTTGAAAACTCATCATTCTCTTTGTCTACTCTTTACCCATGTTGAAGAAATGCCCTGCTATAGAGAATGTTCTGCTAGCTTGTAAAAACCCTTCATAAAAATATCCCCTTTACTTGTTCATCTTTCACCCAGCTGCACATGAAAAATGATCCTTTTTGTAAAAACTCTTCTCCAAAAAAACACTTTGCACAGTGAATAAAATAATCACTTTACAAAATTATTTACCAGTGCCCTCATGACTTTCATTTTATGTTTAAAATATTCACCACTTTGTGAAAATATGATGGCTGAAATCGTTACATTGTCAAGCAAATAAAATTTATTTAAATCCCACGTTTCACTTTTAGTTTGCACATTTAAAATTAATATTTTAAAAGGAAACCCTTTTAAAACATTACACTCGGTAAATAATTTAAAAGCTTAGAAAAAAATTTAAAAATCATTCACCTGGGCCCACCACACTGTTTACTCCAACACTTTTCATGGCACATCTCCATTTATATTTGGGAAAGGGTATGTGCAGGATCATGATGGGCCAAAAAGTGGCAATATGATGGGTATGTGGCTGACGACTTTTTTTTACCCAAATTTGATGAAACCAAAAGGGTTTTTTAAGGAGATTCTCAGCTTTCCACCAATATAAATTATTCTTTACTTTGAATTTAATAATTAATTATTATTCATTTTCTATTCAAATTACGACTAAAGTTCTGATTGATAGTCTGATTGAAAAACATCTATAGCTTTCAAATGGTATCACATTTTTTGAATCCAAAACATGTGTTACATTCTATGCTTTGCATATTGTAGGATTAAAAAAAAAAAAGAATTTCATGAAGTTTTGACCAAGTTAAGGTGGTCAGACATATGAGTTTTATATTTTTAAAATTTAATAAAAATAAAATTAATTATTTACTTGGAAAAAAATTACAAAACAATATGCATCACATCGGGACATGAGTCCTCTACTTATATCTAAAATCTTATAAAAAAATATTATCATTTTATTGTGGTTAGGGTGGTCAGACACACACATACTTCTTATTTTTTCCTTGAAATTTAAGTACTATTGCATTGAAATTTCAAATTTTCACCAAATAGATTGTTATTTTTTTTAAACAAACCTAGTAGTTTAGAAACTGCATTCAATTTTCTATAGATTCTATTCATTACATATTTTTGAAATAATATAGATAACTTATTCAAATTTTTATGTCAAGTTGACTAACTCTGATTTTTCTAAATTTTTTGCCACTTAAGGGCCTATTTTTTCCATGATGATCCTGCACATACCTGAAAGCTAAAATCAATTAGCAATGGGAGATTATGTTATATGGAATAGTGTTTGCTTCATATTTTAATTTATTTTCTAGCGATTTTTATCATTTAAATTTATTAAATGATAAATTTAAAACATATGCATCCTAGACCGCTTTACAAACTTTACCTGGCTATCCTCATCGCTCATTGTGAATGGAATGAGAAAGTGAGAAATGGAATAGTGATGAGAGATAAAACAATGAAGCATCCTGCATCTCTGATGTGGGGAGAGAAAATAAATTAACATGTTCTCCAAGAAAGAAAGTTTCAATTCCCCTTTTTATTGGCTGTAGAAGATTCTTTACCCCTGAGTTTACAAATTTTAAAATGTCCAGCATTTTAAAATATTAAATTAATTTTCCTGAAGCATCCAAAACCTTTTACTTTACTTAGTGAAGAATTTTCTAATTATTTTTACTGACTGTAGAAAACTTCATTCCCGAGAAACCATCACACATCGCGGATGCAGCTAGAGAAAAAATAACAAATCAGCGATGGGAGATGAAACATCGCACACCATAGATACAAAATGGAAAAGGTAACATCTATGAGTGATGGGCGATGAAACAACAACCATCGCTCATTACTAATTTGAACTCAACACCTCCGTGAAATGAGAGATGTGTGATGAAGAAAGCTCATAATGATTTTTTATAAAGTTCAAAGTTGTCTTAAGACTTAATCAATGCAAACCATCGGGCATTGCTGATTTGAATTAGCTCAATCATTTTCAAATGGAGATGGGTGATGGAGTTTTCCCATGAAGCTTTGCTATCGTGTTATCGCTTTCCAGCCAATCACAAGAAATAATTAAACTTTCTTTTGCTCAGAACATTTGAAATGCACTTTATACTTGCTGTAAATGCATTTTTACATTTTCCCAATATTTAAAATATTCAAAATATTTTAAATATAAACATTTGAGACATTATTAAAATTTATGACTTCTAATTACGCCTACAACTCATTTGAAGAAAATTCACTATGGGCAAACAAGGACACTTGGAGCTGATATTTTTTGAGTGTAGCCATAATAAATTATTTAGAGAAAACCTATTTCCTCAAACTTTTCCCAACCATAAGAAATTAGGTACCTCCTTTGTAAATTGGCCCTTGGGACGTGTTTGCCACACCTAAATTGCATTAAAATAATGTATCATATGACCTCCATTTTTTTATGAAAATGGCTCTATAGAGGTTTTACACCAAAACAGGAAATGGTTTGTCCTTAGAATTTGAAAATTTGAAATCTTTTCGGGACATCATTTTCGGCCATGTTGTAGTCAGAAAAGGATTAGTCAACCGATCAAAACTTATCCTGGGAACCTGAATTTGAGCATACATGTTACCATTTGACCCAAGAATCCAATGCAACAAATGGCATGAAAAAATTCTCCCTAAGGCTCAAGATATTAAATGCCAAAGTGGATCACTTAGGCTTTTCTACAATTTCACTTGTTTAGACCCAATCAGGGCTCTCAAAGTCACCACTTTGAAAAATTTCAAAACAACTTATGGGGGGCTTCCATTGGAAACATAAGATCATCTAGGTACACTAAGTATGTGTGCAAAAGGGATTTTCTTCAGTCATTACTCTTCACGATATATTAGGGGTCAAAGATGACCACCTTGAAACATTGTTAGAAATGCAGATGTAAAATTGAACAAACTGCATTTGCTTTTGTTCTCGAAAAAATAACAAATCTAATCCTGAGACTCTAAATCAGATAGGGGAGTACATGAATGTAAGGAGAATGGAGAGAAACAATCCATTTGGCATGAAAATCAAATGGCTTTGAATTGTGACCCTCCAAAATAGGTCACTTGGGAAAATTTTGCAGGTGCATTTCTAATTGTCCAAATGCAATTTTTTCAATATGTGCACTTCAAAATTTCAAATTTGAAGGTTCCATCAGTGGCTCTTTTTTGGGATGTATGCCCCTTGCGGGGATAGCAAGAATTTAGATCTATGGGAGAGAAGACTTGGTGCCATAAACATTGGGTAACATGGTCTTTATTAAAACTTTTAAACCTCATTTGGTGGCCACCAAATGGAAAAGGGAACCCAGTTCTTACCCCTGTCAAATACCAATCTATTAAAAAGGTTGATCCTCTTTAATCCATATCTTCTTTTGTCACACCATAGCAACATGAGTAACTGTATTCTTGCAAACACAAGTGTCAGGGTGCCTTTGTATTTAGCTTTACTATCACATGGCAACCAAATGACATAGGCTGCATCGCTGCCACTCATTTCATTTTCAAATTCTATGGTAAGTGATAAAATGTGAGGATAGTGATCAAGACTATCTAAAAACACAACCTTATCACCCTCACAAATATTACGCTCTGAAAAGGTATCATTCCTAAGAAAAAAATGTGCAATCCTTCTGTGTGTTAAGAAAATATTGCTCACACATTTGAAACTCATCAAACTGAATTGCATCATAGATTATTTTTTCATCATCCCAAAAAATGTTTCCTACTTCAAGCTCATAGACAAGTTTTTCTGCACTTGTTATATTATCACAAAAAGAAGCCTCAAGTGCATGTTCATATGACTCAGAATCTTCGTTTGCAACAAATTAATCATATTGAGTGTTCAAAATACATTCACTATTGCAAAGAGTATCATATTCAATATTACCTCCTACTGCACCAACTTGAAAATCTGAAGCATACTGCTCATGAGAAAAAATATGAGTTGTAGATCTAAAAAAGAGGTCCTCATATGCATCCATGTGATTGACACAACCATGTTCTTCAAGAGAAAATTCATCATAAAGACCATCATTAATTGTACTAAAATTTATCTCTACATTTCCAATATCAAGTACAACTTCTTCAATGTTGTTCTCATGCAAACATCCAGGGATAAATTCAAAAGCAACAACATGAATAGAAGATGGTAAAGCATCAGACAAAAGAGGAGTTCCTTGTTCATTATGACCAACATATGCATGCCCTTCATAATCAACTACTTTAGATGATTCATTCAATGAACCTCTTGTATGCATATCTCCTTCTCTGTTTACACTGCTACCACAATCAATAGAGCTACCTTTCTCACTATTAAACTAAAAACCATCACTTATTTCTTCATTGCAACTTCTCGCACATGATTTCTCTGAATGAAAATCATTACATACTATGTCACTTTTATCTGACATGCTGACATTCTCAAAAATACTCTTCAAATCAACAAGCTCCTCTGTCTCATCATCATGAAAGTTTTCATCAATGCTACACTTGAACTTGTAGAATTTACATGACCAATTGTACCATTGCATTGTTGATCACACATGTCTTCTTCAAACAAGATATTTAGTTCATATCCATCATCTTGTTCTTGTGAGCTTTCAAAAGTATTGTCATCATTTTTCTTGTTGGAGCATTTTCCACGTGAAGAGATTAATTCTACCTCTTCCTCATGAGAGGAATCATAGTCACTAGGGCTGGAAATAGAATTGAAGTCATCGTGATCACCTAGAAAATAATACTTTTTAGCTAGTTGCAAACTTCCATCTACAACATCATTATTCTCATGATGAAGAAATGAAACTTCAGAATCAGTAGGATCCTCAACTATATATTCAAAGTCCATGGAAGAGAAAATAATTTTAGTATCATTTGCATTATTGCAACCTTCATTTGCTATAAAACATCTTCTCTCTATTTCTATATTTTCAGAGCCAATAGAAGAAATTTTAGATGTTTTATTTATCTCTTCATGACCATCATGGCTGCAATCTTCATATGGGTACATTTCTTTTGTAGGTTGCTCAAAAACAACTTCCTCATCACCTAATGATGCATCATCTTCTACTATACCATCTGCATTTATTGGACTGAGTCTTGCAAAATTACCATCACATAATTGAGTTACGAGATTACTTCCATATTTTTCTATCATTTCCTCAATTACTGGAAGCCATTGATATATGAATTTAAGATTAGGAGGCTTCAAATGAGCTGGCATACTATTTAGACCTGGGTTAAGTCTTTCATAGAACAAATCAATGCAAAATGATTCATCAAGCCTATCTGATTCTAGTATATCAAGCAAAACTTTCATGAATTTATCATGAAAATCATAGATGGATTCATCCTCCAATCTTTCTATATCAAACAATGTATTAAAAAATGACATAAGTTCAACCTCATTTTCACATTTCTCTTCATATTCATCTTGGGTATGCAGATTTCCATCTTCAGAAAAGCATTCATCATTTACTTCACCAAACTCATCCATGAACAACTTCTCAAGCTCTTTCCATGAACATATGAAATGCATTGATAAACTAGAAAACCAATATTCAACAGTATCTTCTGAAGTTCTTACAAAAAACTTAATGATAGAATCTTCTTCTAGTATTTGACAATCTTCCATTACATCAAGAAAAACTTGTACATGTTGTGATGCTGATTCTTCAAAACCTCCTCTAAACTTAGGAAAATATTCATTAATTCTTCTTCGGACAGAATGTGGGTAACCCTGAATTTGACTGAATCCAAAGGCCTATATCTTTCAATAGTGAACACCTTTCTTTGAGGACATGACTGTGTTCTAGGCTTGATATTACAACTTATAGAGGGAGAACTAGGACAACAATACATTTTTAAAAATAAATTTAGTCCCTCTTCAACTAATTTCTTCTCAAGATATCTTTTCGTAATATCTTAATTTCTCATCTCCCTTTCTACTAGTATCTTGAAATATTGAATATAGGATAGTATTAACTAGAAATTTTTGTTGCAAACCTTCATACAGGAATATTACAACAAAAAAATACCTGAGAACTACTACAACCAACTCTTCTGATGATGTAGAAATTTATGTAGAGTTGCCACCTCTTTGAAAGAAGAAAAGATCTTCAACCAGTAAAAAAATTCTTCCAAGATCTAGGTATTTCTGAGTTCTCTCCACCAACAGAGCACTAGACTTCAAGAATACATTAGAAACATTGTAGCAATCTCCTTCAAGTATGCAGGTCCTTGGATCATTATGAAAATTCAATGGCTCTTTGACTAAATGGTTTGAAACCAAATATTTTTGGAATTCTCCGTAGCAGATTTTCCAATTTGTTGGTTCACAAATCAACAACTGCAATCAGTCCTAAAGAGTATCCACTCTCTCATATTTAGACTCAATGGGTTGATATGGAAAACGAACGGGAGAGTGAATAAAATACCCCTACTTCCCCTGCACTTCAATCTTTGTTAAACCTTGGAGGGTAATCCCAATCAGTATATTTATAGGTACTTGTGTGCTGAAGTACCAAATACACTATGAAAAGTTTTTTCTCCTTTAACTATTTGAAAGACGCAGTACTTTACAGGCTTGGTTGACCTTTATAGTAATGCCTCTTTTAAAAATGAGAGATGTAATAAAATGATCTCAACACACAAACAAATTGGGACTAATAAGTAATATGATTTAAATTTATAATCATTGTTTCTAAAAATTTTCTCAAGCTTTGTGATAGGTCAGTGCCTAATCATGGGCCATGGATTCCAATATAAAACAATAACAAAGATCCTATTAGCAAATTAAGTTCAAACAATGGATTTAAAATATGTTAATGCCTTGCATTAACAAACCCAATCTTATTGCCATAAAGTTCTACTCACCAATCCCACTTGTGTACTCAAGATTACAGTGATTTGATCAAAGTAATTTAACTCTCTACTTGAAAGAGAACCATGGAAAAATAACACAATCATAGGAAAGCTGTGATGACAAACTTAAACAATCCTTGATATATTGAATTCATATAATAAAAAGCATACAAATCTGGAGACAACTTTACAACAGTAATATAATATTACACAAATTGGCTAACATTTGCTCATAAAACCCAACTGTTACAATTTACATACTCCATTTACAACTCATACTTAACACTACTCTACCTTATTCACCTAATTCAAAATTTTAGAACCCTATACAAAAGAGAACAAAAAGAAAGATATAGAAGTAGAAGAAGCCCTAGAATCCATTTGTGAAAGACACCTGACATCTTTAGCTCCATTGATCTGTAACTTCCCTTGTTTCCTGAAGAAACTTCAATCTGCTCCTTGATTCATGCATATTGTGTTTTCCCTATAACATAAACATTCCTCATGGAAGACTCATCATTTTCTCTATTCATCCTTTTACCCACATTGAAAATGCCTTTTCTTGCAAAAGACTTCACCTGATCTCTATTCTTGCTCCCAACTCCACTGACCTACAACAAAAAAATATTCCTCCTTTTGAAAACTCATCATTCTCTTTGTTTTCTCTTTACCCACATTGAAGAAATGTCCTGCTATAGAGAATAATCTTCTAGCTTGTAAAAACCCTTCATAAAAATCTCCCCTTTACCTATTCATCTTTCACCCAGCTGTGTGAAAAATGGTCCTCTTTGTAAAACTCATCTCCAACAAAACACTTTGCACAGTGAATAAAATATTCACTTTACAAAATTATTTACTGGTGCCCTCATGAATTTCATTTTATGTTTAAAATATTCACCGCTATGTGAAAATATGATGGCTAAAATCGTTACATTATGAGGAAAATAAAACTTATTTAAATCCCACTTTTCACTTTTACTTTGCACATTTAAAATTTATATTTTAAAAGGAATCCCTTTTAAAACATTACACTCAATAAATAATTTAAAATCCTAGAATTTTTTTTTTTAAATCATTCACCTCGGCCCACCAAGCTCTTTACTCCAATACTTTTCATCACACATCTCCATTTATATTTGGGAAAGCTAAAATCTATTAGCGATGGGAGATTATGTTATATGGAATTATCTTTATTTCATATTTTAATTTATTTTCTAGCAATTTTTATCATTTAAAACATATGCATCCGAGATTGCTTTATAAACTTTACCTGGCTGTCCTCATTGCTCATCGTGAATGGAATGAGAAAGTGAGAAATGGAATAGTGATGAGAGATTAAAAAATTAAGCATCATAGATCTCTGATGTGAGGAGAGAAAATAAAATTAAATCAATGATGCCCAATATCATGTTCTCCAACAAAGAAAGTTTCAATTCCTCTTTTTATCAGCTGCAAAAGATTCTTTACCCGTGTGTTTACAAATTTTAAAATGTCTAGCATTTTAAAATATTAAATTCATTTTTCCAAGGCATCCAAAACCTTTTACTTTACTTGGTAAAGAATTTTTTCATTCTTTTTACCGACTGTAGAAAACTTCATTCCCGAGAAACCATTATGGATGTAGAGAGAGAAAAAATAACAAATCAGAAATGGGTGATGAAACATTGCACATCGCGGATACAAAATGGAAAAGGTAACATCTATGAACGATGGGCGATGAAACAACAGCCATCGCTCACCGCTCATTTAAACTCAGCACATCCATGAAATGAGAGATGTACGATGAAGCAAGTTCATATCACTGATTTGAATCAGTTCAATCATTTTTAAATGGAGATGGGTGATGGAGTTTTCCATGAAGTTGTGTTGTCATGCCATTTTTTAGCTAATCACAAGCAAGAATTAAACTTGCTTTTGCTCAAAACATTTGAATTGCACTTTATACTTGCCCTAAATGCATTTTTGCATTTTCCCAATATTTAAAATATTCAAAATATTTTAAATATAAACATTTGAGACATTATTAAAAATTATGACTTCTAATTATGGCAATGGCCCATTTGAAGAAAATTCACTGTGGGAAAACTGGGACACTTGGAGCCTATATTTTTTGCGTGTGGCCATAATAAATTATTTAGAGAAAACCCATTTTCTCAAAATTTTCCCAGCCATCAGAAATCAAGTACCTCCTTTGTAAACTGGCCCCTGAGACATATTTTCCACACTTGAAATGCATTAAAATAATGCATCATATGACCTCCTTTTTTGATGAAAATGGAGCTGTAGAGGTTTTAGACCAAAAAAAGAAATGGGTTGACTTATAATTTGAAAATTTGAAATATTTTTGGGACAACATTTTCAACCGTGTTGCAGTCAGAAAAGGATTAGTTAACCCATTATAACATATTGTGGGAGCCTGAAACTGAGTATACATGTTATAATTTGACCCAAGAATATAATGCAACAAATGACATGGAAAATTCCTCCTGAGGTGTGATATATTAAATTCCAAAATGGCTCACTTAGGCATTTCTATAATTTGACTTGTTTAGACCCAATTAGGGCTCTCAAAGTCACCACTTTGAAAAATATCAAATCAACTTCTGGGGAGATACCATTAGAAATATAAGCTCATATAGGTACATTGAATATGTGTACAAAATAAATTAGCTTCATTCATCACTCTTCACAAGATATTAGGGGTCAAAGATGACCACCTTGAAACATCGTTAGAAATGTAGATGTTAAACTGAGCAAACTACGTTTGCTTTTGATCTCGAAAAAATACAAAATCTGATCTAGAGACTCTAAAATTAGACATGGGAGTACATGAATGTAAGGAGAATGGAGAGCAACAATCCATTTGGCATGAAAATCATCTGGCTCTAAATTGTGACCCTCCAAAATAGGTCACTTGGGTAGATTTTGTAGGTGCACTTGTGAGTGTGCAAAGGAAAATTTTTCAATATGGGTACTTCAAATTTTCAAATTTGAAGGTGCCAACAACTCCCCTTGATTGATGCACATAATAATGGTCTCATAATTATATTGCATAGCTTTATAACTGATATTATTAGTGCTATTATTTTGGCTATTATTACTGGACCCAAGGTTTGTGTTTGAAGTACTGGGACCCTGATTGTGTTTAGGGAAGGAATTATGATTATCTGTAATTGAGCATTTGACAATGTATCCTAATTTTCATCCACTACGATATCACCTCGATCTATGAGATCTTGGATATAAACTTTAAGTCCTTGACATTTATTAGTGGAGTGACCTTTGATTTTATGATAATCACAATACTCATTCTTTATACCAGGCAGGTTTAGGCTTTGACTCATCAAAAGGCTTTGTCATAAGATAGGTAACCGCATAATTTGCTTGAAGAAGCCTCTTGAAAACAACATCTAAAGGTCCTCCCAAAGGCATAAATGTACACTTATTATTCCCTTGATTGTATTGATTGGACTATGGGGGAGGACGAGGTGCACCATGTGTTATGTATATGACATTGGAAACCTATTGTGTATTGGAGACATATTGCGATCTTTGTGAAGTATTGGCTACTTAGATGTGTTTGGTATCAGTGACACCATTGTTGAAAACATTTTTGTTCTTGTTCCAGTAGCGGGATTTATCTCCAAATGATTTATCTTTATCCTAGTTAAAGATCTTGATTTGGCCTTTAGCAATAAAGGCCCTCTCGATGGTAGTATCCTTCTCAATAAAGGTGGTAACACAATGGACCTGTGTAGGTTATGATCTAGTTCAGGGTGGGTGTTGGAAACAAAGATGGTTACCAAATCTTTCTCATTGGGATGGGATTTTAGTCGACTAGCTAAGGCTCACCACCTTTGCAAGTACCTTGCAAATGCTTCTCCCTCACAATGGTTATCTTTCAGGAGATCTAAGGTATCAATGTCCTTATCTAGGTTGAAGGAGAAGTGTGCCACAAATTTTTCTAATAGATCCACAAAGGAAGAAACTGACCCCTTTGGAAGATCCATGAACCAGTCTAGAGCTTGCCTCATTAGGCTCCTAGGGAATAATCACAAAAGGTAGTTTTCATTATACATGAATTTTTTAAAATTAGTGTAAAATTATTGAAAATGGTATCTAAGATCTCCCCTTTCATTGTATTTATCAAATTTTGTCATTTCGAAATGTTTAGGAAAGGGGATGAGTGAAATGGAGGGATCAAATGGATAAGGGAAAATCTCCTCAAATTTGAAGGAATTCTTGGACACCCCCGTTTGCAATTCTTTTAGTGTAGCTTTCATATCTTCCCACTCTTTATTAATCGGTATTGAGGAGGAAGGACTTGCTAGGTTAGACTAGTCATATGGGATATATTTCTAGTATGATGGAAGTGGCATCAAAATGGACTGATCATATGATGGCGGGGGTGGATATGAAGAGGTTTGTTGGTATTGATTAGGATACATGGATTGAGGATTGGCATAAGCTTGTTGGTATGATGGTGGGGCTTGGTAATATGATGAAGTGGTATCCTACTGATAGGATGGTGGTTGTTGGGAGTAAAATGGATTGGATTAGTAGTTGCATGTGGATTGTTGTTGAGAAGCATATGGAGGTTGTTGTGAATTGGATTGTTGATAATAGGTGTTTTGTTGTGATTGCTGGGAAGTAGAGTATGATGACAATGATTGGGATTGGGGTTGGATGTAGTGGCTTGCAAAAAATAAGTGCTTTGGGGATGGTATAGGTATTAGGAAGCAAGGTTGCATGGAATTTATTGAGAGGATTGCTACAATTGTGAATGAATTTGAGTATGAATTGGAGGTTGTGTGGGGATTTGGGACTAATAAGGAGGTTGAGATGGGATTTGAGATTTTTGAGGAGGTGGTTGATGAGATAATTTTTGTTGAGGGGGGAATTGTGATTGATGAGGAGGCTATCATGGAATACCCTATGATTGGTGTGGTGGTGGTGATGGATTACCCTAAGGTTGATGCAGGGGTGGTTGTTGATGTTAGAGAGGGATCTGAGCATGATGTGAGGGTTGTGAAGGGATTTGAGTATTGTAGAGGTTGTGAAGGGATTTTAGTTTGTTGTAGTGGTTGTTGATGAGGCGGCTATGACAACACTTGGTGCAGTGGTAGACTCCCTTGGGGTCGATGTTGAGACATAAATGAATGAGGAGGAAAGTTTGATGTGTGTATGGATCCAAGAGGTATGTAAGGAGGTGGAGCAGCAAAAGGATTTCCCCCAATATTACCTAGGGATTGGTTTGATTGATGCGACATAAGTGGTGGTGCAGATGGTATGGGAGTTGGACCTCACAGGATGTTCATACCTTGCTGATATAGAGGACCTTGCAGGATGTTCATACCTTGCAAATTAACAGGTCCAAGCCCTTGAGGGGTTTGGATCTTGGTGACTGGTAAAGGCTTGAGGACTATTAAGTCCAGGATCTTGTGGATTGTTGTGATTAGCCACTGCCTCCATGACTAAAATTCATACTAGAGGGGGTTGAATATGATAATAGACTTTTTTTCCAAATCCAGGTTGGTACTAAGTTTCAAGTGGTGAAACTGGGTGGATTTGTGGGACCAATGAGTTGGGATCAACCTGAGAATTTTGTAGATCTCTTAATTAAATGGGGTGTGATGTGGTAAAATACTTGTCATTTCGACATGGATCAAATCCTTTGGCACCTGGTGGATTGTAATACCTCTCAAATGAGATATATGATGGCAAGGCTATTGGATTTTATCACCATGCTCATCAAGAAGATGATCCATAAGTGCATTATGTACAAGTTAGTGGGATTACTTGTGAAGAATATATCTATCATCATGGTGAGCCCTCAGGGTTTGTTGTAAACCATGCGGCTATGACAACACTTGGTGCAGTGGTAGACTCCCTTGGGGTCGATGTTGAGACATAAATGAATGAGGAGGAAAGTTTGATGTGTGTATGGATCCAAGAGGTATGTAAGGAGGTGGAGCAGCAAAAGGATTTCCCCCAATATTACCTAGGGATTGGTTTGATTGATGCGACATAAGTGGTGGTGCAGATGGTATGGGAGTTGGACCTCACAGGATGTTCATACCTTGCTGATATAGAGGACCTTGCAGGATGTTCATACCTTGCAAATTAACAGGTCCAAGCCCTTGAGGGGTTTGGATCTTGGTGACTGGTAAAGGCTTGAGGACTATTAAGTCCAGGATCTTGTGGATTGTTGTGATTAGCCACTGCCTCCATGACTAAAATTCATACTAGAGGGGGTTGAATATGATAATAGACTTTTTTTCCAAATCCAGGTTGGTACTAAGTTTCAAGTGGTGAAACTGGGTGGATTTGTGGGACCAATGAGTTGGGATCAACCTGAGAATTTTGTAGATCTCTTAATTAATGGGGTGTGATGTTAAAATACTTGGACATATCAAATCCTGGCACCTGGTGGATTAATACCTCTCATGAGTAACAAGGCTAGGATTTTATCACCATGCTCATCAAGAAGATGATCCATCATTTGTACGTTAGTGGGATTACTAAGATATTCATCATTGGTGAGCTCAGGTTGGTAAACCATGCTTTATTCAAGGGAGGAATGCATGTGAACTTTGGTGTTCACTTGAGGTGAGCTACTGTTAGTGGGGGGATTCAAGGGATACTGAGGCTTACTACCTTGGGACTATTGTTGTTCCAATAATTTTCTCACCTATGATCGAGTGGTAATGGGCATGAAAGTGCAAATGACCAGAAGACTAAGATGACACTAACCTAAGATGCACTAGTGGAATGATCTAATTGTGACTATAAATATTGCTAAGATGAAAAATCAATTGATTGGATGATTGCTAGGGTAATGATAGATTAATGATTCAATTTGGTTGAGTTGAATTTATTGAATGGATAAGATTGATAGGATGAACTCTGAACTACATTCAAGAGTTGGATTAGATGATGTAGGGTGATTATGGTGAAGAATCTATCTCGAGATGGAAATAGATTGATTAGGCCATGGAGGATTACCGACTCAAGATGGATGACAATCCTAAGTAAGCATGGATGATAAGAATAGGGGTCAATTACCTCACCCAATTGGATAAAAATCCCCTAAAATGATATCTAAGGGACTTGGATTGACAAATTGATGATGCATATGCAATCTAAGGATGAACTAAGATGCATCTATATGATTTAATTGATGATTCAATGAATTTTGAAAAATGTAGACAGACTAAAATGATGATTACAGGTAGATCGATGGTGATAAAAATATTTTGATCACAAGAATAGACTAAGGATTTACAACATGATTTTAAGGGGAGTGCATACATCAAGAACCTACTCCCAACATAGAAAAAAAGTTAATTGACCCTTTAATTAAGTGTACATGTGCCTAAATTAGTATAAAAAAACACATAATCTAATCTAGGGTTCTTTGATCGATCGTACTACAACAAACATGTTAGCAGTTTCACCTCTAGTCTTCATCAAACATGGGACAAGCTGCATAAATTGTTAGTGAAATCTCACAATCATAGAAAAACATGTGAGAGGAATAGTACCCAAAATCAAAATCAAATGAAGTCTCAAATTGGAAAATTTAAGGCTCTGGATTACCTCAAATTTTCCCCTATGTAGAATGAATTCGCCTTTGTTTGATCTCAGGATCACCCTTTTTAAATGGAAGGGGTGGTAGGGTAGTCGCATGTTGAGTGGATAGGTGGGAATCTATCCAAATTTGTGATTAGGTCAAGATCGCAACTTCTTCTAGCAGGCTTTCTCATCAAAGTCACTTCGAGCACATATGCCTCTGAAAGTTTTGATCTGAGTTGGTGATAGCAAGTTCACCTCTTTGAAGGAAAGGTGTCTATGAGTTCGCTTGTCTTTAAATTAGGTTTTCCCCTACATCAAGTGGATTCGCCCATCGAGGATAGATTTGACAAGAAAATCCAATCCAAGCTTGCAAAAATTCAAACAAAAAAAACATAAAAGTATACCTGTGACATGGGTCCCATTGGGTGTGCCAAAAAATGTGTGCAAGTGAATTCTAGCCTAAAGATGCAAAACAATAATGGAAATACAAGCAAAAAAAACACTAACAATCACTTCAAGATTGTCCTAAGTTGAATTCAAACAAAATACAAGAAAATGACAAGTTATTACCTTGCTTGAATTGATGAGTTGGTTGGCCCTTTTTATGGTTGATTTGTGTGCTTCTTCTTTGATAAAGTGGTATGCAAGTGTGCTCAAAATGAAGCCAATGAGATGGAGATTGCAATGGTGGATGTGGGTATTGGACTGGATGCAATATAATGGCTCTAAGATGCTACAACAATGGGATTGAGAAATAATTTTAAATTGGTCCTTTATTCTTCCCAAGGTGTTGGAGAAATAAAGGAGAATTAAAAATTCCATCTAAGATGCATAGGGGGAATAAAAGGAATTTTAAATTCCTTAGAAGGTGGAGATGACTTCTCCAAATGAAGAAAACATTTAATGAAAGTTGACTAAGGAAACATGCCATAAATGACATGAGGATTAGGTTAAGCTTACTTAGTGATTAAGGTTGTGCAAATGCATGATTAGAAAAGCTAATGAAGGATTAGGGAAAAGTGGGAGATTATGGAGGATGTGACCCTTATGATGATTAGGGATGCACACATCCTGTGTACATTGAAATTGTACTCCCTTCTTAGAGATAGTACAATCCTTCACCTAATTTGGACCTATCTTGGGAACCCTTACATTAATTACCCTTTAAATTAGCATTTATAGGCCCCTAGGACCCATTATTTCAGACCTTGAGACTTATTCCACTCAAAATCCATATAAAATCTTGACAAAAAGCATTTAAGACATCCAAATCATAAAAAACCACCTCAAAAACCCTTAGGTGTGACTCATGTTACACCTTGGGTGAATGAGTCCCCTTTGGTGGGACCCATTCTGCAAGGGTGATGAATGAGTCCCTTTTGGGGCATTTTTCAAGTTTGAGTGGGAAATTCACCAATTTAATTCAAATTTTTGGTGGATGTTTCCCTTTGAGGTCTAAATAATGGTCAATTAGGTGTCAATACCTATAAATACAAGTTTATAAATCATTTTCAACAAGAAAATTTGAGAGTCAAGTGCCGAGGATCTTTCACAAGAGCATTCACAAGTCTATTAGCAGCAAACTTGAAGCTTTGGAGTAGCATTCAAGTATTTTTTTGTAGGTATTCAAGATCACTTTTATTCAATATTGAGTATTGTTAAGGGTTGATCATGGATGCCTATGGTGAATCATGAATAATTCTTGGTTCGAGAGATGCAACTATTGATCAAGCCAAACATAAGGACTTGTTTCCTAAGTGATTCCATCTTCCATTATCACTCTATCTTCAGCCTAAGGAAGGTTTACACATCATTTTGGTTCATTTGGGGTGATTGAATATATCCTAAGGTGAATCCTACATCATTCAAGTTCTTTCATGCATCTTGTTCTTGCACATTAGAATAGGATTATAATATCATGTTTCAGATTTTGTAGTCTTAGACCCACTTAAGGCTAGGGTTTTTATGCACATTTCATTATTCCCTTCAAAGTTTAATTACCAAACTTGGGGTTTGATCAAGGAAAACCCCCCATTAGCAAATCAAGTTATATTATGTTTTGTAAGTATTTTCATAGATTTAGATCTAGAATCTAGTTTAGAAGGAAAGTGTAGGTGTTGGAGTGCAGATTAGAGTTTCTAGTTTCTGAAAATGTGGAATGGGACTAATTCACCATTAATAGAAAATGGGTCCAACTAAAGGTTTCTATCAATTTTTTTCAGAGATTCCAATACCGTTTTCTCCAAAACAACTTTTCAGGTAGAAACCCTAATCTGGGATTAATTTTCCCAAGTTAGTGAATTAGTCTCAGTAGGCCAAAAAGTTAGATTTCTTAGAATTTCAAAATCATTTCTTGTCTTCAATCCAATATGTACAAGTTTCTAGGTGCACTCTTTCTGTTTGACTTTCCTATTTCATTTTATTTGCATTCAATTTATCTTTCTAGGTCTTTTTACATATCACACTGTGTTTTCAAAATATTTGCATTTTCCAAGTTTACACTTGGTGGTGAACCCCTTTCTTGTCTCATTCATCTCCAAGGATATATCGTAGTCAGATCTCTCACATCCTTCATTGGGTTGAGATCTCTAAGGTATTCTTGAATGTGTGAAATTGGATCCCTTCCTCCTAATTTCATTTAGTGTGGACAAGGAAGTCAAGCATCCATTTCTGGTGTCCACATTTTTGTGAACCCGAATTGAATATCATAATTCTAATTTGGAGTGAATTTACATCCTATATTTTTCTTGCATTAACATTGCATTGCATTTTGCATTAGTCAATTTTCAGTCTAGGGTTTCAAAATTTGCATTAGTGAAAGGTTCATATAGCTTGCATTATTGCATTTAAATCTAGATAAAATCATTGAAATTTTGTATTTTCCTTTTAGGTTTGCATCATACAAAACACAACATAAAAATCAACCAAAAAAATTCCTTTTGGGACTCATTCACCAGCTTGGGAAAATCAGTCCTAGTGCAAGTTTGGCACTGCTGTTTTCAAAATTACATTTCTAGTTTTAAAGTTTATGTTTTCCTTTGTTACTTTTCTATTTTAGTTTAGTTTCTCTCTATTACATTTAACTCATTAAAAATAGCATTATTTACATTCATGTAAATTATGGATAGCATTAGATTCTTACAACTTTCATTGTCAACATTAGTCCCTAGTCCATTTAGAATAAATTCATCAACAAACAAAAACTAAAAACTAAAAAAATAAAAAGAAACAATTCAAAAAATGCTTCAATTAAGAAAAATTATATCATCCAAGCCTTTTAGTAGTGATGATTTAGGCATGTTAGATGAAGCTTTTCAAGACTTCCTCTCACTAAGATCATCCATTAAGGCTTGTCATGAAAAACCAAAACCAATTGAAGTTAACTTAACCCTCAAGCCTTTTAGTACTGATAACTTTGACATGCTAGATGAATCCATTGTAGGCTTCATCTCACAAAACCCATCCACTAAGGCTTGTAGTGAGAAACCAAAAACAAAAGAATTCAATGTGATTCAACCTCAACTTATCCTTTACCCACCTTTGCACAAACCTCAACCTAAAAATAAACTCGAGTCCATGCTTTATCCACCTAAGAATAATGTTTTGTAGTAACTGAGTCAAGATACATAATAATAGAAACAATATGCAACCACAACAAACCACCCTGAAAACCTTACCTTAGCCTAATCCCATATTGCCTAGTGCTCCTCGCTTGCCTTCAAATAGTGGGAAGGGGTATGATCTTGTTGAAAAACTTAAGAATACTCCTACAAAAATATCCCTTTGGGACCTAATTCAGAATTCACCAAACTATCACACTATGCTTCAAACAGCCT
Source organism: Sequoia sempervirens (assembly GCA_007258455.2). NCBI lineage: Eukaryota > Viridiplantae > Streptophyta > Pinopsida > Cupressales > Cupressaceae > Sequoia > Sequoia sempervirens. Next base: position 462,340,103 of record VDFB02271358.1, read on the forward strand.
TACAACAAGTAGTGGTTCCTCCTAGTACAAATGCAAATGATGTGGCGGCTCTAATACAAGGAATGAATATAGTTAATGTATACATTATCTTTCACCAACATGAGCTCCCTCCCTTGGAATTGAGAAAGAAAAATGACGCCTTCACAATAATAGCCCAATTTAATAGAATAGGTATCAAAAGGACCCTTGTTGACAATGGATCAACCCTAATGTGTGCAGTGTGAAACTCCTAGATAGATTCGTGTAGAAAAATCCAAAATTGAGTTTGACTCCTTATCGATTAGAGGATTTGACAATGTCAAAAAGCAACCGCTCAGTGTGATTACCCTACCTATTATAGTTGGAAAGGATACCCTACAAACTCCTATTCATGTCATGCCTCATGATATTTCATACAATCTTCTTTTGGGAAGACCATGGATTCATGAGATGCATGCGGTGCCTTCGACCCTCCATCGCATCATGAAATACATCTATAACAAGGTATACCAAGTTGAAATAGATCCCAAGCCTGAAAGTTTCTTGCAACTCAAAAAGGGAACAACAAGTCCTCTAAGTACATTAATTCCAACATCCCACATACAACCTATATAAGTTGACAAACAAGAAGAAGAAACAATGTCCAAATTATTTGGAGATGATTGGGGTTCCTTGGAGTTCACACCTTCATTTATGGGAGAGTATATAATAACAAGAATGGAGGATGAAAAAAAAGAACAACCAATGGTTATGTCAATTTAGAATTCAGAAAAGCCTTCAAACATATCATCCTCACCTACTTTGGAAGAAAATAGAAGTTACACAACTAATTTTGATGAGATAGATTATGAACAGCCACCAAACCCAAAAGAAATGGAAAAAATTTATGGGAGAGGTTATGAACTTGTGAAACAATTGAGATACAACGATAAAGGATATGGAAAGAAAGAACAAGGCATTTAAGTTCTTATTGAACCTAACACGAAAGAGACAAAAACTAGTTTAGGGTAGTTGTTTTCTAAGACAACGAAAGAAACCAAGAGACCATCATTAAACATCAACACTATCATGTGCAAGCCACAAACTAATATTACTATGAAACATACTGAATTGCTTGACATGACTTCCCCACCATCATGGGAGTACTTTGAAAGTGATGAAGCCTTGAATTTTTTTTAGGAGTTTATAATAAGTCATATTCTTCTCCTCCAAACAGAAAGGTTACATGTGCTATGATTAGTACTAAACAAAAATATGTGGCAAGCGAAAGTCATGACAAGGACATAAGTATGAAGCAATATGAACTTGAATTTCCAAAGTTGAATGCACTCCCTTTAGGAGACACAATTGATACACCAATGGATATAAATGATAAAAGGAAAGTTATTAAGATAGGGAAGTTCCTTGATGATGAAAAACAAGAGGAGACTACAACATTACTTCATGACTTTCTTGAAATTTTTGCTTGGAAATATTTAGACATGTTAGGAATAGATCCAAAGATAGTAACACATAACATTGTCCTTACTAAAAATTCTAAACCGATTCAACAAAAGATAAGAAAGGTGAATCCTAAAATAGCTTTGCTTGTTAATGGTGAACTTGAAAAACTTCTTGACATTGGTTTCATACGACCTATAGATTATTGCCCTTGGATCTCAAACATTGTCGTAGTTGCAAAACCTGACAATCATATTAGGATGTGTATGGATTTTTGTGAACTAAATAAAGAATCTTTAAAAGAATATTTTCCCCTTCCTAATATTGACATGGTAGTTGACTCAACTACGGGTCATGTTGTGTTGTCATTCATGGATGCATTTTCTAGATATAATCAAATCTTTATCAATCCTCAAATAAATATAAGACAACAGTCACTATAGTTTGGGGAACATTTTGTTGGGTTCTGATGCCCTTTGGATTAAAGAATGCAGGCACAACATATCAAAGAGCTATGAAACTGATATTCCAAAACTACATACATAATATTTTGGAAGATTATGTTGATGACATCCTAGCTAAATCTTTGATAAGACAAGACAATGTGAGTGTCCTTAGAAATATATTTGAGTGGATGCAAAAATATAACATGAGATTGAATCCAAAAAATTGTGTCTTTGGTGTAGATAGTGGAATTTTTTTAGGGTTTATCATATCTCATAGAGGTATAGAGGTGGACACAAAGAAAATTGATGCCATAATCAACATGCCACCTCCTAAAAACATTTATTAATTGTGCACATTACAGGGAATAATCCATGCCATCTATTGTTTTGTAGCATCTTTAGTTGACTGAACATTACCATTCACACACATTAAAAAGGATGTGCACTTCAATTGGAATGAATATTGTAAAAATGATTTTGAGAGTTTGAAAGAATACCTTGCAACTCCACCCATTTTACAACCTACCATGCCAAACAAACCTTTTATACTTTACATTGTTGCATCAGCTAATGCTCTTGCAACAATTTTGGCTCAACAAGACGAACATGGTAAAGAACATCCTATTTATTACAGTAGCAGAACTTTGATAGATTATTAGAAGTGGTACACAATAATTTAAAAAAAAAAATTGGCCCTTGTATTCGCTACCAGTAAGTTGTGACATTATGTATAGAATGTGGAAATACAAGTGATGAAAAAATTTGACCCTCTTAAACATCTTTTTTATAAAACAGATTTATTGGGACACCTAGCTAAGTGGGTAATGTTGTTGACTGAGTTTTACCTTACATTTGTTTCACAAAAAAAAATTAAAGGCCAAGTCTTAGGCAACCACTTGGCTGACGCTCCTTCCCCTCTAGCATTACCTAGCACTCGCACTTTCCTCGACAATAATGTGTTGAAAATTAAACTTAATACATGGGAGTTGTACTTTGATGGATCTAACTATATAAATTACTTTGGCACTAGGTTTATACTAATCCCACCTATAGTTAAGTGTATTCCCTTGTCATATCAGTTAAAATTCCTATGTACAAATAATATTGTTGAGTATTAAGCTTTGCTTGCTAGGTTACGTGCTGCTCTGATCTTGGGTGTAAAAGACATTAAAATATTTGGTGGCTCACAATTAGTAATCAAAAAATAAATGGAACATATCAATAAAAGCATGAAAAATTATTAAAATACAAGGATCTTACAATGTACTTGTTAGAGAAGTTTGAGTCATTTACCATTGATAACATCCCACAAAATGATAATCGACATATAGATGCAATGGTGAGTGCAACCTCTCTTATATCACCTCAAGATCCTTCAAAATATTTCACATTCATTGTTCATCCCATCATGTAACCTTTGATCAATGAAAAAATGGAATACATGCTAAGAAAAACTAAGGAAGGCTCGAGTGAATGGTATGATACAATATTTAATTATTTGAAAAATGGTACCTTTCCTGACCTGGCAACCAAGAACCTCTGAGCCCGCTTGCGCAAGCTCACATCTAAGTATATAATTGTCACCGATGTGTTGTATCAGAGATAATTCCATGGTCTCTTACTTAGATTCCTATAACACTTGAACAAGCCCATGCATGTGCTTGTGGTGGCCATTTTGGAGAAAAAACATTTGTTCAAAATTTATCTACATTGGGTACTATTGGAGAAACATGGAACATGATTGCTTTGATTACGTCATAAAATGTTGAAAATGTTAGGAGAATAGCAATATAACCCATGCTCCTTGTGAAATTCAAGCTGAAGTTCTGATATGGCCCTTTGCAGTTTGGGGATTAGACATTATAGGAAAGATATCACCTCCTTCTTCTGCCAAACATACATTTAACATCCCTAGAACCAATTACTTCAGAAAATGCGTAGAGATCATTCCCCTTTGATCCACAACAACTTAGGTAATATGTCATTTCATATTGGAACACATTATTTCCTGGTTTGAACTTCCTTCTGTGTTAGTCTCTGATATTGGTACACCATTTAAGACTAATGATGTGAAGAAATTCTTGGAGAAATTTAACATACAACATCATTTTTTGACACCCTATTACCCATAATCTAATGGTCAAGTTGAATCAACTAAGAAATTTCTTGCACAAATCTTGAAGAAAACTATTAAAAAGCATCATAAGGATTGGCATACATAATTACACTATGCGTTATGGGCTTATCGCACAAGTGTTAAATCCTCTACAAGGACTACACCTTACAATCTTGTCTATGGTAGTGAGGCAATAGTTCCCTTGGAGTTAGAGATTCCTATGTTAAGAATCACTCTTCAAGGACTTATTGATGATAGAAATTATTGAACTATAGATTTTTGGGTAGGATTTATAGGATACTCTTACACTCTTAGGAATGTTTCACCTAAAAGGAGATAAACCCCACTCAAAATTATAGCTGGTTCACTCAAATTAAGATGTATATGATGTTATTTAGACTAAATGGAATGATCTAAGTGCAATTAAATGACCTATTTGACTAATTATGAATGCAAAACTTAAGAATTATGTAATGTTGGAAAACACAATGTAATATGCAAACATGAACTAAAGTATCAACAAATGCAAAACAAAAAAGAAGAAGGCTGAATCAGAGTGCACCTGGGTAGAGAATGGAGAATCTGAAGTGTCCTAAATGCTGGTAGAGATCACTGAAAAATCACCAGTGGGACTCATTCGCCACTAATGGCGAATTAGTCCTACTTCTAATGAAAACTTCTGAGAACTTATTTTTGTGTGTTGGGATCCAAAATCGGCTAAAATTTAGATTTCCACCCTTAAGGTGGGACTCATTCACCACTGACGGTAAATCGGTCCACTCCCAAAATTTTTTGAAATCAAGGACCAATCCTGTAGCACCAGATCTGAGGTTGTCTGCTTGTCGGGTTGATGAAGTCAAATCTACAAAAAATGGACATAATGTCTTCTCCAAGCTTGAAATAGGTTTTAGTTGACTTGAAACACTTTGTTGACTTCATGTCCACTTTTCAACACCTAATAACTTGTCAAATCTACATACACAAGTCTGCAAACACACATGCAAAAAGGGGAAAAATGGATAAGGGTTAGGTTATAGGGATTTTCCTTGGTTAAATCCCACTTTGGTAATCAAACCCTTAATGAAGAAATGGAATGGAAGAGAATGATAAAAAATAACATGCAAATGCTATCAACTTACCAAACCCCTATTGAAGATATAATAATGGTTGCACCAAAATACTTGATTAATACTTGATTCAATGGTGCAAAGTGCTTGAATGCTTGAATGAATGTGTGAGTAAGTGAACTTGATGAATGGGGGTTAAAATGAGAAGAAAAAAACTTATTTATACATACTTGTGCCTTAGTAACCTGAAGATATGTCATCATAGGCTAACAAAATGTGATTTTAAATAAAAACATGAAAGAAAATTTGAAATGTTTTGAATTTTGAGCCAAGAGGGACTCATTCAGCACCCATGGCGAATGGGTCCCACCTTGGTCTTGAAAGTGAGTGTCGGGAATTAAGTCACATTTAATGTTTTTTTTCAAGTTTACATTAAAAAACAATCTTAATTAAGCCTTATAACTTGGGCATAAAGGTGTCAAATAAAGCATAAGAAAGGTGTAAATAGTGAAATTAAGCCTAGAAAACCATGAAATCTTGTTACAAAACTTTACAACACTTTATAATAGGACTTGATAAGTGATGAAAAGGTGATTTTTACGTGAATTGCAATGAATATAGTCTAGAAAATTGTAGAAATGTTTTACAAAACTTCACTACATGTTTACAAGATGCCATAATTTGAAATTTATGGACCTAATATGAATGTTTAAGCCACATTGCAACATTAAATCAAAGAAAAGTGGACCAAGCATCATGGAGAAAGGCCTAAAAGACCATGAAAATGACAAGGGGTCATTTTTCTATAGGAAAACTATAAAGAGAAAATATTAGGGTATGTGCAAGATCATGATGGGCCAAAAAGTGGTGATATGATGGGTATGTGTAGGGTATGTGGCTGACGACCTTTTTTTTACCCAAAATTGATAAAATGAAAAGGGTTTTTAAAGGATATTCTTGGCTTTCCACCAATATAAATTATGCTTTACTTTGAATTTAATAAATAATTATTATTCATTTTCTATTTGAATTACGACTAAAGTCTTGATTGATAGGATGATTGAAAAAAATCTATAGCTTTCAAACAATATCACATTTTTTGTATGTAAAAAATGTGTCACATTCTATGCTTCACATACTATAGGATAATAAAAAATAAAATTCAATTTCATGAAGTTTTGACCAAGTTAAGGTGATCAGACATATGATTTTTTATATTTTTTAAAAGTTGTAATAAAAAAATCATAATTAATTATTTACTTGGAAAAAAATTACAAAAAAATATGCATCACATCAGTACATGAGTCCTATACTTATATCTAAAATTTTATAAAAAATATTATCATTTTATTGTGGTTAGGATGGTGAGACAAACACCTACTTCTTATTTTTTCCCTAAAATTTAAGTACTACTCCATTGAAATTTCAAATTTTCACCAAATATATTTGTTTTCTTTTAAATAAATCTAGTATTTTAGAAAATATATTCAATTTGCTACAGATTCTATTCTTACATATTTTTGAAATAATATAGCCAACTTATTCAAAATTTTACGTCAATTTTCCTAACTATGATTTTTTTGAAATTTTCGCCACTTAAGGACCTATTTTTTCCATGATGATCCTACACATACCCATTACATTAGCTTGAAATGCTCGATGAACAACACATCAACACTCTTGAACATATTTAGGCTTATTGAAAAAGGAAACAACGATATTACAATATCAATGCCATCCCTCACACATTCAACAAAGGTGATTTAGTCCCATATGAAAATAAATGCAACTTCAATGCTGACCCAAATGAAAGAGGAAAATTTAGTCCTAATTGGTTTGGACCATACATAATTAATTTTTTTTTTGGGTCTAGTGTATAGGTATTAAAAGAACTAGATGGCACACATCTCAAAGAACCTATCAATGTCGTGCATCTGCACTAATATTATGTCTAATCCCTTAAATAGTATGAATGATAAAGCAATGTTGTTAGAGCTACTATATTATATTCCATATGATTTTGCATTGATTCATTCCTAACAAACACTCAGACGTATGTCTTTAACACTAAGGTGATTATGTAAGTCATTTTTATATAATTACTTTAGGTTTCATGCTATTCAATTTCATCTCGTGTGTTATGTTAGTTTAGATCCTTATATGCATTTAATGTTCTTTAGTTAGATCATTAGTGCATTTAATTTAGCATAGCATACTTAATTAAAATGTTGCATCTAAGAGAAACTATAATAAGTTTTAATTAGATCTTTTATAGTATGTTAAATCATGAAGATATTCATTAAATAATATTACAAAGGTTATTTAATTAATCACATTTCCATTTAACATTCAACACATAAAAATAACTAATAAAACATCATATGCTCATATATATATATATATCACAGTTTTATGTACATGTCATCCATATATACAAAATTATTGAGGTCTATGGATACCAGATCCCTTGGGATTTGGTACTTGTATTGCTCCAGTGGTGGTATGTCAGGAGATGGTGGGGTGCGATCATGATCACGATCCACCGAATCTAAGAGCAAACTCTAAGCCTTGTATCTATCCTAGGGCCTCTCGATGTGCTCCTGCTATCTAATCTCTCTCTGCCTGTAGTCTGGCTACCTCTGACTCTAGTCTCTCGAACTCAGATGGGATTCGAGATGACTATGCCTCTAGTGTGACATTGGCTTGACAGACTCACCTCCTCAAACTATCATATGTAGCTCGTAGTCTCATGAATGACCTGAGTGACTCTGGGTCCTGATCCATAATAGGAGGGGGCACAAAGTTTGAGTCTTTGGCATCCTCGTCAACTAATGCGGGAACTATCTTTGTAGTTTCTTATCGATAGAGATCCTGTAAATATCTCACAACTCTTCCAAGATAGGAACCATAAATAATTAGTACACATCATGATATATATATATATATATATATCATAAATATAAACAAAAAGTACATGGATAAATAAAATATAATTGCCAATATCTCTTGTAGGCTATGAAACATCAGCCTCATCTTGTGTAGGAGGCATGGAAGATGTGCTAGCTCCTCCATGATAATGGGTACTAATGCCCGCTATGGCCTTTGCTTGTGATTTAGTCATACGAATGGGCTAGGGATCTCCCCACCCATGTCATGCTCGATCCTCAGCTATTACCTCATCACCCCTACTAATGGGCTACTCCTCCTCGTCCTCATCATCATCATAATCATCTCCTCAATCCTGGTTGTCATAGTCAAGATCTACATCCTCATCATACTCTTCATCTATGACATTCATAAATATGTCTGCAGCCCTGTACCGTATCTGCTCGGCCCTATCCTCTACCTCATATCCCTCATCTTCCATTGGTCCTGCATCTCCTATAGGCTCATCCATGGGAAATACGTGAGATAGTCATGATACTATCCACCATTCCTCATAGTGTCTATGGCATTGACATCATCAGTGTTGGAGATTGGAGGCATGTCATGATCTAAGTACTCAAAGTCATTGTAGACTACATTATCTGTAGTGAACCGTACTATATCTCCTGGTCTCTAGGCACTCTGCACTGACCTCAAGAAGAAGGGTCATTCCCTAGGTGGTGTATGTACTTGCCAAACTACCACACAACCTGATCATAGTAGAAAGGACATTTTACATAATCATGTCAACCAATCAAAATCTATCCAGTTGTAATCTCTTCATCTGGTGAGTGTGATCTAGCCACTAAAGTGTAAGTTGATATGGTCTCTAAAGGATCTCATCCTCCTCCAGTCAGTCAAACCATGCTCTCAAAAAGTGTAAATAACCATACTACTAGAATCGTCATAAAGGATAGCTAAAGGCCCGAGGGTACCCCACCACTATCGGGCATGGGAAGCCAATAGGTCTAGTACATGTGATATTCTTAAGGAAACAAACCCTAAGAAGCAAACAGTGTACCATGTTGTCCACCTCCTAAAAGAAAAACCATCCAAGATCATAGTATAAGTGCGCTAGGACACAATGCCCCTAGGCATATATTGTCTTGTGCTTTACCATCCCTCGTATTAGGTGTACCAGTCCTCCCTCTAGGTGTGTTTCCTTCCCCTCAAGGATGAGTAGTGCAACTATGTGCTTCATAATCAATCTAGCTAGTGGGGCTCATGAATATAGTAGCATTGGTAGATCAATCTGTGCCCTCACTCACTCATCATGCACTAGTCCATTTAGGAAATACTACGTGTCAACCTTCTTCTCATGGAATAACTGATCTCATTTGAAGTTTACCCGATCACCTCAAATAGGAACTTAGATTATGAGGTTGATGTCTTCTAAGGTGATTTCCATCTCACTAGTAGGAAGGTGGAATATACACGTGTCAGAATCCAAGCACTCGACTAGAGCCATCAACATCGCATCATGGTACCTCATGGGGCCATGAGGTACGACCAATATATCCCTATATCCTGTAGTAGCTTTGTGTCCTCCACTGAAAGTGTCGGGGCTAAGTCTCTAAGAAAACTAAGTTGTCTCCCACCTGGTCCTACAACACATCTAGTCTTGCGAGCGTATAGTCTTGTCCACTCTACAACTTTCATCATTCTTCAATTGATCTCAAGCTACGAAAAGGTAAAAGACAAAGTAAGAATTTACTTCACTTTTTGCTCTTATGTATGTTAAAGCTAGGGTTTTTATAATAGTAAGGGTTAAGAAGTGCTTCTTCATTCAAGTTAACATAATAGGTGCTAGAGAGCTCCACTTTCAACATCGTTTGTTGCATTAGAATTGTGATTCCACTCCTGACATCATCAATCATCTATCATTATGTGGCATGGTTCTTGGAAATTCCCTCTAATATGACTTACCATATTAGATGTGACTTGATTTCTACCTTGATTCCACCTCCATAAAGCAAGCGAAATCAAGGGGGGCATACATCTACCCTCGAATTTGATTTCAAAAACTAAGATAAGAGGATTTTTGGACAACTAACAAATTTGTGTTGCAGGATGCAATTCCTAATTTTGTGGTTTTGTAGATAACTACACTAGGGGCTTCATTCTCCCATCTTTTGAATGAGTATCCTTTTATGAGATAAAAGTGCATTGTTTAGAGTCCTTTAGCTTGCATATGCACGTAGAGTCATATGGATGCTAAAGTGGGGGCTAAATGTGGACACTAAAATTGTACTCCCTTCTCGAAGATAGTATAATCCTTTGCCTAATTTAGACCTATCTTGGGAACCCTTGCTTTAATTATCCTTTAAATTAACTTTCATAGGTCCCTAGGACCAATTATTTCAGACTGTGAGGCTTATTCCACTCAAAAATCATTTAAAATCATGACAAAAACCATTTTAGACATTCAAATCTTGAAAACCTGCCTTAGAAACCTTAGGCGGGACTCATTCGCCACCTTGGATGAATGAGTCCCCTTTGGTGGGACCCATTCACCAAGGATGGCAAATGAGTCCCTTTTGGGGAATTTTTCAAGTTTGAGTGGGAAATTCACCAATTTAGTTCAAATTTTTGATGGATGTCAGCCTTTGAAGTCTAAATAACAGTCAATTAGGTGTCAATGCCTCTAAATACAAGTTTCTAAATCATTTTCAAGACATCTAAGCAATCCAAGCATAATTCTAAGCCTTTTGTGCAAGCAAACTCAAGAGTCAAGTGTTGGGGATCTTTCACAAGAGCATTCACAAGTCTATTAGCAACAAAGTTGAAGATAGAAGTGGCGTTGGTGACATTTTCAGGGTTATGAAATGGGCCTATCAAGAAATTAATGATCTTAATCTCAAAAATAGGGTTCTAAATAACAAGTTGGAGGAACAAGAATTGAAGTTGTTCGCTCTTAGAAATGAAGAAGGAAAATGGAAAAAGAACAATACTAGAATAGGAGAAGATGACATCGAGGAAAAGTATAAGACTTTGGAAGTTGAAATTGTTAAAATAAAAAATAACATGAAAAATTTTGTGGAACAAAACCATAAAATGGCTAGGCACAATGCCATTATCATCAAGGCAATGTCTAAAAAGTTGGAAAAATTGCAACATGGCTCGTTGGTTGTTGATCTGGAAGAGCACAAGGATAAAAGCAAGAACGAGGACCAAGGTATATCGAAAAGGACCCATGCCAACCTTAAGAGGAAAGTGCTTCCTACTACCCAGATGGTACAGATCTTAAAGAGGGGGGTTTATGAAATGAATGACTTGGAAGCTGAGACTGCAGAAACATTAAAGTCCCAAGTTTAGTCGGTGCTGGCATTTTGTCTGGTCTTTTTGGGTCTTTTCTGTGGCCTTTGCTAGCTTTTTTGGTGGTTGTGGCTTTGCCATTTTGATTTTTTCTTTACAACCTCTCTATTAATGGGGTCTTTTACAATCTTATCTTTGGTTTGTAAACTTTGTGGTTTTGGGTCCTGTAAAACCCATTTTTTCCTCTTTGAAAAACATTCAACCATTTTTTTTAGGTCTTCAAGCTCACTTTAATTCAAGATCAAGCATTGTTAAGGGTTGATCATGGATTATTATGGTGAATCAATTCTAGGTTGGGGAGATGCAACTAGCCATCAAGCCAAACCTAAGGACTTGTTTTCTAAGTGATTCCATCTTCCACATTCACTTTATCTTCGACCTAAGGAAAGTTTACACAACATTGTGTTGCATTTGGGGTGATTGAAGATCTCCTAAGGTGAATCCTACATAATTCAAGTTTTCTCATGCATTTTTTTCTTGCACATTAGAATAGGATTTTATCATGTTTCGGATTTCTTAGTCTTAGACACAGTTAAGGCTAGGGTTTGTATGCACATTTCATTATTCCGTTCAAGGTTTAATTACTAAACTAGTGGTTTGACCGAGGAAAACCCCCCATTAGCAAATCAAGTTATATTCTATTTTGTAGGTATTTTCTTAGATTTGGATCTAGAATCTAGTTTAGAAGGAAAGTGCAAGTGTTGGAGTCCAAATTAGAGTTTCCAGTTTCTGAAAAATTAGAACATGGTTGATTCGCTATTAATGGAAAATGATTCCCACTGAAGGTTTCTTTTAGATTTGTTTGCAAATTCCAATAACCTTTTCTCCAAAATAAATTTCTGGGCATAAACCCTTATTTGGGACTGATTTTCCCAAGTTGGCGAATGAGTCTCAACAAGCCAAAATGTTAGACTTTTTAGAATTTCATAATCATTTCTAGTCTTCACTCCAATCTCTACAAGTTTCTAGATTCACTATTTCTATTTGGCTTTCCTATTTTATTTTATTTGCATTCAATTTATCTTTCTAGGTCTTTTTGCATATCACACTATATTTTCAAACATTTTGCATTTTCCAAGTTTACACTTGGTGGTGAACCCCTTTCTTGTCTCATTCATCTCCAAGGATATTTTATAGTGAGATCTATCTCACATGCTTCATTGGGTTGAGATATCTAAGGTATTCTTGAATGTGAACATTGTGAAATTGAATCCCTTTCTCCTAATTCCATTTAGTGTGGACAAGGAAGTGAAGCATCCATTTCTGGTGTCCACACATACTAATCAAAGATTAATTAGATTAATCTTGATTAAAGAGGATTGTAGAGGATGTTGACATGAGGAGAGAAGAAGATAAATTAAAAATTAATTTAATTCACTTGGTTAAAGTGACTAAATTAAATAGATTGGGGTGTTTATTTAATTTAGAGATGAATGGGGTAAGGTATTTAATTGATTAATTAAATACCTTAGGGGACATTAGGATAAGTTGAAATATTAATCAAATAATAAATTATTTAATTAATATGGCTTATGGATGCAGGATAGAGGAATGTGAGGGTGAATTTGACCATATGGGAGTGGTAAAATTCAAGTGTGTATAGATAGATATTCCATTTAGTGTTGGTGAGGTAATATGTGGGTGTGAGACTTGTGTAGGATAATGTCATGCCTACATAGTTTGTACCTAAAAAAAAAAGGAAAAATCTCAAATAAAACTCCTTAGCTATACACCTACCTAGGGATATTCTCTACAATGCAAATTGAGGTAACTTCTAACACAAAGGGATGGTCTTGTAGTACAACAATTGTACAATGATCATTTTCTCATACAAATGGTATATATTTTTGTATTTCCAACATGGATGGACCCTAAAGGAACCAAAAATAGTCTTGTCCCAAAAAGTGGAAATGCTAAATATATGAATTTTTATTTTCTTAACACATTATAAAACCAAAAATATTTTTGTCACAAAAAAATAATACTAGAGCAAATATGACTCTCCTAGAGATGATAAAAGCTAACTAGATTATTAGTAACTCTTTTCATTAACAATTTTCACAATACATTTTATTATTTTTAAATTATATTTTATTATTTATAGATGGGCTCTAGTATGTACTTGGTTCAATTCTTATTATCTAAGTTGATTTTTTGGAACTCTAGTTCAACCTACAAACTAATTTAGGTATCTTTTACACCCTATTATTTTCGTAGTTTTATGTACAACTCAACAAAGAATTAATGTGTTGGAATTTTTTTAACCTATCGTACCTTTCACTTATTTATTTATAAAAATCTAGAATATGGGAGAAAAGTTGTAATTTTTTTCATGAACCCTGGAAACATGAAATCATCGTCTATCATCTCCTCATAGGAGATCACATGGACCAATGCAAATAGATTGGTCTCAAGAGAATTTGTATCATGCCAACACTCAAACTAGTATTCATATTATAACAAGATACAATACCAAAACCACTCTAAATTGAGAATCTTTATCTCTAATCATGTGAAGATAAAAACCTACCAACAATAAACCTACAAATGTGAAAGAAATATTTTTTAGTAATAGAATCTAAGAGATCATCCAAGACATCAAAAAACATTAAATAATATCATCAACCATAAAATGATGAATCCATAAAACTACCAACAACTCCCATTATACAATGATACCAAAATATACATGGCTAAATGTAGTCTTGTAAATTGTCACCCTTGAAAATTTAACAATATTTTTGGCCCCCTACTAAGTGCATTTTCCTAATTACATTGATTAATTATTTTTTTCATTTCCATTTTTGAGAAAGAATTAAATATAATAAGTTAAATTAAATATTTATCTAATAAGTGTCTTAAAAGAAAAATAGGGCTGAACTAGGGTGCCCTCACCCGTGTCCCCCCTAACCATGCCCTAAATATTAATATTTCTTGATGTCCATAATATATTTATGAATCTGATCATTTGTTGGCTTATCAAAAATGTTAATGCAAGATATGTTGAAACTCATATAAATATAAGTCTTTCTCTCCATTTGAACACCTACTGAAATTTTGATAACTTAAGAAAAATAAAAAGTATAATTAAAGAAATTTCAAGAGCAGAATAATTACCATATCCACAACACTCTTTTAGCAAAATTCATGTCTACTTGACACTTCAAAAAATCTATGTTTAAATGCATTATAAGATGTTTATGATTATCTTTATTTATAATTATGAGAAATAACACTTGCAAGATCTTCAAGAGACCTTCAATTTATCCTTGTATGTGATGAGCCAAATGTTCTTAGTCCAACAAGGAACATAGATTTGAGTGGTAAGTTACACTATTGTCATTTATCAATTTTTTTTATCCACTTTTATTTTCTCTCCATAGAGCATGCAATTCATATTATTGACATCATAGTTATTTGTGGGTGTGGAAACACCAAAATGGGGTCTACCTTAGGAAATCCCCTATATGACACAACACTTCTTCTATTTTCCTTCTTGCAAGTTACAAGTCTGAAGTGGATTCAAGTAGATTGGAGATCTCAAGAATTAAAAACCCTAAGACAAGAATTGAATTCCACTCTCTCATAAACTATCAAACTTTAGAATAAGATCTTGGTAGGAAAAGACATCCAAACTGCAATACACTAGTACAAGTTCTGAAATACTAAAAAGTACCATTTCCATACTAGGGAATCCTTGATTCTATCCAACGAATTTTGCATCAAATTTTTATGCCAGGTTCCTATTATGCCTTGCATAACCACCCCATTTTATTTTGGAACAAAATGGGTCCCCCTTTGTCCTTTTGTAGTTTTGGGCATTTTCTTTGTCCTATCAGATGCGGAACCGGGACCAATATCGAACTTGGATTTTCATCCAAGTTCCGGCCTTCTTCTGTTCCCATTTCCGGTCCTGATAGTTCCTTGGTCTTGCCTTTTTGCTCTGTCGGATCCGGGACCGGAGCTAAAGTTGAACTTTGAATTCTTTCGATGTTCCTAGTTCGGGTTCCATCCCGAGTCTGATTCCACTCTCTCTCTTTTTCGTTGGTCTTCTTCCTTTGGTTTTGTGTCATGTGCCTTAGGTGTTTTCTTTTCAACCTTAGGCATTTTTCTTTTGTTTTGGCAGACCTAAAACCGGAATGGAAACCAAACTTGGAATTCCTTTTAAGTTTTGTTTTCTTTTCCTTCCTTGGTCCCGGTTCCGCCTCTTTTGTTTTTTCTTGTGTGTCTTTTGGTTTTTGTTTTGGCAGACCCAGAACCGAAACTGGACCTGAATCGTGAAAATTTCAAAAGTTCCAGGTTCGGATTCTGTTTCGATCTTGGTTTTGCATGTCCTATCCTTTTTCCTTTTTTCTCCCATTTGTTTGGTCGTGGGGTCTTCTTCTTCCTTTCCACTTTTCTTTTTCATTCTTTTGGTCATCTCTTTGTATGTTGTCAGAGGCGGGATCAGGATGGAATCCAGAACTGAAACTTTGAAGAAGTTTTAATATTGGATTTAGTTTCGCCCTTGCCCCCGTTGCGTTTCACCCGAGATTGATTTTGCTCTGATCCCGCCTGTGTGTGTTTCCATTTTCGTGGATGCAGAGCCGGAATGAGATCTGAACTTGGAAATGTTGATTATTTCCATGGTTAGTTCCCATCTCGACTCCGTTGCCGATTTTGATTTCTTTTTGGCCCCACCCCTGCTAGTTCTGAGGATGAAGGAGGGGTGTCATTTTGGGGTCATATTTTGTCCCGATCTCAGTTTCGTTAGGATTCATCCAATTTTTCCTCTCAATCCCAGTTCGGTCTTGGTTATGCCCCCTCTAGTTTTGAAGGTAGGTGTTGTCTTGGTCCCACTTCCGCCCCCACCAGAGTTGTGTTTCTTTTGATAAAATTGAAGGCATGATAAATAATGATATATTTTATTTTCCTTTGAGAACTAATGGAGGCATCTATTTTACAAGATCGAGTTATTTATCTGAAGATGTCTCTCGAGTAAGTTTCACCAAAGGATGTAGTTCGACATGATGTCTGGCCGAAGAAATAAGGTATTTCTGACTCGGAGAGTCTTGACGAGGGGAGGTGACTTCGGCAAGAGGTCTTGCCGACCCGATAGGGTCTCGCCGACATATTTTGTACCCTCGGTGTAGCATGTTGAGCTCAGTGTAACGTCTCGCTGACCAAGCAAAGTCTCCCCGAAATGAAATGAGCTCTCGATGAAAGGAAGCGACTATGGTGTAATGTCTCAGCGAGGGAAGCTGGTCTCACCGACATGGAATGAGCCCACCATAATGTCTCACTGACCTGATGGTGTCCCATCAACATGTGATCTGATGTCAACAACTTTTGACCACCCGGGGGTCCCACGTGGAATATATTCGCCCAATCAGATAGAACTAAAGGTGAACCCTGGGTAGTTTGATTGATTGGCTACAAATAGGAGGAAGGTCAACATAATGCAACATATGTATATCTGCTCTATGAAGGAGCCGATGGAGCAACTCGATGAACACTGGTGCAGGGATCTGATGAAAAGTCTAGTACTGCTTCTAGAAGACGGTCAACACACATAAAGATCTAGAGCAGGAAGAGGGCCAAAGGAGGGAGGACTAAACTATGAGTCATAGTGACAACTGGGGTCTACTGGCAAAAGAGAGATCGACATTAACGATGATAACGATATTTTAGGGCATTCAAAGTAGCCCCGCTGAAGTTCAAAGATGGACACGGAGGCCAGAAGTAAATGCGGTGGTTGCAAAAGGTCTAAAGGTTTCTCCTGGTGGCAATCCTTCACCAATATGGATAGTAGGGATGTGCATTTAATATGGAACTGACTTTATTCAAAAGATCTTGACGCTGACTCTCTTGTAGGGATGAATATTTTGTAAACCCTAAAAAAATGGGCCGACATTCTTTTCAAGAGGTGGTGTATATATGGCATTCTTTCCTCTTTGTAAAGGGTTAGGAGTTTTTGAATACATTGAAGGAAGAAAGAAAAGTTAGCAGAAATACAAAAGGAATAGAGTAGACAGTTCTTGATATAGATTTAGAAGAGTAGGGATTTTTTGAAGGATAGAGGAGATAGAACTGCATCCTGTTTCTTAGTAAAGGGAGCTTCTTTTATCTTCTTAGTTAGGAGTTAGATTCAGCATAGAAAGGAATGTATATCTTTCCAGTTTTCTTATTGTAGATGGAAACAATCTGCAGACATGGATTTTCTATACACTAGTGATTGTGCCAAATTTGTAAATGTTGCTTATCTGTTTCACCAACAGTAGGAGCAACTAGACTCGAATCTACTTCATATTGTGTTCTGGAATGTTATTTATCTTGAGTTAATCATTTGATTTGAGAAGATTTCAAGGAATGAAGTGTTATTTTGTGTTTTAATTAAAATGGTAACTAGTAATTTGTTGTGAAAATCAACACTGTGAATGGATGCAACTGTGTGTTAATCAAAAGTTAATTTTTTTCTTCAGTTTTAGTTTACAATTCCTTGAAATATATCAAGTCTGGTTAAGTTAGATGAATTATCATTCTTTTCATTACCAAAACCTTGATCTATCTTTTTCTATTTCTTTAAAACCCTAGTTAAAGTAGGTTTAAATTCATGCTCGATCTTAGAACAATCTAGAAGCTTAACACCAATAGGCCCCTTGAATATTACTGTTACATTGACCATTGAGCAACATCAACACAGTTGAGAACTAACTACAAAGACCTTGGGAGATAAGACATCCATGTGTTGTCTTTCTCTTTCAGGAGAAACAAAATAGCAATATTCTATTTAACTGTTGCTGTGCCATTTCGCTAGTCAACAGTTCCCTTTTGTCTACTCTCTTAAGCTTTTCTTTCTATTTCTACACTTTGGTTCTATATTTTCTAGATTATTTGATAATTTATCTCTTTAGTCTTATTTTATCTAGTTTTGTAGCATCAATCATCACATCCAAATCTCATCAATCCCAACAAAAGGGGTACCAAATCCCTAACCAACTATTTAGGCTCTCCCTTGATGAAAACATCCAAATAATTTCTTTTGGTTAGTTTTGTGTCCCGCAATGTTGATGGTGGAATGCATGATTTAGGTTAGCCATTAGAAATAGTTCTAATTACACCATCTCATATTATCCTATAACTGTCTCCTAAATATAAATCACCCATGGTCCACACACACTCAATAACAATATCAAAAAACTTAAGAGAACAAGTAAACCGATATCTCCAAGACTAGAAGATATAATTTCCATCAAAACATCAAGAATCAATCCTACACTACTGAATCATCATTGTCAAAGGATCCCATTAAAATGTGTAACCAATGAAATTTAACCTAGCTTTCATGATATCATGATAAAAAAATTCTTGAATTCCAAAAAATTAACTATCTAGGAACTATAACTATTCAACTTCTCATCTCAAAGCAACATGCCAATACAAAAATGACCACAAAGAATGCCATCTAACAAAGTTTGCATCAACATTGAATTAATCTTGTGGATATAGAAATTCCACATAAAATTCATCTCACCACAACCAAATGGGTGATCAACACATACACCTACATAAATTTTAGATACCAAACACTAAAACATGAAAAATCGTAATCATGTATTAATAATTTGAAAAATGATATATACAAGAAGATTATATTACAAACCTCAATAATCAAACACCAAATCAACTACAAACCTGATTTTCCAAATAAGTCCATAAAAAAGTAACCATAGTCAAGGAACCAAACAAGCATCTAGTAGATAAGAACAACCTCCTAACCCCAAACTACACCACCACCAAAAAACCACATACATGATATGTCATGCCAATGCACAAATGTACCTATATATACTCATTCAAGCATAATCATCACCATCATTGTACATGCACATAACTCTCACCAAAATGATACTTCAAGTATTGAAACATGTTAAACCACGTTCCTAAACTACAAGAAAACTTGTGTACCTATCACCATAAAATTACAACTATAAAAAACACTTGTAAATCTATATTAAGAAGTACAAAATTGATAATCATTTGTACCATCATAAATATTGAGCATAAAAATGTATATTCCCTGAAGGTTTCACCTCTTGACTCATTTAAATTCTCATACAATCACAGTTCGAATATCAAGAACCTACAAGTGATTAGCCAAGTACAAATATCTATACACCACAAACTAAAAATATACCTCATCCACTACATAGTACACTACACATGCTCTCCAACTCCTACTCGAAATCAAAAATATTATTATGTATATAAAATTTATGACAATAATCATTTCCTAAAGAAATATCTAACTATTGGAAGTTGTTGAAATGTGGTTGTCATTGATGTCAACACTATTGGACTTAAGGACATTAGAGGTTGTATATGTTGAGGATATTGAGAAAATTGTAATTAAATAAGTTGGAGGTTGTTAGTGATGCAGTGAAGTTCGGTATGTTGGCTAGCCCAGTGTGTTGATGATCAGAGGTTGTAGATCAAAGGGTTTGTTGTCGAGTGTATCTAGTTTATCCACGTTAATTTTCAGAGATTTGCATGAAGATTTGATCGAGATATGAGTGTCTATGTTTTGAAATTTTTTCTATTGCTTCAGTTGGTGTTCCTAAAAGAAGATGATGTGATTCTAGTAACTTGAGTTGTTGTGGAGCTTCTATGGTGATTCATGATACTCATGGATGTTTCTATATCGTTCTCTATATTTGTTTCACATTTGCATTGATTGTTGTGCTCGCGATTGATGATTTTTTTTTGCGTGTTTATGTTTTTCATGTTCATGGCCGACATGGTGATTGTAGCATGTTGTGTATCTTCACAGAATAATTGTTCGAGGTGTTTCACGTTTGAGGATGTTGTTTGGGGTCTTCACTATGTTGTGGTAGACATTGTTTGATTTGCATTCATAATTATTTATGTTTTGGTCCGACTGTTTGTACACATTTTAATATTTTTTAAAGCCAACATGGAGTTGATGTAATTCCTAGTTGTAGATATATATGAGCGATTGTTTATTCCATTTGAAGGCATAGTGTGAATGAGATGTGCAAATAATGTCCTAATAATTCAAAGGAAGTAGAGTGTGAAGAAGAGTGAGTAGAGTGTGAAGAAGTGTTCATGTGCTTAACTGAAACTATAATCAGGGTTTAACAGATGCTATTTTCTCAGTTCAAAATCTTGTAGATGTAATCTAAATGTTTCTATAAGATAGTGTGTCTTTCTTTGGGTAGTAAGCCTTGTTGTATTTGAGCAGTGAGCTCTAGGTAGTGTGCCTGAATGCATGTGCATTCCCCATTTATTTCTTTATACTTTTAACAAGGTATAATCTTTTGGACTAACCTCCATCATGGTTTTACCCCTAATAACATTTCCATGTAAAAAAATATTGGTGTTATCTTTTTTTCTAATGTGTTGATGGTTTCTTCTTTCATGTTTGTTTATTAGCTCTGAGAGTAAGGTTAATAACTTTAAATTTATATGACAACTGATTCACCCTCTCTGTCTCAGTTTTCTTCCCTTGTGTTGCCAACAATTAGTATCAGATTAGGTTCCTTGGAAGAAGTTTAATAGCTTGAGGTGATCCAAGATGGTGACATATAAGAAGGATAGTCCGAGATTTGATGGAACTAATTATTCTTTGTGGAAGAATTGAATGGAGTGTCATCTAAGATGCATTAGTGAACCCTAATGGAACATTACAAAGAATAGATATATCATCCCACAAAATGGTCCTTCTACAACTACTGAGATTAAGGATGTCCAATACAATATCAAGGATAAGGAAGCATTGTTGAATGCTTTGACTGATTTGAAGATGAAAAATGTAATGGATTTGAAGACTGCTTATGAGATCTGGAAAAAGTTGGAAACATTGTATGAAGGTGATGCACATGTGAAGATTGCTAAGCTACAAATTCTGAAAGGGAAATATGAAATGTTGAGAATGGGTGATGATGAAAACATTAATTCTTTTATGCAGAGAGTGAATGAACTTGTGTGTAGTATTAGATGTGTTGGTGGAACAT
Organism: Sequoia sempervirens; assembly: GCA_007258455.2. Classification (NCBI taxonomy): domain Eukaryota; kingdom Viridiplantae; phylum Streptophyta; class Pinopsida; order Cupressales; family Cupressaceae; genus Sequoia; species Sequoia sempervirens. The sequence goes on from VDFB02271358.1 coordinate 462,361,404, forward strand.
TGGAAGAATCATAGCTTGTTGATAAAGTGCTCAGATCCTTGACTGCTGCATACAAAGCTAAAGCTACAACTATTGAGGAGATCCAGATTGTGACAAATGTAACAAGAGATATGTTGATTGGTAAGCTTATTGCTTTTGAGTTAAGTGAATTTGGTGATGTTCTTCCAAAGATAGAGTATGCATTCAGGGCTACTATCTCTGGAAAAGATAAGCAGAGATATGATTCAGGAGAAAGTTCTTCTAGAAAAATATTCAAGTATGAGGAGGAAATGAGAGAGATTGAAGAAGGGGAGAGAAAAATAAATGAACTTGAATCACTTATTGTCAAGAGGGAAGCTAGAGGAGAAGGTAAGTATAAAGGGAAATTTCCTATTAAATGTTTTTCTTGCAATAAGATAGGTCATTTTGCCTCAAAGTGTCCAGAAAGAGTTCCTAAGCCAAGAACTAACAAGCCTAGATTCCAAAGAAAGTGTTATTATGTTGTTGATGAAGGTGTGACAGATGATGAATTTGATAAAGGGAATGCAAGTGAGGAGGAATGAGTATTTATTGCTATCAAGGAAAATGATCCATTCCCTACTGAATCTGCTAGTTGCAAAAATGTGGAGAAAGACCTAGCTTCTTGAGTTGAAGAGAAAGATGAATGGGTGATTGACAGTGGATGCTCTCATCACATGACATGTGATAAAAGTAAATTTGTAAGCTTGGAAAGGTATCATGGTGGTTTTGTAAGATTTGGTGATGACAAAGCTGGTGTAATCCATGGCAGAGGATCCATTTCTCTTGATGGTAAGCATAATACTAATGATGTCCTATATGTGGGAGGTTTGAAGCATAATATCTTAAGTGTTGGATAGATGTTTGACAAGGGATACAATCTTCAATTCAAGGATGGAAAGTGTATAATATCGGGAAGTTCCATAAATGTGATTGCATCAGGTACAAAAATAAAAGGTAATATCTTTTACTTTAATAGTGCTAGTAAAAGTTGTCTGATTGCTCAAAGTGATGAAAGTTGGTTGTGGCATAGGAGAATGTGTCATGTAAATTTTAATAATATTATCAAGATAAGTACTACTTAGCCTGTGAGAGATCTTTCTAAGTTGATGAAACCTACTAATTCCATATGCAAGGAATGTCAGTTAGGGAAGCAAACTAGAGTTTCATTTCAAAGCAAACAACATTGTTCAAATAAAGTGTTGGAGCTTGTGCATACTAACTTGTGTGGTCCTTCTAGAGTTAGAAGTTTACAAGGTTACAAGTATTTCAAGCTACTTATTGATGATTATTCTAGAATGATGTGGGTTACTTTCTTAAGGGAAAATTCTAAAGCTCTGGAGAAATTCAAGATTTTTAAGGATATGGTTGAGAAAGAGACAAGTCTAAAGATTAAATATCTGAGATAAGATAGAGGTGGTGAATTCACTTCCTGTGAGTTTAATTCTTTTTGTGAAAACCATGGGATAAAGAGACAATTATCTGCACCATGGACCCCTCAACAAAATGGAGTTGTGGAGAGGAAGAACATGACAATTGAAGTAGTTGTTGGGACTATGATGATGGAAGGAAATTTTCCTCATATCTACTGGAGAGAAGTTGTGAGTATTTTTGTTTACACTCTCAACCAGGTACAAGTCAAAGGTGATACCAGTAAGACTCTTTATGAGCTATGGTATGGTCATAGGCCTACTATTGGATACTTCAAAATCTTTGGGAGTAAATGATTTATCAAAAGAGATGAATATATAGGAAAGTTTGATGCTAGGAGTGATGGCAAAATATTTCTTGATTATTCTACTAAAACAAAGGCCTACTGGTGCTACAATAAGAGATTGAGGAAAGTAGTTGAAAGTGCCAATGTCAAGGTTGATGAATACATAGTTAGACCATCCAAAACCTCAGGATATGATTCAGATGATCAGAATGATAGTTTAGATAAAGGAAAGAAACTTCAAACTTCAAATCAAGTTCAGATCATTCTGGTGAATCAGGAAACTCAAGAGGAAGGAACTAGTGAAAGTGCAAAAGTGAGATCACAAGAGCCTGAAATTCAAGAACATCCTAAGACTCCAAGGTATGTAAGACTAAATCATTCAAAAGATCAGATTATTGGTGACAAGAGCAAAGGTGTTGAAACTAGGAGAAGAATTGTAGAAGAATATTGTTTGATCTCAAAGACTGAGCCTAATAGTGTCAATGAAGCATGCAAAGATGAACATTGGATGGAAGCAATGAAAGAAGAACTATTGCAGATTGAGAAGAATGATACATGGATTCTTGAACATTCCTAGACCTAAGGAAAAAAATGTAATTGGAACTAAATGGGTCTTTTGGAACAAACTGAATGAGCAAGGTGAAGTTGTTAGAAACAAAGCAAGACTGGTGTGTAAAGGATATTCTTAGATGGAAGGAATTGACTTTGAAGAAAATTTTGCCCCTATTGCTAGGATTGAAGTTGTGAGACTCTTTTTGCTTATGCTACTTACAAAAACTTCAAGTTTTATCAGATGGGTATGTGCAGGATCATGACGGGCCAAAAAGTGGCAATATAATGGGTATGTGGCCAACGACTTTTTTTACCCAAAATTGATGAAATGAAAATGGTTTTTAAAGGATATTCTCAGCTTTCCACCAATATAAATTATACTTTACTTTGAATTTAATAAATAATTATTATTCATTTTCTATTTGAATTACTGACTAAAGTCTTGATTGATAGGTTGATTGAAAAAATCTATAGCTTTCAAATGGTGTCACATTTTTTGAATCAAAACATGCATCACATTCTATGCTTTGCATACTATAAGATTAAAAAAAATAAAAATATTTATGAATATTTGACCAAGTTAAGGTGGTCAGACATACGAGTTTTTATATTTTTTAAAATGTGTAATAAAAATTCATAATTAATTATTTACTTGGAAAAAATTACAAAAAGATATGGATCACATCGGGACATGAGTCCTCTACTTATATCTAAAATATTATAAAAAAATATTATCATTTTATTGTGGCTAGGGTGGTCAAACAGACAACTAATTCTTATTTTTTCCCTGAAACTTAAGTACTACTAATTGAAATTTCAAATTTTCACCAAATAGATTTTTTAATTTTTTAAATAAACCAAGTAGTTTGCTATAGATTCTATTCTTACATATTTTAAAAATAATATAGATAACTTATCCAAATTTTTACATCAAGTTGCCTAACTTTGATTTTTCTGAATTTTTCGCTACTTAAGGGCCTATTTTTTCCATGATGATCTTGCACATACCTAGATGGATGCCAAGTCAACATTTCTAAATGGAGAACTGGAAGAAGTGTACGTTGAGAAACCTAATGGATTTCAATTGATTGATTGGGGAGATATGGTTTTCCAATTGAAGAAAGCATTGTATGGAATCAATCAAGCCCCAAAAGCATGGTATGCCAGATTGGATAAGTATTTGTTGAAACTTGGATTTAATAAAGGTACTACTGATAGTAATTTGTATTTCAAGATTGATCATGATAAATATTTGATTGTTGAAGTCTTTGTTGATGATATCATTTTTTGAGGAGATGATAGTTTGTGCATGAAGTTTGTTGATGAGATGCAAAGTGAGTTTGAGATGTCTATTATTGGAGAGATGAAATTATTTTTGGGATTGCAAATTACTCAACTAGATAAAGGGATCTTTGTATCTCAGTCCAAGTATGTGAAAGAATTGCTAAAGAAGTTTGGTATGGAAGATTCAAAGCCAGTTGGTACACCTACGGTGACCAGATGTAAGTTGACACAAGATGATGATTCACCTAAAGAAAATCAGACTAGATACAGATCGATGATTGGTGGATTGCTCTATTTGACTCAGACTATACTTGATATCATGAATGTTGTATGCATTATTGCAAGATTTCAAGCTGATCCTAAGGAATCTCATGTGACTACATTGTGAAGAGGATTTTCAGGTACTTGAAGAGGACAATTGATTTTGGCCTATGGTACCCTAAAGATGATGACCTTAATTTGAGTGATTTTACTGATGTTGATTGGGAAGGAGATGTGAATGATAGAAAGAGTACCAGTGGTGGTGCATTTTTCTTGGGAAAGAAGCTGATTTCATGGTTAAGTAAGAAGCAAAATGTCATTTCTTTATCTACTACAGAGGAAAAATATATTGTTGCTACTAACAATTGTACTCAAGTATTGTGGATGAAGTAGATGTTGAGAGATATTAGAGTTGTGTATGATGAGCCTATTGCTATATTCTGTGATAATTTAGGTGCAATTAATATTTCTAAGAATCTAGTGATGCATTCAAAAACCAAGCAAATATCTATCAAGTTTCACTTTTTGAGAGAGAAGGTGAGTAAAAAGGAAGTCATATTGGAGTATGTGCCTACTAAGGAACATATTGTAGATATCTTTACCAATCCATTGCCTAAGGATACTTTTGAGTATCTTAGAGGGAAGCTAGGGGTGATTACCCCTCCTAATCAGAACTAAGATGCATTGACTTGCATCATTATGTGTATTTCACAGTCATATCTTCATCCAGATTGATATTGTTGTGGTTGCTACTCAGGGGAGTAGTTAGATGTTTAGAAATGTGGTTCAAAGCTTGTGTGGAGAAAGATAATGTATCTTTTCCATTGATGTCAAAGGGGGAGAAGAGTCATGTGAAAAAAATTGTGGACAGAAGATTCATGTCAAAGAGTTGAGGAGAAAAGAGGCAAAACCTAAGGAGGAGAAAGTGCTAAGAGAAAGTTGCGTTGATGGTGTTTTTCGCATCATGTGTTTCCATCAATTTCAAAGTGGGAGATTTTTGAAAATTTCTAAAATGTGGTTGTCATTGATGTCAACACTATTGGCCTTAAGTACATTAGAGGTTGTATACGTCGAGGATATTGAGAAAATTGTAATAAAATAAGTTACAAGTTGTTAGCGATGCAGTGAAGTTTAGTATGTTGGCTAGCTTAGTGTGTTGATGATCAGAGGTTGTGGATGAAAGGATTTTTTTTGAAGTATATATTTTATCCATGATAAGTTTCAGAGATCCACATGAAGATTTGGTCAAGTTATGAGTGTCTGTGTTTTGACAATTTTTTTGTTGCTTCAGTTGGTGTTCCTGAAAGAAGATGATGTGATTCTAGTAACTTGAGTTGCTGCGGATGCTTCTGTGGTGATTCATGATACTCCTAGATGTTTCTAGATCATGCTCTATCTTTGTTGCATGTCCGCATTGATCATTGTGCTCGCGATTGATGATTTTCTTTTATGTTTTCATGTTTTTCATGTTCATGGACGACATAGTGATTGTAGCGTGTTGTGTATCTTCAAGGAATATTTTTTCGAAGTGTTTTGTGTTCGAGGATGTTGTTTTGGGTCTTCACAATGTTGTGGCCAAAATTGGTTGATTTGCATTAATAATTATTTATGTTTTGGGCTGACAACTTGTACACATTTTATTATTTTGTTAAAGCTAACATGGAGTTGATGTAATTCCTAGTTGTGGATATATATGAGCTATTGTTTATTCCATTTGAAGGCATGGTGTGAATGAGATGTGTGAATAATGTCCTAATCATTCGAAGGAAGAAGTAGAGTGTGAAGAAGAGTGAGCAGAGTGTGAATAAGTGCTCATGTGTTTAACTAGAATTGTAATTAGGCATTAGTAGATGCTATTTTCTCATTTCAAAATCTTGCGGATGTAATTTGAATGTTTCTATAAGACAATGTGTCTTCCTTTGGGCAGTAAGCCTTTTTGTATTTGAGTAGTCAGCTCTAGGTAGTGTGCTTGAATGCATGTGCATTCCCCATTTATTCCTTTATACTTTTAACAGGGTATAATTTTTTGGACTAACGTCCACTGTTGTTTTTCCCCTAATAGGGTTTCCATGTAAAAAAAATCTTGGTGTTATGTGTGTTTCTGATGTGTTGATGGTTTATGCTTTCATGTTTATTTATCAGATCTGAGAATAAGGTTAATAAGTTTAATAAGTTTAAATTTCTGTGACAACTGATTCAACCCCCCCTCTTAGTTGTCTATCCTTGTGTTGCCAAAACTAACTTCATGTGCCCAAAAGTTGATGAACAAAAATAAAAATAAAAATGGAACATAATCTATATCTTTACATAGTGCTTAGAAATATCTTTCCATCAACTATTAGAATTAAAAAATATGAGATCTTGCATGAAAGTTATCCTTGTTTAAAAAAATGTTCTCTAATCTTCCCTATATGAGTGGTAGGGAGGTGGCCCCCGAGTGGCCCCAATGGCGGAAGTCGAACACTAGTAGTGCCTAGGTGGCACTGCAACAAAGTTGACTTGATTGTGAGTTTAAAATAGTTTAATTTTATTATTTGATAGTTTAAAAATTTAAAGCTAATAGAGGGGTTGGGTCCTCGAGCTAGGGTTTGAATCTTTCTAGCTCTATAGGTTTTAGCTACTAGGATGATATCACTATAAGGTGACTATCATGTCATGTGTGCAACACTTGCTAAAGGGTAAAGGGGGATGGGGGGTCTCTAGATGCCCCACTCCCTTAATATTTAAAAGAAAAATTCAAATAATATTTAATTGTAAGATTTTTTAAAATTTAATTCAAATTTATTGAATTTTTTGCATATTAGACAATACAATCGACCTAAACGACCATACTACTAGGTTTGTGTAGTAAAAAAATCTCATTTTTTCATAGTGACCAAAATAGGGAAAATTTTATATGAATCTTCATTTATTGGCCATGTTGGATTCAATGGTGATGTTTGTTTCATCTCAAGAGATCATTTATGCAACCCATATAAAACCATCATAGAAGGCCCATTCCAAGAAACCCTTTTCACCGAAAATTTTTAAAATGCCAAATTTGCATTAAATCTAACAAATATACAAACCCTAAAACCTCAAATCTACAAAATAACATCGACATAATGTGTCCATACCTTTTAGTGCCTTCAATATTTCTTACATTTCCATGGATTCAAATTTTCACTAGATCTACTCAAAGACGTGTTATACCACATCTTCCCATCTGGCCATTTCACATTTTTGGGCAAAAAATTATTCTTTGTAGAATGTTTTTTGACGTGTTTGGTATCTTAGGAGGGTATGGACTATGTTTGGAGGTGATATTGTTAGTCAATCTCACCTCTTTAAATGATATTTGGCATATTCAACCTTTTTCTAGTTTGTGCCATATTTAAAAACTCACTCAACTTTGTTTCTATGAGTCATTTCCAAAAATCCATACTCTACGAAGTGTTTGAATTGTTTGTTGGGAAATTTTTTCTCTAGTTCATGGTATTTTGCTTATGGGTTCTTTCCACCAGCCTCTCTACAAATAACTGACCACACAATCCCATGACTCACTCAATAATCTCAATGGTCTAGCATTTCCTTCAATTTCTTGGCCCCACACCTAAGAGACATATATTGATGTGCATTAGAGTTTTTCTAAGCTGGTGATATGCATGTTAGCTCAAACCTAACACCCCTCTCATTGGCTTTCCCTTTTTCCCCATTTTGTTGGGAAATTCCTATTTATGCCAAGACCAAATAGTGTTTTACTTTAATGAAGTCTCATAGCTTCCTTACGTCATAGGTTGAGCCACATAAAGCTATAAAGGTGTATTTTGGACTACTATATTTCACAGTTCCTTTGCAATTTCCTGCATATTGTAGTCTTTAGCAACTCACATTTGGGTGTTGAGGTATTCAAGATCTACATTTCTTGGCTTCTCAATACTCAACAGGTGGCTTCATTATTTTTCTTTAAGGTATATTTGGTATCATTTAGCAAAGAAGAGTACTGCACAATACACAACCTTATTGCTACCATTCATGTGACTTGTTTCAAGCCATTTATGGCTCCATCTATAGGGAATATTTGTAAAGCTTTTGTAATGTGGTACAAGGATTAGGTTAGCCCCTCTCATGTCTCCAACAACTCCACTTACAGTATAACTCTTACAAAACCTCTCTTTTTCCTCTCATGGAACAGTCAACTCACCATTTGGGCAACAAATTAACTCTTATGGAATGGCTCAAAGACTTGGTCAAATTTCCACTAGTAGTGAAAACATATCCATAATATATGGTCAATGTCACACTTGGCCACCAAATTTTTATTGGTGTCATCTTTTTCTAACTGTTAGTTTTATAAACTATAAACATTTTTATGTAAACAACTTGTAATTAGTTAACTTTTAAATTGCTAACATTTTTTTTCTAACCACTAGTAGTTAGGATAGACTATCATATAACCATCAATTTCTTGTAATAGTGAGATTTTCTCATTTTTCCATAACATACAAATGAAGAGTCAAAATTTCAAGTGTAAATAGTCTACGGGAAGTTGGTTACACTATCTACATTTTAGCATTGAGACAATTTCAAAATTGTATCTTTTTTAATCTATTTTTTAACCTCTCAAAATTAGTATACTACGTGCAAATTTTGATGGGGCATAAATTTCACCCCGTTTGTTAAAATTTTGTAAAATTTTCTTAAAATCCATGATAATTTTACAAGAATTTTAGATTCATACTCAAAATTAAATTCTGGAAGGAATATTTTTCCATTATTCTAAAAATATCTATTAGCTACAAATGGATGATTTGACTCTCAAACTTAACAAAAACATTCAAATCTTGTCTTGCATCTTTCTATGGGGTCAAAATTCAAATATAATATAATTTTGGGGGGGTTTATAAGGCATATTGAAGTGCCTTGTTGTATTTGCATAAATTCCATCCTAAAATTGACTTGTTAATACCACACACTTTTCACGCAGAGAAATTCAAATTACAACAACTTCTTCAACCTAAGGGTTTATGAAAATGATGAATGAACAACCAATGTTGTTTGCTAGGGATTTTGAACATTTTACTTGTTAGAACAAGTTAAATTAGGAAATGGGAATCATTGGTCTCCATGTTTCCAATAACTTGCAATTCCATAATGCAAAATGTACAAGTCCTAAGCAAATGTGGGAAAAGCTTAAAGTTCTCTTTGGTACATTTGATGAGTTCAAAATACTACAATTGGATGCTCAATTAATAATATTGCTTCCTAATTCATTCCCATTTTTGAAGATTTCTTGGTCCATTTTAATTATTTTCTTCCTTGAATTAAGGGTCGTGGTAAAATAAAAATTGACAAATAATATGTCTTCTTGGTTTTTTCAAAGCTAAAAGGTCCTTATCAGATCCTTGGTTCTTCTTTCTACTCTACAATGGATGCTCTTGGAATAAAATTTACAACACCTTCTTGTGAGAAATTTTATGATAGAATCACATGAGAACTATCCAAGTTAATATTTATGGATGCTATCACCTCTTTAAAAATACAAGCATTAGTTGTTCAATCATCAGAGGGAAAGAAACAAACTAAGGATCAAGTTAAGGGATGAAAATCAGTGACTTGATTGGATTCATCTCCCTCATCAAAAGGGAAAACTTATAAGCAAATCCCAAATGCATTTAATGTAAGAAACTAGGGCATGGAGTGCAATAATGTTATAGATAGGAAATTTATGACGTGATCCATGTTCTTCAAAAAAATAAAATTCAATTGCCTACATCCAAGATAGCTAGTTCTTCTTTTTCTCCATCCACATCATATTCACATTCAAGAAAGGATAAGAATAAGGGTATGACACTCTTTTCTTCTACAAAAAGCACATCACATAAGTGGCTTCTTGATTTTGGGGCATCACACCACATGCTTGTATCTACGAAACTATTTTCCAAATTTGATCCAAGTTGTTCAATCCAACCAATATTGATGGCGAATAAACCCTATATGTCAGATCTTGGAAAAGAATCTATTAAATTGGAGAAGGAACATTCAATGGTGTACTTTATGTACCTTCTTTCTTCAATAATCTCTTTTCCATTTATTAGATTACACAAAGTGACATGGGAAAAATAGTTGAGTTTACACCACATTCCATGATAATAAGAAAATTTTAGAGTAAAGACATCATTCCCAAGGGTTGTGTTGATCATGATTCTAGATTATACTCATTTTCTTCCTTTGGTTCTAGTGACTTTGTTGATGGTTTGAGTACATAGATGACATTGATACCTTCAACATACAAAAGGAGATAAAATTTGGTTATTTAAACCTTGGATTTATATCCTCCTCAGTGTTTCTTTCACCTTACATTGATATCACATCTCCTTCACATTCTTCTTCTTAAGTTACAAAATTGGTTTCTCATAATTCAAGACAAAAGGATATTCACATTTGTGTTTTTGATACTATTGATTGGGATGATTACTTAGATGGCATATTAGAATTGTTTAGTGAATCTTGTTTTACAAAGTTTGTAGAATTTTTTTATGATAGCAACATAATTGTTGTTGTCAATGCATCTATATCTCTGGTTTAAGTTCTACATTTGTCTTCACATGGAGCATTTGAGTAGCTTTCAGAGTTTTCACCGTTGTCTTTGGATCTTTTGCATCATTCAAAGACTACTATTCTTTTCACATGGGAAGATTTAATGCACCTATTTGTAGTTCATATTATTTCATAAGGAATAAATTTTGTTTGGCATTCAAGTATCACATTCTAAATTCTTCTTCAAGTGTCACCCATGTCACCACAGGTTCTATGATCTTATGGGGGGCTTCATATTATCTTGCTATCTCTCCTATGGATGGAAAATTTCTTGTACTTATGTGATACAACTAGTCCTTTGAGGGTCATCACACAAGTCTTTCTATCTTCTTCACTTGTACATTTTATTTAATTGCATTATTTCTCTTTTGGAGAGGGGTTTTATTTCCCATTGTGTTTTTATCCTTTACTCCACTCTCAAATAAATTTATACATGAGTGCGCAAAATTGCCTATCAAGACTCATAATCTTGCATACATTACTCCCTAAGTTGTACCTAAGGGGTTGGGTGTTGGTGTAAATAATGACTTTATCAAACTAGTTATCTTTTAGTCTACCTAGGAGAGTCCTATTCATATTTCTTCAATCTCCACTTAGGGAATTTTAGAGTTTTGTATCACTTCATGTGGTTGAGACATGTGTCCTCATCACTATAGAAACCTATTGCATGCACACTTTACACTTGCTCACACACTTATCAAGTGAGCTAACAAGTGTTACACTTTGGATGCGTAGTCAGTCATTATCTCCTACCTTCTCACTTCATCCACCTTGCCTATATATGCAAGGTTTCTCATTGTATTTTGTATTCTCAATTTGTCTATTCATAGATATACAATGATATCCCTTTCATAGAGCCATCCTTGACCACTAAATATGTATTTTATTTTATAGACACAAGCTCACATACATACAACCAAGTGGTAAGATAAAACCATGTGCCACAAAACCATGAGAACACAAAACCATTCACCCCTCATTTAATATTGGGTACTAAGATTGCAAATTATTAAATATATTTCCTCAAATATTAAATAATTAACCCAATCTTACAATAAAACTTTACAAATGGACCCAAATAATTACCTAGTGTGACTAGTTCCACATTTCCTAGATGCACCACAACTAAATAATTATTGAATTACAAGATTATAATAAATCATTTTATGCAATGGTATACAACACCAAATCCTCACACTTTTTTGGCTATCATCAGAATATTGAAATTATTTAAAGTTGGGCTCTAAAAAGATGGTTTGTGGTTGTTTAGGTGGTTTCCATGTCAAATGAATTCTTCCTTTTTTCCTTCCAATATTTGGTGGAAAACTTGAGAATTTTGTAGGGTGGTCCTTATTTCCTTGGAAAGTGTTTCATTTTCCTATAAAAATGGTCTACACTAGTAAATTATGCTACCAAGGAGAGCCTTAGGTTGGTCTCTTTCTGGGTTAGACTCCCAAGACACCCCTTGGATTTTTGGCATGAAGAGGTTTTTCGTGGTACCACAAATTATTTTTGTCAATTTTTATCTATTGACAATGTCACAAAGTTGATGAAATGCGTAGTCTTTGCTAGATTTAGTCTTTCTCTTGAAACTAAAAGGGAGTTACCAAAAGTTATAAAACTTAGTTCCAAATATGGTGTTAGGGAGAAAAAAGTCCGCTAAGTTGTCCTCACAATCTTGCATGCATTACCACAAAGTTGGGCAGTTTTCCCACTCTTGTCAAGGTTCTAAAGAGCAATTCTAGAAAACAATGCAACATTATTCCCCTTGTGGTTGAGAATGAAAGGAATAAAAGAAAGATTTAAGATATTTTGGGGGTGATTCTGGTGGACAAAGCGAAGGGTTTTTCCCTTAAGAACACAAGCTTACAAAATGTAGTGACTAAGTACCAGTTGGTTGAACTTGGATCCTCTTCAAAATTCTTTGGAAGGTTCAACTTTAAACACGCTTGATTGAGATTGTGATGCTCCTTTTCTATGGCCTTGTTTTCTTTAAGCCTTTCTAGTTCTTTTTATTCGATTGTGTTTTGTGTTTTGTTTCATGTGATAGTTGCCTCTTCTAGATGTTAAAGGTTTTGAGGCCATTTCAAAACCCTCTCTAGATTCATAATTTCAGTCAAAAGTGCTTATCTAATAAAAGACAATAAAAATGTATAAATACGTTTAAGTCAAAGTATAGCTTTACTTTTTATTATAGTCCATAGATTGAATGAACAATTTAATGGTAAAATACGTTGAATAGGTAAAATTAACTGAATTAATTATAGTTTAATTTATAAAATGTATATGTGTCATTTTCTGTGAAGAAAAAATAAATACTAAATAAATAAAAATTAACGACCACAATAAGTCTTCATGCACGATTGTCAATCCGTATGATGATTTTAAATTAAGAAAGGTGTATAACATGCCATTCATTGAATTGCAACTATGTTCCAACGTCATACTCGTGAAATAACTGAATTATCTGCGCAGATAGGGGTAGCAACGCCATAAACTAGTTTATCTGGCAGACATGGGGACGCCCAAAGTCCAAAAGCTTTGAATGTAAGCGAAGCATATGAATGGGTTCCTGTGATTACAACAAAAAAATAGTAGAGCCTATCAAAAGAAATCATAACCGAATTTCTCTGTTATAAATTTCTGTTTTGTAGGCCCGCGATGTTGAAGAAAAGCTATGTTCTTAGAGAATAAAGAAAAACAGGAATCACGAGATGTACTCTGTAGCTTCACATGGCTACTTCCCCGATGCTTTAATTTTCTAGCTATAAATCCACAACCTTGCTCTCTGCATTCAAATCAAGATTGTCGTAAGCTCATTCAAGAGTTGAGAGAAAGAGAATTAAAGAATGGGGGTGCGGCCATTGGAAAGAGCTCTGTTGTTCTTTTGGTTATTGTTATGCTTTAGTATTTCAACCGAGGGCCGTAGTCTCCACAAGTACAATGAAAGAAAAGCCGGAGGGGGAGAAGAAGATATAGTAGCAGAATTCCTAGTGCCACAAAATGAAGCACGGGCCAAGGTGGGTGATCCTCCTCTTGTCTGGGACGCCAAAGTTGCGAGCTATGCAGAGTGGTATGCTCATGAAAGACAAGGTGACTGCGCATTAAAGCATTCATCAGGTCCCTATGGTGAGAACATATTCTGGGGAAGTGGAAACGCTTGGCAGCCGAAGGATGCAGTGAGCTCGTGGGTTGGAGAGGATGAGTATTTCAACTACCATACTCACTCCTGCAATGGGTATGAGGAATGTGGGCATTATACTCAAATTGTGTGGAAGAATTCTCTACGAGTGGGGTGTGCGAAGGTCATTTGTAAAAGTGGTGACACCTTCATGACTTGTAACTATGATCCTCCTGGTAATTATGTTGGCCAAAAGCCATACTAAACACCCTCTGTTCTAGCACTTATGTATTCTGCAGTATCCAATATATATTTCAACTAATAACATGACTCTAGATTTCTGGAATGTCTGGCCTCTCTTTAATAAGAATTTTTACAGACAGTTACTGTTTTACGTGTTAGTTTGCTTCTGTGAAAGACGATCCCATTTAAGCTGTTGCCAGATCGAGCATGCATTTAGATATCTTCATGTTTATAGTTTTTATATTTTAAAAATATGTTGACTATCATTTATAAACTATAATTCTTGGAAAGAAGTTCCAGTGAATCTTTAACTATTTTAAAATGCGAAATCTATCCATATCTAATAGAGCCAATCAAACATTCATTTTTCTTAGATCTAAAAACAAATCAAAAGACCTTAGAGTTTCCCAAAATTTTATTTCTTTGGAAGAGAGCATGCACTCGTATGCTCTGCCATGGATATTTCTAACAGTTTTTACTAAAAGGATGTTCATGTTAGACTAAAATATGGTCACCCTTTAAGCGTAATTGGATGTCAATGTTTCTACCTTTTCATTTTAGTCTTAACATTTTGTTTTTGTTGTAATCCAAACCAAACACCTGTTAGTCAAAGCAAATTATAAAGAATAAAAAAAATTTGGCCTATGCGGGAGTAAGTACATCAATATACTATTGAACAGATAAAAACTTTATCCTTTCGTAAAAAAATTAGTAAGTGTATAAATGAATCAAATTATTAAAAAGTAAATGATATTATATATTTGAAGTGGATTTAGTTATGAAAAACTAAAATTAAATATTGAAATGAGAGGGGTTACAATTGCAAATTTTAATTTATATTGAGTGATGATAGAGGAGTGCATTAAAAGATAAACATATATCGAAATTGTATTAAAGATAAAGATGACTAAATCTTGGGAATTCAAGAGTGTAAGATAAAATCTCTGTAACAGTCTTATCTTCCTAGCTATGCAATCTTGTCCAATTTTTATGATCTTATCTCTAGAAGAATTAGGTCTATAATACCTATAAGATGTGTTTGCTTCATGGTATTTGAGGTAAGAAAAATGGGGTGGTACAAGGGATGCTATGGGCTTTGCTATCCAAAGTTTGAAGTCCATGAATCTTTTTCACCTTAGTCAAGTCCTAAAACCTAATTATCAATTAAAAATAACAATAGATAATGAAGGTTACAATGCATGTTTAAAATTCTATTGATTTATTTAATAATTTTTTGGGGCCAATTTATAAGTGATTGTATTATAGAGTGTACTAGGAGCACACCTTGATAGTGGATGTCATTTGATTTCTTCTTGAAAGATTAAATATTGCTTATAATAGAATTTTTTTTTATGACTAATGTTGCTATAAAATATTTTTTTTTTTGCTTTTTGAAAATATTATTTTTAAATTATTTGATGATATGAAAATGTACTAGGATGACACTTTTTGATGCATCACCATACACACATATTTGAATTTTCACCTCATGCAAATATGTAATAGTTAGATCCTAGGATTCTTAGCCTTCAAATGGGAGAATTACAAGTTTGAAACTTGAGGATGTAATTGTGCTAGTGATCCTACCCATGTATTGATTCAATTTTTTATTCTGTCTAAGGTGAATAAACTACTAGAGATTTCATTACAAAGGTTTTAAATAGAACAATGTGACATGATGGAATAATGGATTAGATCTTCAATTCTATTTTATGCTAAAATAGTCAAATTACCTATCATATTTGTACATTAAAGAGATTGACCCAATGTGATGTAAAATAAGAGAATTATTTTTAACGGTGATGAAACCCATACCATTTCTATACAGTATTCTTCTTGCATGGTGTGTTGACTCTATGCAAATAGTTTGAGATAAATTCATGAAGGTTTCATATTATCTTACTGTTGATCATCAAAACTTGTGCCTCTCCAATAGGCTTACGGGAAATTCAGTGAGTGGGGGACTGATTTGTGCCTCATTGAATACCTCCGAGATTTTTATAGAAAGTTAGCTCTTGTTTGGGCTTTGGAAAAAAGGGTAGAAGGAAATGTAATCATAAAACATAAAAATGGTGATGTGCCAATGCTTTTACAACAATTCAAACCCACTAATTCCTATGTGTGATATAATTAGACACAAAATGCCACAACCCTTCATTTTTTGAAGAAGAACAAAAAATAAAAGCTAACAACAAGCACAGTGCCTACTTTCAAATCTTCCCCTAGGGAGTGTTCAGTAAGGTCTAATAAAACATAAAGATTTCTAAGGGTGACAAAAAAACATTTTGAAATTACATAAACTCTCTCTCCTAATACAACATAATATGACAAAACAACAATCCTTCAGAAAAATGGAGAAGTCCACTGACATAATCCAGTTTTCACAAATTATTATTCTACCATACAAGCATACAACATGGAAATCAACCACTTGAACTATTCGAATTCAACTTGCAAGACATAGTGTTTCATTCAGAATGAAAGCATAAAGAAAGAAAGCTTGATAAAGGCCATACATGCACAATCTCAAAGATTTATCCTTAATAATTTTTGCTTCAAATATCAAATGAACTTTAACATAGAGGTGGGATGCCAATCCAACAATAGTTTGAGCTTTAAAAGATATAGCATTCTAGAGAAAAGTAGTTCTACAACTTTTACTCCTGAACATAGTCATATATCCTAAGAAAACTAAAGAAACATTTCCTCAGCAAAGGAAACTGAAACTTGGAATCCAACCCTTTCATCTATCGCCACCTCTCTTTTATAGCTGTAGAAAGAGGAAATTGCCTCCACAACACAAAAGTAATTACTGCTAAATGTTTGATAGCACATGATCTTATTGTACATCTTTAATTAGGTAAAAGCAATCTTTTCTCATCAATTCTCAACTGCCGCATTAATGCTCTTTAGATATTTAGCAAAGATAGAGGTCTGTAAACAATCAAATCCAAGAAAACAGCCTTGAAAAAGGTCCAATTGACCAATCACATCACCCAAGGGCACCAACTCAAAGTTTCCATCCTGAAAAACAAGAAAAGAAACGAGGCCAACAACCTCTGGAAAACTCCCAAAAGATGTCACTTCATAAGAAGCTCAATTTTCTCCTAGTGAAGAGATGATGTGTCAAATAGGCAGAAACTTTCGAGCTCATGAATATAGCTCCTTGAGAAAATATCCAACGAGTTGACATGTCTCCTAAATCTCTCCCAAAAGGAAGGAGAAAAATGAAAGCTACACAACCACCACATGGTGTATTGCACACCTTTCTAATAACTTTACTTTAGCATGGGCACATCTAAAATTTGAAACATTATACAAGTTGGAAATCAAAATAATCAAGGAAAAAATGCTTCAGAGTTCTAGCGACTCACATGGGATCTTCACTTGGGGAGGCACAAACCTAGGCCTCTTGTAATTCTTGGTGTTTGAGGAGAAAAAAGTTTTGTGCCTCTGAATTTGCATCAGTTGGTAGGACAAGAGTATGGATTTGATTGTATGCTTGCTCTAGCTCAAAAAATTATTTGAAAGAGAAAAATCCCCATCTGGAAGAAACCACTCCAAGGTGATAGTAGAGTCGAGAAAGAGGAAAAATCTTGCACTTAATATCATCAGCCATGGGCATTGTAATTAAACCTGGGAGTTCTGTAGAAGTTTGGACCTTGCATCGGATCACATCACTGACCTGTTCAACTATTAGCACATCTCCATCTAGTGAAAGAAGAGGGGAAATCCCAAAGTCGACTAGGATGTCAAAATCTTTCTTGATTTCATTAAACTACTTGTTTAGCGCCATCTGACACTCCTTGCACTTTACTGCTACCTAGTGACAATTGATGATATCATTAGCTTTGATGGAGGAAACCCTTTGATCAGGAATCCACGCACTTTTTAGAGCCTTATTAGTGGAAACACACAACTTGAAAATGAAGCTTAGCGATTCCACCACTCGAGGTGAGCATGTCTACATTAAGTGATCAGCCATCAGGCCAACCTTAACATTTAATTCCTAAACATCTTTTAAGAATTGTAAAGTGAGCCCAAGAATGGTAACAACAACTGTGATCTACTCCTAATGCATGGATATCAGCTTCTTCATTATCGGGAGAGTTTTAGATCCTCGTGCAATAACTAATTCATAGTTAAACTGAGCCTCTCTTGTTCTATTACTTTTCTCCATTTGACTTCTTTCTTTGAGTGAATTTGTCAGTTTTGAGCTCATCCTTATGATATCCGATTTTGACTCTTCTACTTCCGCATAGGCCTTCCAAAGATCATCAAAATTTTGATATCAGACACCATCGAACTCTCTTTTCATATTTTCTTGAGTGTACTAGTGCTTTGCATTTGTTTGGCACTCAATATCCAACTCACCTTTCAATTTTTCCATTTCAGCATGAAGCTAAACTTGTTCACTTTAAGCTTCTACAAGAAACTTAGATGTTTCCCCTTGCTGACATTGAATTTTCCTTACACGAGTCATCTTGACATCTATGGATCATATCTCATTTTATAGCTTGCTCACTATTTCCTTCACATTTATCAACTCTTCCTTGCGCTTCTTCAATTTTCTACCCAACCTCTCATAGTACACATATACCACCTTTAGAGTGGCATTAGCTAGGACCACTTTGTCACATGGGTGAGTTTCATTCAAATCCAAGCCCATGGTATGGATGTCATAGTCCTCCATCTGTATTTTTCCTTTGAGCTTGGACATGAGTGTCTTCATGGTAGTGATTAGTAGAGAGGTCCACTCTTCATTGAAGCAAGCTTCAATCTTTTTGGTGGTAGACAACTTGGCATTCTTTAAGAATATCTTTTTCTTTTTGGTCTATCGGGCTTGCTTGGTAGCATTGAAATGGTCTTGGAGACTCTGAGGGACATCAATGCTTTGTGCTGCAATAGAAGCACTAGGAGAGAGTCTGAAAAGGGTGACAAAAGAAGAAATTTTAGATGTATGAACATGCAGGAATGCAAAAGGGAGCGTTATTATGGAAAAAGGAAGGCTACCAAATTGAGATTGTGCAGGGGAAAGACTAGTCAGGGTAAAAAGAGAAACGAGCTAAAGGAGACGTTCCTTCCCAAAAGTGGATGGGTAACACAAAGGTTTTAGTTGTTTCAATGGGGGCTCTTGATAGGGTGATTAAAGAATCAATATCAGCTGAAGCAGATGATGCTCATTTGATGCGTGAGGTAACTTCAAAAGATTTGTTAAAAGTGGCAGTGGGTGTATTTAAGATTATTAGCTTAGGGTCTGAGGATTGAGGATTCCTTTCCATGTGAAGAGACAAAGGAGTAACCAAAGATGCAAAAGCAAGAAGAAAAGGGGGAGCAAAACTTACCTGGGATGCAGTAGTCGAAACATTTTGTAGGGCAGACTCTGTTTCTTCTTCTCCTCGGGCCGGTGCATCGGGTCCACCTAGATCTTGGACCTGTCTTCTCTTTGCACAACTGGAACTAGTATGTTATGATCCTTTGGCAACCGATCCTTCTGAAACTTGGCCTTTGACTTCACCACAATGGACCCTCTTGGGGATCATTGGGTCTTTTTTTCTTTACTTTGGGCACTGGGGGAGGATGGAGCTGATGAGTCCCTTCACCTCGAGTCTCTCCAACTATTAGATTCCTGAAGCTGAAAAGCCTGATGCGGAACTTGTTCCTCATCAATTTCATGGCTAGTCTCTAGATTATTGTTGTCGAAGTTAGCCTCTTGATCATAAATATCCTCAAACTCCTCATCATGTCGCTGAAAGTTACCAAATAGGGCACCTGGGCATCTCATTTCCTGTCAGAATCTCTAGAAGTCTGCCTTTTTACTTTCTGACCATCCCTTTCACTTTAGCTACATGTTGAGTGATTTTCCCATTGGGGCGTTCCTCTAATACTCTACTTGTGGTTCATAGAAACTCAACCATTTTGGTCGTTGGAATGGAATACAAGCCAAGTCAATATATACCTCCAACTTTTCTTGAGTCAGATTTCTCCTTCTCTCAAAATATTCTTGACTCTCATGTTTCAAACTAGAGTGCTTTATTAGGTTATAGTCCCACTTGTCACAAATGAGAGATAAGCCTAAGGCCACCAGTAGATTTGTGAGTTCGCCCTCAACTTTCCAATTGTTTAGTGTTACTTGACTATTAGCAATTATGAGGGGAAGTGAATATATCTTTGTTTTATTTCTTCCAGTGCCATAAATGTTGTCAACAATGGTTACTTGATAGCATGCCTCCAATGCGAAAACTTTGTCTGTTACAAATTTGGGGAGTCGGAAAGGCTACCGGGAAAAACTGTGAAATATGATAAATGTGAAATCCTCTCCCAAGAAATAATTCATCATGGTTGGTGGATCTTCCATCCATTATATGACCTCAGGAGAGAAATTACCAATAGGGCATGGCAACAAATCTTGAAGCATTGGCTTTAGAAAATGATCTACAAACCAATAATAATCCCCTATTTTCGAAAGAACATGGGTCCAAATAGAAAATGGCTAGAGATAGCCCCTTACATCCAACTTAGACATTGGTATATTCCTCTCCAACCACTTAGAATTTTGAAGCAAAATTAAATGAGCCAAGAAAGAAGAATACATGAATTTAGACTCAGTACTATAATTCTTTAGTTGTTCTAGCATGTTTCCAGCTATCACCTCAACAAAATCATAGTACCTCTAGTTCTTTTTCCTTTTGAGCACAAAAGCCAGGCCAAATTGAAAAGGATTGACCTCCTCATCGTTATCAAGGTAAAAAACACAAGCTAGCATCGAGAACACAAACGATGTGTCCTTGAATTTCCTACGTGAAAGAGGAAAGATGAGATGACCTCTCTTCGACCATTCCTTTGCCTCGCCTCATAAAAATTTGTTCCCTAGCCACTTCTTCCCCAAAGATGTCCATCTATTATTCATCAAAATTTTCAGCACCCTAGGTCGTAGGGATACACAACATATCTCGTATGGCTCCCACAGAAATAGTAACTTTGATCCTACTTCCCTCAATGGATTTTGTCCTTTTGTTGAATCTTTTGGCACATGCATTGACCAACTCTAAGCATGGATATACAACAGGAAGTATGAACTGTGGTAGACCACAATTCTAGAACTGAAACAAAAACCCTCTGATGGTCCATGCTCCACGATTCTTTGAAATTCCCTCTCCCTAAAAATTTTAGGTTGAGTTGATAACTTGGGGTCAAAAACATTGTCAGTAATATCTTGCACCACCTCTCTTGGGATGTGTCTATTAGGAAGCACCTTCTTATAGAATTCGAATGGCTGCTCCTCATGTGTTGGGGTGTTCACGAATGATTTCCGCCCAAAAACATTGGTGTAATAGGCCTTTTGGTTGAAACTACAACTTTTCTACCAGAGGTTGATGGTTCCACCATTGCTGCCTCAGGAAGTTGTAGAGAGTCTTTAATGAAAATTGACCACTTTCCTTTTGCTTTCTTAAAAAATCTATTTTTGAGTGAAATTAATTTCCTTGTTTATACATGTAGTTAAGGCTATGTTGTTACTATTGGTCCTTTAAATATTGCCACTGAGGTGATACGTGTGGATTTGAGATCTGTATCCCTTGGGAATGCTGAAAATGCCGTGAGAATGGAATTAGTACATTCTCCCTGCTACCTCTTTTACAAATAAACTCATTGAATTGATATGTGTGTTTTTTTTATATGTGAAACATGCTAAAGTGATGCAAGGTACCCTTAAAAAAACATGACCATTAACTTTTCAGAGCTTAGTGCGTTAATCCATGTGTTAATTCTCATTAGTAAGCTGACTCATGTTGATGATGGAAAAGGACACACGTCAACAATCAACTTATGAGAGCATTTACTCCAAATGCCCAAATTTATTTCTTAAGACATTCTGTCAGATCCTCTGTATGATTTATCTACCTTCCTTCATTTTTCTTTGATATTTTCTTGTTGTCGTTCCACCAAAAATAGACCTTCTGTTGGTTGGGTTTGTTAGCTTAAATTTTCTATATATAGCTACACCACCTTATGCATTATTCATTCAAAAATATAGCCTCTTAAATTTAGCAAGGTTTTCACTATCTCCCATTCCACCACAATTCAATGCTCTTTCAGAATGTCTACTCTCTTAGGCACTCCTATTTGGCTCCTTCGATGGAGGACACAATACTACTTCATGGGAGAGGTCACTAGCGACCAAATTAAGTGCCTAGTGAAGAAATGCGACCACCTTTTCATGGTTGTGTTCATGTGGGTAGTTAGCTAGGACTTCATTAACGATGAGAACTAGGGTATGTGCAAGATCATGATGGGCCAAAAAGTGGCAATATGATGGGTATTATGGTTGACAAATTTTTTTTACCCAAAATTGATGAAACGAAAAGGATTTTTAAAGGATATTCTCAACTTTCCACCAATATAAATTATGCTTTACTTTGAATTTAATAAGTAATTATTATTCATTTTCTATTCAAATTATGACTAAAGTCCTAATTAATAGACTGATTGAAAAACGTCTATAGCTTTTAAATGGTATCACATTTTTTGAATCCAAAACATGCATCACATTCTATGCTTTGTATAATATAGGATTAAAAATAAATAAATTGAATTTCAGGAAGCTTTGACAAAGTTAAGGTGGTCAGACATACGAGTTTTTTATATTTTTTAAAAGTTGTAATAAAAAATTCATAATTAATTATTTACTTGGAAAAAAATTACAAAAAAATATGCATCACATTGGGACATGAGTCCTCTATTTATATCTAAAATAATATAAAAAAATATTATCATTTTATTGTGGTTAGGGTGGTCAGACAGAGACCTACTTCTTATTTTTTCCTTGAAATTTAAGTACTATTGCATTGAAATTTCAAATTTTCACCAAATAGGTTTCCTTTTTTTTTAAACAAACCTAGTAGATTAGAAACTACATTCAATTTTCTATAGATTCTATTCTTACATATTTTTGAAATACTATAGATAACTTATTCAAATCTTTACGTCAAGTTGCTTAACTCTGATTTTTCTAATTTTTTTGCCACTTAAGGGCTTGTTTTTTCCATGATGATCCTGCACATACCCACTAGCTCTGAAGCAACTACAACATCCTTTCCCGCTTCATGGCCTCATTTCTTGAATTGAACGTGGCCAAACCCATGATAATTAAATTGTGCCACCAAATGTTTGATGATGCACTAATCAAAGGGATTGGCAAGATAGTGCAAGTGGTCATCCCTGACATTAGTATCCTGAGCACCATGGATCTCTGCAGGCACGTGAACTTTGGGATAGACATACCATGGTTACCCTTCCTTTCTGAATTTCACACCATGGACCTTAAGATGCACCTCTACTCTTCTCAACCAACAACCACCTATTTTTTGTGGGAGTACGGTGTGGAGCGTGTTCCAGGGCTTGCCTGGAGGAAGCACTTCGACTTTCTGGTGCAAAGTTGCAACGAATAGGCCTTGGGTTTGCGTCATGTGGAGCACACATGTGGTGTGTGTTCAACCTCTCTTTGTGCCCTAAAATATAAGGAGAAGAAGAAGAAGAAGAAGAAGAATAACCCAATAACGAGCCTTTTCGACTTCCTAGACAATGACTAGAAGCTTTTCTTTATTTTTTTTTTTGTACATTGCCTCCTTTTTGCATAATTTTTCTTTGCAACTCTTTTTGGGTTTGTTCGAGAGAGCCTCATGTTTAAATATGAGCCTCGGGCCTTGTATTACATTGTAAATTTTTCAATGAGTATAATATGATACAGACTTTTCGCTTCTTCTATGCTATTCTCGAATGGGTTATTCTCAAAATTTAAAATGTATTTACAATTTTTTTCATATGGTACATGTCACTATTAATTTTTTAAAGAACTACATATTTTAATGGAATAACTTTAGATAAATACTGTTCATCAGTTTATCTAAAGTGTTTCCTTCCATATCTTCAAGTTCATACACATTCTTCTCCTTGCACGTGTTGATTCAGAAAGTTCCCTTCCATAGTGCTTCAAATTTTGTGTTTCCCTAGTTTTTCAGTACATTCATTGTACTTTAGCACTAAGCTCCTCTCTTTGAATTCTAGGTTAGAGGTCTTTTTGTCGAACCATCACTTTACTATTTGTTGATGGTTGATCATGGCTCCATAAGCTTTTTTTCTATCTTCCTCTAGTTTGAGGAGTTTCGCTAGTCATATCTCCATTCTGCCGCTTTCTTTAATTTCGAGGGCTTTCAATAGTTTTAAGGCAAGAATTCCTGTGGAAATGGGTAACACTACCTCTTTTCCATACACCAATTCATAATGGGAGGTCTTTAGAATTTTCTTGGGAGTAATCTGGTCCACCCATAGAGTAGCTCACAAATTCTTATGCCAATCCCTTTATTGTTCCAACCCAATGCACTCGATTAACCTAGTTAGGTTTTTGTTGGTTGAATCTGCTAACCCATTTCCTTGTGGGTGGTAATTCGATGAAGTTTTAAGGAAAATACCATGTCTGATAGCAAAATATGACATTCCCGATCCTACAAAATCTTGGACATTTTTGGATATGATGGTATTGGGGGGGCCAAATCTGGCTACTAGCTCTTCAAGGAAATGAACAATCTACCCCTCTATGGAATTTTTTAGGGATAAGAACTTCATCCACCTTGTGAAGTATTCAGTTGCCGTGAGGATCCACATGTGTTTGACACTAGAAATAAGATTTATCATTTTGATAAAATCCAAACCCCATTAAGCAAAGGGTTCCTCAGTTATAGTCGGGCTCAAGAGAAAAGTGGAATTCTTTCTTCTGCCAACAAAAAATTGGCACTAGGTACACTTTTGCACCAAATGATGTGCTTCAAAAAAAATAGAGGGCCAATAATATCCTACTTTCATTATCTTTAAAGTGGTATTCTTGGAAGAGAAATTTCTACTGTCAGGACTGCAATGGAATTCATAGAGAACTCTTTTTGCCTATAGCTTGCCTAAACATTGGAGCAATAGACCATCATAATTTCTCTTAAATAATACACCCTCAATTAACACATACCTAGTGCCTTGCAATCAGTAGTATCACCTTTTATGGAATGAAAGGTTGGTTGGGTAGTACCCCTTTTGCATATACTATGTTTGATCAGCCATCCAAGATTCATCAGACTTGAATTGGTTCGAGTAGACCTGATCGATCTTTTTTTCAGCTATGAGACTTGATTTCTCTGCAATGTATTCACATAAACCTCTTCCTCAAACTATCTTGGTTGGTCTAATGTCCACATCATATTCTAGGATCTTGGTGTTCCAATTTTCCCTCTTTTCTGTTATCTCACCTTCTATTATATATTCTTGCACATTGGGATGTGCCATGAGAATAGTGATCTTGTTGGCCAATGCCAAGTGTTGAAACTTCTTTAAGCTTTTAACAATAGCAAAATCTTGCTTTCCTACAAAATTATATACTTGGCTTCATAACCTTTAAGGGTCCTTGAATGGAATGCAATAGGATGCTCTCCATTATCCTCCTTGTACTTCTTGGTGAGCACCAAGGCTATGCTATGTTGACCACTATACGCATAGAGGAGAAAGTCTTTGGAAAAATCAAGGTTGACCAATACTGAGGCTACATAGATGGCTATCTTTAGCTACTCAAACACTACTTTTCCATTAGGGGTCCATTTGAAAATCAGGTTTTTCTTAAGCATTAGCGTAATTGGTCTCACAATGCTTATGAAATCTGATACGAATATGTTGACAAAATTGTTCTTCCCTAGAAAAGATTGCAATCCCTTTTGGTTCACTATTACGGGTAATTCCATTATAGATCCAACCCTTTTGGAGTCTATTTCTATTCCCTCCTTAGATACTACAAAGCCAAGTAACTTTCCTTGAGGTACCTCGAAAACATATTTTTTGGGATTCAAAGAAATCCCAAACTGTTGGAATTTCTAGAAAACCTTCTCTAGATGATGAAAGTGATCATCTTTTGACTTTGAAAAGATCGTTAGGTCATCCAGATATTAAGATAATCAGGTTGATCAATCCCTTGAATGTAATATGCATTGCTCATTGAAAAGACACACTAGAATTTGAAAGTCTGAATGACATTTTTGAATATGCAAACATTCCCCTCTTAGTGGTAAACATTATCTTATGTTGGTCAAATTCCTTTACATATATTTGGTTATAGCTTGAGAATCCATCCAGTAATGAAAAAATATCTAATTTGGCCACCGTCTACAGGATCTGCTCCATCAATGGCAGGGGTAATGATCTTTTAGTGAGGCTTTATTCAAATTTCAAAAATTAACACAAAGCCTAATATCTCCATTCTTTTTTCAGACTGGTACCATATTTGACACCTGGGTATGTGCAAGATCATGATGGGCCAAAAAGTGGCAATATGATGGCTATGTGGCTGAAATGAAAAGGGTTTTTAAAGGAGATTCTCAACTTTCACTGATATAAATTATGCTTTACTTTGAATTTAATAAGTAATTATCATTCATTTTCTATTCAAATTATGACTAAAGTCTTGATTGATAGGTTGATTGTAAAACATCTATGACTTTTAAAGGGTATCACATTTTTGAATCCAAAACATGCGTCACATTCTATGCTTCGCATACTATAGGATTAAAAAGGAAAAATTGAATTTCATGAAGTTTTGACCAAGATAAGGTGGTCGGACATACGAGTTTTTATACTTTTAAAAATTTGTAATAAAAACTATAATTAATTATTTACTTGGAAAAAATTACAAAAAATATGCATCACATCGGGGCATGAGTCCTATACTTATATCTAAAATCTTATAAAAAAAATAATTATCATTTTATTGTGGTTAGGGTGGTGAGACACCTACTTCTAATTTTTCCCTGAAATTTAAGTACCATTGCATTGAAATTTCAAATTTTCACCAAATAGATTTTTTTTTTTAAACAAACCTAGTAGTTTAGAAACTACATTCAATTTGCTACAAATTCTATTCTTACATATTTTTGAAATAATATAGATAACTTATTCAAATTTTTATGTCAAGTTTCCTAACTATGATTTTTCTGAATTTTTTGCCACTTAAGGGCCTATTTTTTCCATGATGATCCTGCACATACCCACCTAGGTAGAATGTTTGATTGGATATATGATTCTTGACTCAAAGAATTTGGTGAGCTCTTGTGCCATCAACACCTTGACCTTCAGATTGACTAGCCTTTTATTTTGTTAGACAAGTTTAGATCCTTTTGCCAAGTCAATGGTATGTTGAATTATGCCCATGTCACACCCTCTAAGATCATCATAGGTCGAGACAATAACTTTGTCATATTTGAACATAGGTCCTTCAATATTTTTTTGTTCTTGTGGGGAACCTCCCTTCTAACTCTTAACTTTCTACCACTTTCAACATCAAGCTCTTTGTAGTCCCTCATCCGCAATGAACCTTTGCTTGTCATTTCTCACATCATCACAATCAAAGAGATTCTCAAGGGAAATTAGTCCTTGAGGAAGCTTGTTCCCTTTTAATTGTTTAACCTAATCTTTGGGAAATTCTACTCTTGGTGGCGAATAGTCAAAAGTTGTTCCTCCTGTCTGTATGAAGGAAACAATCTGAATATCATCATAAAAAACTTGCTAGTTTTCATCGTTGTCGGGAATTGAGGGTTGAATGATGACCTGCACTGCATAGTGCTTAGTTGAATAAGAAATTGGTTCAAATTGTGAACTGACAGAAACCATTCGATCAGTGACACTATTTTGAGATTAGGGAATAACTTGTATGTTGAAGGCTTCAAAGCACTCACTTAAGTCCCAAATTTGATGTCTGTACGACTTCATCCTCGTGTGTTTTGTAGTCGCTTGCCCACGGGCCTTGCTTACCACTAACTCTGAATCTCAAAAATCTTGTACTCTCTTTACACTCATTCATTCTACAAGGATCAATCCATGGACCAAGGCCTCATATTCAATGTCATTGTTAGAGCATGAGAACTGAAAATGGTAAGCTTTGAGGGTCTCTAATCCTATCAGAGATACTAGTTGGACACCTGATCCAAAGCCAACTTTACAATTGGCACCATAAAAATACAAGGTCCATATAAGATTATCACCATATCATAATAGTCCTCTCGATCCTTCATTAATTTTGGAAACACCTAGTCATTATCAAAAATCACATAGATGCCTAGCCCTGTTGCATGAATTTTTTTGAATGGATTAGACTCGATGAATTGGTTGAGTAGCACCTCTTCTTCAAGAGTTTGATCACTTGTATCTTCTTCATCTTCTAGCATTTCTACATAATATCTCTCCTACTAAGAGATGGAGGTATGCACTACTTCAAAGAATAGGACTACATTGTTTGCAATGTGTTTGGGATGCAAAGATTTAGACATAATCTTCATCTTTTCCCCATGCTTGGTTCTCAATATTAGGTGGGACCAGTCGAGCACTAAGTATTTTCCAAACTTTGTAGTGAAAACTCTTGAAAGAAACATTCCAAAGATTGGGGGAATGTCTATCACTACTATTTCTTCTATGACTATTTGTCTTGGACATGAGAAGAGGGTCAAAGATAGATATTTTATCCAACCAATGGTCAAAATCTTCTTCTCATCTAGTTGGATGATTCCTTTCTCAAGGGGTTCATACTTAAGTTTCAGGGCATTGACCACTTGTTTTGGAATGACAATTGTGATACCCCCAAATCAATCATGTTATTATGCAAAAGCTTATCTCCCATAATAAGTGATAAAAAGAAAGGTGTAGGATTTGGCTTGCTTACCTCTTTCTCTTTTGCATTGCTCACATCGTTCGTATAAGCTGCTGCTTTTAGAACTTGAGGGGCTGATGTAGATCCTTTGTCTCTGCTTTGGCTACATGATGGAGTCACGTCCATCTGTGACATTTTTTCTTCTTTCTTTAATGCTTCCCGAAGCAATGTCTATTTTTTGGGAATAGATATGACATTCCATAGAGATACATTAGCAGGCGCCTTCTTGAATTGTTCCACCACATTGAGCATTCCGACTGGTTGGGTCTTGGGTTTGAACTATGGTATTTCTCTCATTTTTTGAAGAAAATGTTACGTCGTGAGTGGGCTTGGTGCCTTGTTTTCCTCCTTCTCTGGCAACGGTGGATTATGCAATTGTGGAATAGGTTGGATGGTGGGAAATGGAGCTTGCTTTTCTTGCAGCGATAGTTGACGTGGCTAAGGACGTGGTATAGCTTGTTGCACATATTCTCCCATGAGCCTTCTTTTCAATCTTTTGTTGTAATCTGACTATACTTGTGGGGCACTAGACATCAAAGCTTCATTTGTGAGCACTACATCTTCTTCTTCCATGCATAAAAATAGTGCTTGGTCAAGTGCAATATCTAGCTCTTACTCCAAGGACATCCCTTGAAGTTGCACTATGAATCGAGCATTTTCCATTTCAGATGACTCATATTCATTTGCATTCAGGAGCACACCCTTGCTTCTTTTTTCTGCTATCTTCTATTGTATATTCCCCCTTGGACAATTTTGGGGCATATGAATATCATTGCATGAGAAGCACCATACATTCTTCTCTTCCATAAAATTGTTCTTTCCTGGAATTAACTCTTTACTCAAGCTATCTATGACTATTTTTAGTGGCATGGTGACCAGATCTATTTGGTTTACAGACATCGTCTATTGACCTCCTCCTTTAAAGGATCCTTGGTATGGATTATGTTGATAAGATGGCTTTCCTCTGCCATAGGCTTGCGTGGTCTACTTCGAAAGTTTTTCTTGTTCTCATTTGATAATGACCAACTCATTAGTAAAATTCCATATGAGACTCTTCATGTTGTTGATGTGCAATGTGATTAAGGAAGAGCCTACTATGCTTGTTTGGGCAATAGGATACATGTACATAGATTGTGACATAGGGGATGCCAATTATGTAGCAGAAGTGCTTGGAATAGATTCTTCCTAAAAACCACCAGAGATTTCTTCAAATATAGGCATTAGAGGTCATGGCAAAAGTTTCTCAGCATCAATTAAACTATTTTATGCATGCACAACCAACTCATATGCATCGGGAAAGATATCCCCTCTCATGGACATTATCATCATTGCGATGTCTGAATTGAGAGGCTTTAGATAAAGCATGAACACCATCATAGCTTGGGGTCAAGTAATTATGGGGATCCTTTCCCAGGTCTTATGAAACTTGGTGTTGAAATCACTCATGACCTCTTGTGGAGCTGTCTTGATGGTGATTAGTTATTGTAGCAATGAAGAACAATCTCTTTTCTTTGAGAAGTGTTCAAACAACCTTTCTCTGAGTTGATCCTAGGAGATGATAAAGCCTGAGGCCAAATATTGATACCAATCTTGGACCTTTTCTTTGAAAGAGGTAGCTAACAACCTCAAGGAAATGTTATTCCCAGCTATATTATGTACCCTACATACCTCCGCTATATCTTGAAGGTGTTCAAAAGGGGTTTTTAAGTCTTCTCTAGAGAATTTAGGGATAGCCTTGAGGGCGTTAGTGGTTATGGCAGGCCATACATCTAAGGGTGTGGGTGGTCATAGTGAACTGCCGCTATCCTAGGTTACAAAATTTCTAGGAGTAGGAGGAGGTACATGAGCCATAGATAAAAGATTCCTATGAATTGGATATATAGGTATTCTTATTTTGAAAGATGAGCCTCTAGGTGGGGTAGATAAGGCTTTGGATATTGGGCTCTTACTTCTTACTCTATTGCTCCTTATAGGTGATACAAAACCTATAAGTATTCTTCTCCTAGGTACTAAGGCAGGTAACTAAGACTATTGGAAGTGGCCTCTTGAAGATGCTTTTGTTTGGACTCTAGGCATGAAACTTTCATTTTCCTTCCTTAGCCTAGTTTAATAAATATTTCTGACTTCTAATCAAGTTTTTGGAAAACTTCGTGTCCCACCATGCATGCCAGAAAGAAACTGTTGATCATGAAAGCTTGAGCCTCTCCAACATTCTTATGGGAAATTTAGTGAGTGGGGGATTGATTTGTGCCTCATTGAATACCTTCAGGATTTTTATAGAAAGTAGGCTCTTCTTTGGGATTTGGAGAAAAGTATAGAAATAAATATAATCATAAAACATAAAAATGGTGATGTGCCAACACTTTTACAAAATTTCAAACCCAATAATTCCTATGAGTGATATAATTAGGAACATAATGCCGCAACCCTTATTTGTTGGAAAGCGAATGAACAAAAAAGGATAGAAACAAGCATAGTGCAGAATTTCAAATCTTCTCATAAGTAGTGTTCTTTAAGGTTCAATCAGACACAAAGATTTCTAAGGGTGATAGAAAAACATTCTGAAATTGCATAAAATCTCTCTCCTAATACACCATAATATAACGAAACAATAACCCTTCAGAAAAATAGAGAAGTCCACTTACATAATCTAGTTTTCACAAGTTATTATTTCACCATTCAAGCATACATGGAAATCAACCACTTGAACTTTTTGAATTCAGCTTGCAAGACACAGTGTTTCATTCAAAACAAAAAGCATAAAGAAAGAAAGCTTGATAAATGCCATACATGCATAGTCTCAAAGATTTCTCCTTAATAATTTGTCCTTCAAATATCAAATGAACTTTAAAATAGAGGTTGGATGCCAATCTGATAATAGTTTGAGCTTTAAAAGATATAGCATGCAAAATAAAAACAATTCTACAAATTTTACTCTTGAAAATAGTTAGTATAACCTAAGAAAACTAAAGAAACTTTTCCTCAACAAAGGAAACTAAAACTTGGAATCCAACCCTTTCATTTGTTGCTACCTCTCTTTTATTGCTATAGAAAGAGGAAATTGTTACCACAACACAAAAGTAATTATTGCCAGATGTTCGCATTTGATAGGACATGATCTGATCATGGATATTTAGTTAGGTCACAACAATCTTTGCTCATCAATTCTCAACTTCCGCATTAATGCTCTTCAAATATTTAAAAAAGATGTAGGTTTGTAAACGATCATATCCTAGAAAACAACTTGGAAAAAGGTACAATTAACCAATCACATCACCTAAGGGCACCGACTTAAAGCTTCCATCCCAAAAACCATGAAAAGAAAAGTGGCAAGCAAGCTCTAACAAACTCACAAAAGATATCACTTTATAAGAAGCACAAACTTCTTGCAGCAAAGAGATGACGTGTCGAATAGGAAAAAACTTTTGAGCTCATGAATATAGCTTCTTGAGAAAATATCTAAAAATTTGACACATGTCTTGACTCTCTCCCGAAAGGAAGGCAAAAAATGAAATTTGTGTAGTGACCACATGGCGTATTGCACACCTTTCCAATAACTTTACTTCAGCGCAGGAACATCTGAAATTGAAAATATTATACAAGGAAAAAACACTTCACACTTACCATTTTGAGTGTTTCTATACATGTGTTTGTCCCATGTTCCAAAGAATTGTAAAACAAATAGTATCATTTTATTGGCCAAATTATTTCTTGGGTTGATTTCATTCCCTCAATTGTATTACTTCATTTGTTTTCCATCCTATGTGATTTGTTTACACATCACTAGATACCCTTT
Source organism: Sequoia sempervirens (assembly GCA_007258455.2). Lineage (NCBI taxonomy): Eukaryota > Viridiplantae > Streptophyta > Pinopsida > Cupressales > Cupressaceae > Sequoia > Sequoia sempervirens. The sequence continues at coordinate 462,393,682 of VDFB02271358.1, forward strand.
CAATCCTAGATGTCATGAATTTAACTCCTAGTTCAATGATGTAACAACCATTAATAGTGAACTAAAACCACATTCCCTAAATGCCTAAAGCCTTGGCCCTAGTGATTTTCCAAATTAATATTTATTTTGGCACCAACATTTATATGTAGTTTCTGAGCTCACCCATGAAATTTTATTTTAATTTCTTACTAATTGAGTATAGATAATGGTAAATTAACATAAAACATGTGCATTATTTCCTTGAAACTATGACTACCAAATTTACCATTCATCTCCACTAGATTACACCAGTCACCCACTATCTCCTTTATATCATCTCCTCATAACCTTTTATCTACTACTAGTGCTATTTTTTCATGCCTCTACTATGATTCGAAACATCCTTATCTTAAGAAAATAGTGGTTCAAGTTCATTTATGAAACTCTCCTTATCTTTTCATAAATTATTTGTTGGATTTGGTTCTATCATCCCATGATAATTTGACTATCATTATACCTCCTTCATATTTAGTCCAATAATAGAATCAAGTCTATTTCATGAATATGTGGTATTCATTTTATGCATGGTTGTTTTTCATTGGCATAGAGGTGCATTAATTATGACTCCACAACATATGGCATGATTTGTAAGCCAATAGATTGGATCCATATGTCTAGTATTTATACCATAATAGGGCCATGTGCTCATTTTTCTTCTTGAAATAAACACATTTTTCTAGGCCTTTTTTAATTCGAGTCTCAAAGTTTCTTTCCAATTTCATTATCTTCATCTTTGGTCCAAATAAAGTTTTGACTTTAAAATTCTTGACACTGAGTATAAGTTTTATAAATATTAAATATTTAAGATCAGGTATATTTATTTTTGTTCAAACAGAGCTTCTGAATATCCAAATCTTGATAAAGTACAACATGGATATTTTCCTTGCAATTTTTGTAAATTACTTAAATCCCTTGCATTTTTTGACTTTATTATACCCCATACTAGAACCTCGAGACATTAAAAATGTACATGAAATGGAGGAAAATAAATAGTTCAAACTTATAGAATCATTATCCAAACCCATGCTAGGAAATTATGTTAGTGTTCACACGCTCATTAGAATAATAATGTGTGTGAGTTGCTACTAAAACTCATGCAATTGTTATGGGTATTATATTTTTTATTTTTTGGTTTAATTATTTATGAGTTTTTAGAATAAATAGGCTATGTAAAGCAAGTTGTTATAGGAGGTATAACAACTCTCCTATAATATAGGATATGAAAAATCCTATATATGTGTGTGTAATTCATATTATGAAGTGTGTGAGAGAAAATATAATGCAATTTTACATGTTAAATATGATCTGGAATCAAATGTTAGAATTTTGAATATGGTATCAAAGCATCCAAATCATTATGCCTATGAAGAAAAAAATCAAGCAGTTTTGTGATTGTTGTTGATGACAAAGGGGATATTACAAAGTTTCAATAACCATCATTGATTGTTGTAGACTATCACATCATTTTTCAAGTGTTGAAGATATCAGATGCAACACAAGAAACACAAAGCACCATTTTATTTACTGATGGAGATGGATTTGATCGAATAGGTTACATGAAAAAATATGCTTGAATTCATTGAAAGTTTTGGTTGAGGATTAATTTTTATTTCATTCGAAAACTTGAATTTTTCATAGTCTAATGCAGTCATAGAAAAGCCACAATAACTTTCTTGTTTCATAATATAATTTTAAAATTCCAAAATATATTGGAGAGAAGATAAAGAGTAGAATAGAACCCAAAAATAGTTCAAAAATATTATTAGTATTTTATGAGCAGTTTTTTACAGAAAAATGAGAAAAAAATAGTGGTGTGATTACCAGTTTTCCTTCCTCAGCTTCAATTCCTTACACTTATTTTGGATCTTTGGTGGTAGCAATCCACACTAAAAAAATTACATCTTACATGGTTGTTTATTATTGAACATTAGCATTATTCCCTACAAGATAAACTTTGACCATATTTTGCATTTTGCAAGTGGTAGATTGTTATTGTTTAGCCATTGTTTAATATTTCAAAAAAAGTCTTATTAGTTCTTAAAGAGATATTTTATGTTATAGAAAAAAGTCTTAAAGAGTTAAACTATTTGTGCCATGTCTTCAAATTGAATGGTTACTCGTCTAACACATTTCTTGAGCCTTTAACCAATCCAAATAAAATCTCTCCTCCTCTATCAAACCCAACTTCTTCTCTGACCTCCCTATGACAACCATCCCTTATATTGATCATGGCTTATCCCAAAAATTTGGCAAGATCCCTCTGAAAAAAGGCCTTCATTGTGCTTTCAAACCTTTCACCACTCTTAAAAACTGAATCCCCTCTCTTAAAGACTCTAAGGATATCTTTCTAGATTCAGGATTCCATAAGGTGGTTTGTTCATGTGGTGCTCCCTACATACGTGAAACTGGTTGCTCATTTAGCACTAGAATCAAAGAACATAGTGCTGACATTAGACATGAGCACATCCTAAAATATTCCCTTCCAAAACATTCCTCTTCTACCAAACATCATATCTACCTAGAAAGCACTCAAATCCTATTTAAAGAAGACAATTTCTTCAAAAGGAAGCTCAAAGAGGCCATCCGAATTAACAATTTCCCCTTAAACCTCAATTGTGATGAGAGATGGAGGCCGATTCAATCATGGCATCCCTTGTTAGCTAGCCTTAGATCCATCCTTTCCCTTCCTTTGGTTAACTCCTTATCTCTTCCTCTTGTTTGCTCCTCATTAGCCTTATATGTTTTTATTTTTGGTTTGTAATTATTTTTTAATTGTTGAGTTTTCTATTTGATTTTGTCCTTGTTTTCTAATTTTTCTAGTTCTTTTGGTTGGTCTTGGTTGATTTTTCTTCTAGTTCTTTTTTTGTGTCTTGGTATTGGTCTTTTGTTTGTTTATGGTTGTAGTTGGTGGTTATTTCAAAATTTTCTAATAGTTTTCGGTTGTGTTTGCTTGTATCTTCTAGTTTTTGTATTTACTTTTTTTGTGTTTGTTTTGTATGCTTATTGGTTTTTTTTTTTTTTTGATTGTTTTATGTTTTGGTTGCTTATTGCTTTTTCTTTTGATTGGTTTTTTTTGCTAGTTTTCTTAGGTGGAACTTTTTGTTCTTTAGCTTGTCCTTGGTATTTTTTGTATGATTTTGTTTCCTCTTTTTCTCATATTTTCCTTCCTTTTCCTCTCACTCCATCCTTCTTTCTCTTATTTTTTTGGGTTGGTTCTAATTTTGTTGATTATTTTCTTGTTTTCTTATGGTTTTATTTTTGTTGCCTCTTTTTATTTCATTCTTCTCTTTGTGGTTTTGGTTGTAGTTTTAATTGTAGGTTCTTGCTTTGTTTATGTCTAGTTATGTGTTTTTGCATAAAATTATTCTCTTTTGTTTTTCCTTCTTTTGTGTTTATCTATTTTTCCTTTTGGTTGTTGGTATTAGTTTTATAATTTTGTAGGTATTTGGTTTTTCTTGTTACTTGCATAGGTTTCATTTGTTTTATTGTATTGCTCTTTTTGGTTTTCTTTGCTTGATTTTTAGGTTTTTGAACTTTTTCATGTTTGTTTAATTTCCTTATGTTTAATTCTTTGTTTTCTTATGTTTAGGGCTTGCTCTCTTATGTTTTTTCTCTTAGGTTCTTTTATTTGTTTGATTTATTAGGTTCCTTTGTTGTTTTTTTCTTGGATGTTTTTCTTTGCGTTTAATTATGCTCTTTTGTATTTCCTTGGTTTTGGGTTTATTTATTTGGCTTCTTTTATTTATTTTTATTGGTTGTATGCTTTTGTAGGTAGATTTTTATTGTTGTTAGTTGGTATAGGGTTTTTTTTTTTTCTTTGTTCTATTAGGTTTTCCTTTGTTTGGTTTTTAGGTCTTTATTTATTTTACTCTTAATTGTATTGTTTTTCTTATGTTTACTTACATTAATTTATTTTGTTTAATTGCTTGTTCTTTTATTTGTTTTCTTAGGTTCTTGGATATGTTTGTTTCTTAGGTTCCCAATTATGTTTATGTTTGGATGCAAGTTATGCATTTAAATTCTGTGTTATTTTTCTTTTCCTGGTTTTATATTATTTTTTTTTGTTATCTTTTGTTTGATTATGTTGGGTTTGATTTTGTAGGTAATTTCTTTTTGTTGCATTACTTTGTATTAGCTTTATTTTGTTCACTTGCATTGTACTCTTATGCTTTTTTTTAGTTTGATTTTTAAATTATTGTAATTTTGTAAGTTTATTTAGTTTATTTCTTGTTTGTAAGTATGCCAGCATGTATAAGGATTTTTTATTTATTTACTTATCTTCCTTGGTCCTTGTGCTTCCTTCTCTCCCCTTCTTTCTCTATGTTTTTTAAGATGGTCTTGGTCCATAATAATTCATTTCTCCTTGAGCTCTTTGGGATGCAAAATATTATTACACAATTGAATCCAAAAATTAGAATAAATCAGCATTATGGATTGTGGAAACTTGATATCATTATTAAGATTAAAAAAGTGTCAAAAAAATTATTAAAAAATGTCTCAATTGTAAATATATGCATTATCACTTGTACACAACATTCATCTTGAGGGTGACATTCTAAAATTGAGCTTCAAAGAAAAATTTTCTAAGTAGAAAACCAACTAGAGCATGGAGGCATAGGAGGTTGGAGGATGCACCATAGAAAAATTGACCCTTATCATTTTCATGGTCTTTTAGGCCTTGCTTCATAATTTTTGGTCTATTTTGCTATGATTTTATGATGTAAGATGGCTTGAACATGCATATTTAGGTACTAAAATTCAAATAATGACATCTTGTGAAGGTGTTGTGAAGTGTTGTAAAGCATTTCTACACTCTTCTAGACTCTATTCATTACAATTTACCTAAAAAAAACCTTTTTATCATTAAACAAGTCCTATTTTGAAGTGTTGTAAAGTCTTGTAACAAAATTTCACGCTTTTCTAGGCATAAATTCATTATTTACCCCTTTCTTATGCTCTATTTGATCCTTTTATGCCCTTACAAGCTTTAATTAAGTGTATTTTTTAATCTAATCCCGATAACAAAATTAAATGCAAGATAATTCCCGACACCGATTTTTAGGTCCTAGGTGGGACCCATTCACTGTGGGTGGCGAATGAGTCCCCCTTGGCTCCAAATTCAAAAATTTTAAAATTTCCTTTTGGGTTTTTATTGAAAATCACTTGATGTCGGCCTATGATGAGGTATGAATAGGTTACTAAGGCACAAGATGGTATAACTAAGTGATTTTCACCTCATTTTACATCTTCCAACATTCATAGATCCTATTCAAGCAATCTGAAGCATTCAAGCATCTTACAACATCTTATCAAGCAATATTCAAGCATTTTGTAGCATACATTGATACTACAGATTTACATCATCACGGGTTTGGTAAGTTAATAGCATTTGCATGTTGTTAGTTTATCATTCTCTTGTATTTCATTATTTTATTGAGGGTTTGATTACCAAAGTGGGATTTGACCAAGGAAAACCCCTATTTGCTAACCCTCAACCATTTTTCATGTCTTGTATGTGTGTTTAAAGAACCTTTGTGTGTAGGTTTTACAAGCATTTACATGTTGAAGATTGGTCAACAAGTCAACTAGGTGCTTCAAGTCAAATCAACTCCATTTCAAGCTTGGAGAAGGTTTTCTGTTTGTTTCCTACATAATTGACTTCGACAACCTAATGAGCAAACATTTCCAAATCTAGTGTTGTAGAATTGTCTTCTGATTTCTCAGAATTTTGGGAGAGGACTAATTCACCATCAGTGGTGAATGAGTCCCACCTTAAGACTAAAAATCTAAATTTTGTTAGATTCCGGATCCTGACAGTTAAAAACCTACTTCTGACACTTTTTCACCAATAGCAGGACTAATCCACCTCGTTGGGCTAATGAGACCCATTGTTGATTTCAATAACTTCAGACAACATTCTACAGATTCCATAAATTCCTCAATTCTTGCCCAGGTGCACTCTATTTCATCCCATTTCTTTTTGTTTTTCATTATTTCATCTTTTAGTTAATTGTTTGCATATCACAATGTGTTTTACAACATAGTTTAAATCTTAGTTTTGCATTCATAATTATTCATATAAATCACTTAATTGCATTTGGTTTATTTAATTTAGCTTATAAAAAATATCACTTAGCTTAATTTGAATGAACCCTTAGCATTTTTGGGCCCTATCTCTCTCCTTTTAGGTGAAAAACCCTAAAAGAGCTAGAGAAGTCCACAGGAACCAAAAAACTACAGTTCATTTTGGTGAACTTGCATTTTGAAAACTTTGCATTTTTTATTTCATTAACATATTGCATCCTAGATTACAACTGTGTCAACATTCAATTAGCATATTATTTTGTTCTTGCATTCTAGGACTTCTCATATTGCATTAGTGAAAGCTTTGTTTATATTTCATTTTTGCATTGCATTTTGAAAAAACTAGAAATCTGCATTCTGCATCTTGAATTACATTTTGTAGAGCATTAGAATCATTTTAAAGTTATTGAAAAATATAAAAAAAATATCATACTGGGAATCATTCGCCACCCTGGGCGAATCAGTCCCTCTGCACTTTTTAAACAACATTTATGGAATTTTTCTAGTATTTTCCTTCATTTTTTTTGTAGTTACTTCTTTGTTACACTTAGCATAATATCTGATATTTGCATTTAGAACTCCTAGATTACTTTGCATTTGCATTCACCCTATCTGTGTGGTACTTGTATTAGTGTTTGGTTCCCCATTGATAATACTTTAGTGAGATGAAGTTCTAGACTCATGGCCTCCTGTGATAGCACTTTCGTTATGGACCTTGGGATCTCAAGTGCTCCTACTCCTAGTATGGACAATGGTGCATTAAACATTGACAATACCACTTCTATGCCTTCATATTTTCATCCAATGAATGTTGACACCCAAAAAAATCCCTCCCGCAAGAAAAGGTTATTTATATTCATGAGGATTTTGCACACTTACAACAAGACTTGTCACTTGAGAAAATTTCCACCACCGCTATACCCGCCATTGAAAACCTTCATCATTTGATTGAAAGTGATGATGGCTTGCAAGTTATGAAGAGAATTGTTGAGATTTACAATAAAAATTCCTCTTCTAATACCCAATCCACAAACATTCCTGTAAGCCAAGGAGGACCTCAAGTTCCTCCCCCTTCAACCATAGCATCCATACCAACTTATACCAATCCACAAGTCACCACAACTATGGACCAGGTTAATTATGCGACTACTTTCCCAATTCCAACTAGCATTCCTAGTTCTCTTGTGGCGTTAGAAGTACCCTCCACCACCTTCACCCATCTTAGTATTCCTTTCTCTTCCCCCAACATCACATACACTCCATCGCCATTTTCCCTACCACCTCAAACCACTTACCCCGACCTTGTTCTTACACAACTCCTTAACACCATTTCTTCCATGCAACACTAACTTTCCACCATTAGCCAAGGTCAAACCTCTCCACCCACATATCATGTCTGTAGCAACCCCTTATCCTTAGAAATATTACATACCCTGATGCCACAAGGGATATAAATTCTTTAGTTTGAGAAATACGGAGGTAAAGGAGACCCTATCAACCATGTTAATGCTTATACAACTTTATGTAGTGATTTTTTCCTTGATGATAAACTTTTAGCCAAACTATTTCCAAGGACCTTGAAAGATACTGCATTAGAGTGGTTTTCTAACTTTCCTTATCATTCCATCTGTTCCTTCAATGAATTGGTGGATTCTTTCATAAGTCACTTTCAAGTTCACTTGACACCTAAAAAGACAATGGCTGACCTCATGAGATGTTGACAAAACACAAACAAAAAAGTAACTAATTTTATCTCATGATACCAATCCTTGTACACTCAAATTGATGTCAAGATTCCTAATGCACATCTACAAAAGATGTTTATAAAAAAATTACACAAAAATCTTCATGATAAAATAAATATCATGAAATTTCCTTCATTTATGCATTTATGTACCACTTTGTGTTAGTACCATAACTCGATTTCAAGTCATGATTCAAAATCAACTTCTAACCGAGCTGAAAAGCCTAAATAAAATAATCAAACAAACAATAAAAACTTTCACAAACAAAATAGAGTATTTTTACAGTTCAATCCACCTCCTCAAACACAACCACAACCAACTCAACTAGTTTTGAATCAAGTGGCAACTATTAAATGATGCAGGAGCATCTAGTGGTGTAAGGGTAATCCTGCATCACCCAAAAAAAGAGTTTCATTTCATGTTGGTAGTTTCTTTGATGTCTTTGCATTTTTGGATACCATTTTCATCATCATTTAATCCCCAACTTATAGTTTTTCTTTTCTATTTCCGAGTTTGAAGATATTTCAGTTTTAGTCTCCCACAATTGCACCTGAAAACCTTCCAGGTCAGATTTGAGGCACTAAATGGTCCCGAAACCGCCTCAAAACTTGCTGAAATTGGCGTTACAAACTTTGAGCACGTTTTTGACTCTAAGACCTTTCCAATGGTTCAAACGGTTCGAAAAATGGAGTCCCAGATCAAAAATTATGGATCTTGAAAGTTGGCGCACTTTCTAGAGGATACTAATTTTCGAATGTTCTTTTGAAATTTGAATTTCAAGTTGTAATTGTCAGTGCCAAATCTCCAAATCTCAAATTTCAATGTTGTTTTGGCTCCAAACTCAAAAAGGAGCTCTATTTATGGGGGGGTTTCTGATTTTTGGGTAGCCTTTTGGGGACAAGTTCACACACTATGAAAAGGGTTATTTTGTAATTTTCTGCAACTCGCATATGTTGCAGAACTTGAGGATTTGAGATCCTCTGCATGTAAGAATCCATTTTCTGAATAATAAAATTACTCTCTTGTTTTATGAGTTATTTTTTGTGTCTTGGATTGCACCCTTGTTAGGTGGTATCAGAGTAGGCTTTTTGAGCATGTGGACCTCCATAGATCACCGATCGTGAGGCAGTTCACACTAAGACTGTAGTTGTGGGGGTGGCAGAAATGCTAGTGGAAGAGATCCATTAGGAGCCGAGGGTTTCAGAGCCCTCTAGAGACAAATTGATGCATTGCAAGAGCAGTTGAGGAGAGGGTTAAACTCGAGAAGGAGAGAAGAAAGTGAGGATGAAGAAGATGAGGAAGATTCAGATGTAGAAGAGGAAGAAGAAGCAATTGATCAAGATCAAATGTGGTTGATAAGAGAAATTTCAAAGATTGGGAAAAGACCTAGAGCAGAAGTCCCCAGTTATTCCAGAAGTCTAAACCTAGAAGAGTTGATTGACTGGATTAACAAATTGGAAGCATATTTTGAGTATGAGGAAATAAAGGACCTAGAACGGGTTAAGTTTGCAAAACCGAAACTGAAGGGTCATGCTAGTATTTGGTGGAAGGAAGCCCAATTGGAGAGGAATCGAAGAGGAAAAGGCAAGATCATCAGAAGGTATCACATGGTGGAGAAGCTGAAGAAGCAATTCATACTAGTGGACTATGAGTTAGATCTGTTGAAGAAATTACAAGGGTTGAAGCAAGGAAGCAGATCTGTGAAATAGTACATAGAAGATTTTCACAAGATGATCATCAGAATGGGCCATGTAGAGGCCAACAAGGAGAAGGTATCCCATTATCTTAATGGGTTGCAACCAAGCATTCAAGAGGAACTGAGCCTAGTCAGAATGACCACCATTGAGGATGCATACCATTTTGCTCTGAAAGTTGAAGAGAAGTTGAACAAAAGATTTGATAGCAAGAAAAAAGGTCAAGGAAATCAAAGCAGAAAGTGGAAGATCTTCTAGAAGTAGAAATGATAATGAGAAGAAAAATGAAGATGTGGGCACCAACCAAAGCCAAAAGAGTGATAACTTCTACTGCTCTCGCGATCAAAATAGCGGTGATCAAAGAGGCAAAGGACGAGGGAGATCTAGACAAGGATCTGTAATAGGTGGTTTTAGAGGAATGTGTTTCCAATGTGGTGAAGAAGGGAATTGATCCTATGAATGTCAACAACACCAAGGAAGGGTAGAAAAAAGGCTAGAAGATCATGGAAGGGTTCCACATGCAGAAAAGGAGGTGCAATCTAAACATTCAAATGATGTTGAAAGGGGAGAAGCCCTAGCGATTAGAAGAGCCTTGGTGACTAAAGAGAAGGATCCAGAACAGAGGAAGAATTTGTTCCACATAAGGTGCAAGTGTGAAGGAAAATGTTGTGATGGCATTATTGACAATGGGATCACTGATAATCTAGTGTCATAGGAGATGGTTACAATGTTCAAGACAGAGAGGCATCCACACCCATATCAGATTTCCTAGTTGTAGAAAGACCACAAAGTTCTGGTCAATGAGCAGTGCCTGATAAAGTTCAAGATTGGGAGTTCCCATGATGAGGTACTATGTGATATCATCCCCATGGATGCATGCCACATCTTTTTGGGGAGGTTGTGGTAGCTCGACAGGCAGGCTATACATGATGGCCATGCAAACAATTATTCCTTGATGAAGGATGGGGTTCGCCATAAGTTGAAACCCTTGAAGGAGACTGAAGAAAAGGTATGCAGTAGTGCTAGAATCTGTTATGTCGATGGAACACAATTTTTAGAAGGTATGAAGAGAGAGAGTGTGTGTTATGCATTGATTCCTAGAATGGGTAAGGAGGATAGTGAGAAGGTACTAGTAGAAGTTTTTGGGTTGTTGGATGAGTTTTAGGATATTGTTTTTGATAATGTCCCTGAGGGTTTACTACTAGTAAGGAAGATCGGTCATCAAATTGAATTGATTCCTGGAGCTAGTTTGCCAAATAAGGTAGCTCATAGAATGACTTCGATAGAAAATGAGGAATTGAATAGACAAGTTCAAGAGTTGTTGAGAAAGGGTTTGATATTGGAAAGATTGAGCCCATGTGCATTACCTGCAATACTAGAACCAAAGAAGGATGGGGAGTGGAGGATGTGTACAAAATCATGGGACATAAACAAGATAACAATCAAGTACATATTTCCCCTACCAAGGATGGATGACCTAATGGATTGTTTGAGTGGAGCTCAATACTTCACAAAGATTGACCTAAAGAGTGGATATCACTAGATCAGGATTTGAGAGGGAGATGAATGGAAGACTTCCTTCAAGACCAAAGAGGGCATGTACGAGTAGTTAGGCATTCCTTTTGCGCTAACCAATGCATCAAGCACATTCATGGGGCTCATGAACGAGGTACTAAAAGAATTTCTAGGAATTTTTGTCATTGTGTACATTTAGATGATATTTTGATTTTCAATAGAACTTTGGATGAGCATTTGATGCATATTTGGAGAGCCAAGTTGAGAAGTTAAGAGAGGAGAAATTGTTGATTAATCTAAAGAAGTGTAGTTTTGTGCAAAAGGAACTAGTGTACTTGGGGTTTTTTGTCTTGGTAGAAGGTCTTAAGATGAACCCAGAGAAGGTGAAGGCTATTCTAGAATGGCGTACCCCAAGAACTACAACTAAAGTGAGATCTTTCCATGGTTTGGCCAATTTTTATAGAAAGTTCATAAGAACCTTTAGTAGTATTTGTGGACCCCTGACTAAAACAATGAGAGGGGATAGAAAAGAGTTCAAGTGGAGCACTGGAGCAACAAAAAGTTTTTAATTGTTGAAGCAAAAGGTGATAGAGCAGCCTATTCTATCCCTCCTAAATTTCAACAAGGTGTTTCAGGTGGATTGTGATTCTACTGGTTGTGCCATTGGAGTAGTGTTGAGCCAAGAAGGTAAACCCATTGCCTATTTTAGTGAAAATTGAAATGATTCCAAGAGAAAGTATTTTGTATATGATCAGGAATTTTATGCAATAGTTCAAGCATTAAAGAAATGGTGGCATTATCTATTGCCAAAGGAATTTGTTCTATATATTGATCATCAAGTACTTGAATAGTCAGGGAAAACTAAATCAAAGGCATATGAAATGGGTAGAATTTTTGTAGAGCTATACATTTATTCTAAAGCATAGGAGTGGGAGGTCGAATAGGGTTGTACATGCCTTAAGTAAAAGGCATACATTGATGACAAAGATGCAAATTGAAGTGGTTGGGTTCAATGAACTCAAAACCTTGTACCCTGAAGATCCTAATTTTGCAGAGGCTTGGAAAGCTTACAAGGATCCTATTATAGTGGAAAAATTGAGGTGGTAGGATTTCATAATCCAGGATGGCATGTTGTTTAAGGGAAGTCAATTGTGTATCCTGAGGAGTTACATGAGGGAGAACCTGATAAAGGAGAAGCACAATGGAGGAATGACATGACATTTTGGTCAGGATAAGACCATTGCCATTATCAATGAACATTATTATTGGCCTCAATTGTCATAGGATGTGAAGAAGTTTGTGAAGAGTAGCAGGGTATGTTAGATGGCTAAGGGAGTGAGCCAGAATATAGGGTTGTATCAGCCCTTACCTGTACCAGAGAGGCCGTGGGAGGATATAAGTATGTAATTTTTTCTTGGTTTTCCAAGGACACAAAGAGGGAATGATTTCATCTTTGTGGTGGTTGACAGGTTTTCAAAGATGGCACATTTCATTCCATGCCAGAAGACCCACGATGCTATCCACATTGCTGATTTGTTATTCAAAGAGGTGGTGAGGCTACATGGTCTACCAAAGAGTATTGTCTAAGATCGTGACACCAAATTTGTGGGATACTTCTAGAGGACCTTGTGGAAGAAGCTGAAAAAAGAGTTGAAGTTCAATTCTACACACCATCCATAGACAGAAGGGTAGATAGAGGTTGTGAATAGAAGTCTAAGTAACCTACTAAGATGCTTTGTAGGAGATAAACCTAAGGGATGCAGGGACTTGATCTTACCCTAGGCATAATTTTCTTACAACAATTTTTTTCAATAGAAGCACTGGTAGATCACCATTCCAAATTGTGTATGGAGGAAGCCCCAGAACAACCCCAAAACAACCCCAAAATTGAGGAATATGGACCAAGAGAAGAAGATAAGTGTTGAAGCCAAATATTTTGCAGAGCACATCAAGAATATACATGAGAAGGTAAGAGAACATATTAACAAGATGAATATGTAGTATAAGGCCGAGGAAAATCAAAAAAGGAGGAATAAGGAGTTTCAGATTGGTGATGAAGTAATGGTCCACTTGAGAAAAGAAAGGTTTCTAGTGGGAACCTGTAACAAACCAAAGATGAATAAATTCAGTCACTACAAGATTTTGAAGAAGCATGATTCAAGGAATGTATATAAGGTAGAGTTACTGGATGGAGTCAACATTTCCCTTGTGTTCAACATTTCAGATTTGATAGAGTATCCTGAAGGTGGCATGGAGGAAGCACCATCAATAGGGAAATATGGTATTCTAGCACCTACTTCAGAGAAGGAGGAGATTGAAACAATCCTGGATAGCCGTGTGGGAAGGAGTACCAGAAATAGGCAATATAAAGAATATCTCGTGAAATGGAGAGGAACACCTATGGAAGATTCATCCTGGCTGTCTAAGGAAGAGGTTGATTGTTTGGGTTTTCCTCAACCATCTGAGACATGATGGGGTCACTTCTCAAATTACCCTGGGTGTCTGATGCAGGAGCATCCAGTGGTGTAAGGGCAATCCTGCATCACCCAAAAAAAGAGTTTCATTTCATGTTGGTAGATTCTTTGATGTCTTTGCATTTTTGGATACCCTTTTCTTCATAATGTAATCCCCAACTTATAGTTTTGACTTTCTATTTCTGAGTTGGAGGATATTGCAGTTTTGGTCTCCCATAATTACACTTGAAAAACCTTCCAAGTCAGATTTGAGCCACTAAATGGTCCTGAAATGGTCCCAAAACTTGCCCCAATCAACATATCAAATTTTAAGCATGTTCTTGACTCCAAGACCTTTCTAACGGTTCAAATGGTTCGAAAAATAGAGTCCCGGATCAAAAGTTATGGCTCTTGGAAAATGGTGCACTTTCTAGAGGATACTAATTTTTGAATGTTCTTTTGAAATTTGAATTTTAAGTTGTAATTTTTGGCGCCAAACCACAAAAACTCAAATTTGAATGTTTTTTTGGCTCCAAACCCAAAAGGGAGCTCTATTTATGGGGGTGTTTCTAATTTTTGGGTAGCCTTTTGCGGAACAAGTTCGCACACTACAAAAAGGGTTATTTTGTAGTTTTCTATAACTCGCATATGTTGTAGAACTTGAGGATTTGAGATCCTCTACATGTAAGAAGTCCATTTTCTGAATAATAAAATTATTCTCTTGTTTTGTGAGTTATTTTTTGTGTCTCGGGTTGCACCCTCATCATTAAAATAGCGGTGCGTTATACCTATGGGGACCCGAAGAGACAATTTACTCCCTTACCCAATTCCCTCCATAACACAATGAACCAATTACTTCAACAACACATGCTCACTTTTCCTGGACCTGTTAAACCACTTGATCCCACCCAACGATTACCACCCACCTTTAAACCTAATGCATATTGTCATTTTCATCACCAAAATGGTCATGACACTAAACACTACAATTGTCTAAAAAATCTACTTCAAGACCTCATTGATTCAGGCCATTTGTCCATTGTGGGTGTTAATGAACACGACAATAAGTCTGTTGCACCCCTTAACTAGAATTTACAAGTTTTCACCAACCCCATGTGTAAACATAATATTTCCTTTGTTAAGGCTAGCAAACCTTCAAATACTGATGTAATGAATGTTGACACAAATAGTGAACAACATGATATAACTCCACCTATTACCCAAGTTAGTCCTATGGATAAAATTGTCGGTGCGATAGACATTATCCCTTATAAGGGCCAAAACAATAAATCTCTTGATATCACTTTTTCTACTAAAGAAATACTACAAAAGCTTCCTATTGGTCCTCTTTACATAGCTGGTAGAATCTATGATAAGCCCACTAATGGGATATTAATAGATCCTACTTGTGGTGAGAATGTGATCAGAGAGGAATTTGTAGTATTACATGAGCTATATCAAGATGATTATAATAAACTGATTGCATGGATTAAAATACATACTGGTTTTGGATTCCCTATGATCGGATCAATTGTACACCCCTTGCAGATAGGACCTAAAACTTCGTATGTAACATTTTAAATTATTCTGCAATCCAACTAGTTTCGTTTGCAACTAGGCCACCCTTGGCTTTGCTCAATGAAACTAGTCCCATCAATGGTTCACAAGTGTTTGAAATTTCCACATGGCAATGAAATATTTACCATACACCATAGTGGCTTTAATCCCTTATCGTCTAATAGTAACTTTTCCTTAGAAGCCTTTTGGCCCACACCTATGGAACCCATCACACCTCGAAAGAACTTCTTTTTCATAATCTACCAAAAGTTCAAATCCAAACACATAGCCAAATTGTCTCTTCATAACATGTCCCCATCCACCTCCACACCTTCTATCATAGATGAAATAATGCTTCAACCTAAGTCTACAATTGAACAAACCATACAACCTCATGACCAACCACCCTTAGACACTTCCCCACCATCTTTTAAATGACCAAGGGAAAATGAAACAACTCTCGTCATTCCTCCTTGCATTAAAAAAGTGTATAAAGTCAAAGAGAAAGTGATTGACTCATCCACTTTGGTTTCTTGTGTTCTTCCCTCTTCGGAAGCATAAGAACCTATGATGACTCAATCTGGTCTTACATATCAACTACTTCAAAATAGAATTAAACGAAACCATGGTTCTAGGGAACATAGGGATCGTCATCGTCTCCTTGCTCCTTAGTCTAGAATAGAAGAAAATAAAGAAAATCAACCTCCACCTTTGACAAAAGTAATAGATGACCACCCTCCTTCTCCTAACCCACTACAAGATAGTCCAGTGAAAACTTCACAACAAAATGACCCAATCCAATAGCCACAACTTTTGATACATCCTTCCTTGGAAATCACCCTTTGTCCTCTTGTCATCATCAATATTGATGATGATGATGATGATGATGTGATCATAGAAACAATAGATGAATAAGTGCATAATGCTATAAACTCTTTACTCTCATCTACAATGAGCTTAAAAGATAAATCCTCTCAACCAAGCAAAGAACCTAGTACGACTCCTAGTTCAACACTTGCAATTCTTCCTTTGGACAGTCAACCACCCTTGCATTACACTAAACATGATTGGGAGGTGGATGGCTTGTTAGATGGTTGGCTTGCATTCACCTAGCTAGCCCTTTTTTTCATTTATCTTTTCCTTTTCATTTTCATGTGTGTATTGTATTCCCCCATATCGTGTGTTTTATGTTATCTCTCTTTGTACACTTCTTCTATTTGTCCCTCTATTCTTCTATATGTCATGCATCCTTGTATTTTTTGTTTTTGTTTTGTGTTCTCCTTTTGGGGATGACACAAAGCGTAGAGACACCCTATTTCTCTTCCATGTTTACCCAAAAGGTCCTTGTATTTTTTGCTTTTGTTTTTTTTTCTCCTTTTGGGGATGACACAACATTGGGGGATGTTGAGACCAAAATGTCTCCTTCATGTTGACCCAAAATATTTTTCATTTTCTTTCTTTTTTTTTTCTTTCTCTTCACTTGTGTTCTCCTTTTTGGGACGATGCAAAGCATTGAGACCACAATCTCTCTTCCATGTTGACCCAAAACAAACTTTCTTTTTTCTTTTGTTTTCACTCTTTTTGTGTCATTCTTCCAGTTCTATGTGCTTTGGGGAATGATGATAGTTCTGAGCTCTTTAATCAAAACATTGCAGCAACGAACATATTGACCCCAAATCCATAGATCCCTTATGTGTTTGGTGTGCTTTCTTTTTTGGGGGAAACTCCCTTTATTTTGTCTTTCCTTTTCAATGACATGATGTATCCTAACTTTGAAACATATGAATTGGAATAGGGCTTTCCAAGTTGGCTCTTGTGTCTTGTTTTCCCCTTTTCTACTTTAAAGTAATTGCTCACAGAACAATGTGTAGCAATTCCTTTAAAGTGGGGGGCATACATTACCATAATTCATTTGCATTCTTGGTTCCTAGTGTAGCCTTGTCATTCATATGATGCGTTTGTCACTTTGTGGATGACATTGGTGTGATGTCCTTCATAAGTGTGATCTATCTTAGCATATTACATCCCTCTTGGTGGCTTGATGCGATGCACTGCATCCCTAAGTTGTGAATATACTATTCTTTGATTGGTCCTCTCTTGGAGACATTAGACAAAATGTTCCCTAAGTGACCAACCTTGCATGAACTGAACAAGAATCCTTTGAACATCTTTTACATTTTCACATTTTACATTTTTGCATTTTTTCCACCTTGCATAATGCAACTTGCATGCTTGTGGTACCTTGCTTCTTGTTTTTCATGAGTTCTAAGCATACATAGATTTTCTTGTCTCATGGAGCACAAATTGAAATTGATTTTTCCTTTGTTGAACCTTGTTAAAGTTATCAGGAGGTATAACTTTGATATGGTTGAGTGGGAAGCCCACCTAGCAGCATGACTTTTCCCCATAGCCACCTTTATGATGGGAGATATAAAATACTTTCATTTAAGGATTTTTATGTTTAAAAAGACTTGTTATTGTTAATTGACATGACTGGTGGTAGACAATAGATTAACATATTTGCTTATTTTACTTTATGTTTAACTAATTAGCAAATATTTTGAAAGTAATAGCTTATGTTAAATTATGTGTTGCTTTATGATGACTTTGGATGAGATAATTATGTTGCATTAATCTTTATTACCGTGATTATTGTCCTTTTCATAAGGGTTTTTGACAGGGTATCTTAAAGGTTGATGAGACAGTTAAAACTCTTTATTTAATCATGAGGAAATGAATATGCCATAGATAGGCACTACTGGATGATGAATCACTTAAAGTCTTAATCGACTCCTTCATAGTCGGTTGAGGAATTTTTCGTTCCAGCGCCAATCTGGCGTAGTTCTAGCATAGTCCTCCTTAGTCCACTTCAATTCTATTTTTAGTTTCATTTTGTAATATGTAGTTGGTCACCTTATGTTTTGGTAGTTAATGCCATGTTAGAAGCTAATAAGGATATTTTATAAATATCCATACTTCGGTCTTAGTTAGGAGTTAGATAATTTTGCAATCAAAATTTCTATAATCACAAGCAATACTTTGTTATGTGTTCTACTTTTGATCAATGAGAAAGGAAGCAAGAAGTTAATCAACTCATTGTATTAAAGGATCCTACCTGAGGAAGAGTAGGGCCCGCTCAACCTTTGGAACGATATTATGGTATTTTTGTTAAGTGTTTGTTATTTTCTGATTTGTTAATATTAAATCTGTAGTAGAAACTGATTTTGAATTGTTCAATCGTTGAAATCATCTTCTACCTTGGTAAATGTTAAAATCAGATAATTACTTTTATTTACAATTACATTTGAAGTTTCAGTTTATTATGGTTAAGATCGAATTGTTAGAATGGTTAGATTTATTTATTAGAAATATTGAATTGAAACATTAGAATCGTTATAAGGTTTCTTAGATAAATTAGATTTAGATGATATCTGAATCGGTTAAACTTGATGTTTTTTTATTAAGTTTCATTAAAGCAATGTTAGGAATTTATGGAAAGATAGAGTTGAAGTCTGTTCAAAATCTGTTCATGGAGATTAGTCTTTATGCTTTTTAGAATAATCATCATTTTCTTGCAATTCATTCCTGCTCTTAATTTAGTGTTTACTTTCCAGCAATTAAGTTATGAATTTCTTTTGAAGTAAAATAGAATTAATTTGAATTCTGTGTTTAGATTATGAATTAAAGTAATCATTAATTTTCTCCATGAATTGGTGTAAATCGAAGTGAAAAAAGTCTGAATTAAGTTAACAGGATTTTAAAATTAGAAGCTAAAATAGAATTAAATCTTAGGAATTAGTCGCTACAGTTTAGCTCCCAAAGAGCTCTTGAGAGCTCCTGAAAGCTCCTGAAGTAGGAAAAATGATACCTGAAGTCACTTTTTACAGTGCAAACCCCCCCAAAAGAATCTGACAACTATCCTTATCACATATTTCTCTAAGACATGCCTGGTTCGATAAAATAATTAATTAAATGATGCAAGTTGTGACATCAATGACCTTGCCCATCATTTTTGGTGCCATTGCCGGGGATACTTAAATGATCTGGCTATCTAGTGAGAAGCCTTAGTGTTGATAAGGAAGAGAGATCTGAAATTGTGGATGAGACAAAATAGAGATCAATTAGGAATGTTTCTTCCATGAAACATTTACATTAGAAGAAATCTTGATTTTAATCAAGAGGATATCTAGCAATACTAGATTGAAAATCAAGAAATTAATCAGGAAAACCCCATTGAAAATCAAGAGGAGAATAGAAATCCATTTCCACAAGAAGAAATGGGAGACCAACCAGCACGTCCCCCAACAAATAGGACCTTTTCAAATCCTATCAATCTTGAAAGACAGCTTGATGAACCCCCTATGAAAAACATTTCGCCCTTAGTTCTTCCAACATTTAGGGGAAAGAGTGCAGAAGACCCTGATCAATTCCTGTTTGAATTCAAAATATTATGCCAAACCTATGATTATTCAAATGATAATCAAAAGTTGAAACTATTTCCTTCTACTTTGAAAGAATCAGCTTTAAGCTGGTTTATGGGTTTAGGATTAGGAACCATTAGGACTTGGCAGCAAATGGAGACCAAATTCCTGGAAAAATACCAAGATTATTGTCGAGTGAGAGATAGAAAAGAGGAGTTGTTTCGCATAAAGCAACAAGAAGATGAAAGTTTGGAGAACTATGCTGATAGATTTCAATTTGTGCATCAACGATGCACTAATGGGATGGATGATGAAATCAGCAAAACAATTTTCTTGAGAGGGATTGAAGATGAGTCTAGAGAGTCCTTGAACTTGATGGGAAAGGGAGACATTAACAAGCTTTCCTTGGACAACATTATGGAGATCTGTAGAAACTACTCTAGAACTAGAGTGGGGACTCGAAACTCCAGAAGGAACAAGACTCACAACACTGATGTATTAGAAGTAATGGAAGAATTGGAAAACATGAAGACTGATCTACTACTACATCTTAACATGCAAGGAGAGAAAAGAACCATAGAACCCTTGTCAATTTATTGTTCCAAATGTAGGGGAAAACATCTTTTGAGGGAATACCCATTAAATTAGGTTGAAATATGTGAGATTTGTGAAAAACCACACTCGACCAGTTCCTACAATATTTTGGTAGGAATAAAGAACAATATCAAGAAACCACCAGTGGTCGAAGAAGAACTCAATTATGTCGGCCAAAGACCTCACAACCAAGGGTATAACACAAATCAAAGACAATATAATTCACAGTCAAATTGGAATCAAAACCCATGATAGAACAAAAATCAATGGACCCCCCAATATCAGCCACAATACCCACCTACATATTGGGGACAACAAGAATGGATGAATCCCCAATGGAATCAATCCCAGTGGCAGGCTAACCAACAACCGTAATGGAAAGAAAATCAAACCTCATGGCAGTAAAATCAAAACCAATTCTAGCCATGGAAAAATCAGGGAAAAAATGACCCTGGGGACAAACACCTCCGACACTTAATGCCCCAAAGGCTTCAAATGATCAAGTGAATCAACCCCAAATGCCAGCTCAACTGGTTCCAAATCCAAAAAATGCACGAACTGATACAAACAACCCAAATGTAAATGTAGTAGATGTTAATGACATATAGTTGCGAAGTTGAAATGTGTAAACTGCACCACCAAAGACAATTCCAGAAAGAGAGGAAGAAAACAAAGAACAAGAGGAACAAACTATTGAACAAGCTCCCTATCTCAAGCGATTGCATGGAGGGAAGACTAATCCTCAAACCTCATCCCCTAACTACATGAATGTAATCGATTCACAACTTCTTAGAGAGTTGAAAAAGATTAACATAGAGATAACTTTGTTAGAGGAAATCAAGGGTATACCCGAGATCAATTAGTTAGTAAAATCCCTTTGCATGAAGACTCCAGGAAGAAAAAAGAAAATTCCTTCAAAAATTCAAGTAGGGACTAAACTTACTGATGTATTATCAAGAAGATTGCTTCCACAGAAATATAATGATCCTATTAGACCTGTCATTACACTAAGTATTAATGGAATTGAAATACCAAATGTCTTGATTGATTTAGGAGCTACCATAAATGTCATTACATCTGATACAGTTGAAAATCTGGGAATTCCAACAATTTAGCCAACAACTGTTCTGCAGTTAGCTGATCAATCAACTACAAAACTAGAGGGTATTATAGAAGAAATCATGGTCACAATTGATACATGGGATTATCCAGTCGACTTTTTGGTTCTCAAATCCAGAAGGAAAGATTTTGGATACCCAATCATATTAGGTAGACCATGGTTGGCTACTGCTGCAGCCTTAATAGACTGTAGATCAGGAAGCATGATAATTACAAATGGGAAAAAAAAAGAATTGTCACTTTATCCACCTGCACAACCATCAATCAAAACAAACACTCACCTTTGGGTGGATGAGGATTTGGATTCTGAAGGTGATGGTATTGTGGAATTAGCAATGGTAACCATAACAAAACATATCCAAGAATGTGATGAATAAGAGATAATTTCAAAAAAAGAGCAAGATGATTCTCAAACAACATTACATGAACAACATTGCTGTCCTCTAAATACTCTTGTTGAAAAATTAGTAATTTCTAAAATGGACACAAAGGAGATTACAGTAGCAGGAGATAGACCCCTTAATATCAATTCAACCTTATCCCCAATGCAAGAGGAAAAATTGAAAGAAATTTTAGAAAAACACACAGGAGCGTTTGCTTGGGAATATACTGATATGAGAGGTATCCATCCTTCAATCTATAGTCATCACATCTACACAGAAGATTTCAGACCAATAAGACAAGGACAAAGGCGAATTAATCCTATTCTTCATGACATTGTTAAAAAAGAAATTGAGAAGTTCCTTAACGTAGGATTCATATATCCAATATCCGATAGTCAGTGGGTTTCCCCACTGGTTATAGTTCCAAAAAAAAATGGTAAATGGCGATTTTTCATAGACTATAGAGAATTGAATAAAGCCACAAAAAAAGACCATTTTCCATTGCCATTTATCGACCAAGTCCTAGACAACCTAGCAGGCAGCAACTACTTCTCATTTCTTGATGGCTTTAGTGGATATAACCAAATTCATGTAGCCCCTGAAGATCAAGACAAAACTACCTTTACTTGTCCTTGGGGTACGTATGCCTATACAGTCTTACCATTTGGACTATGTAATGCACCTGTGACATTTCAAAGAGCGGTACTTGCAATATTTGCAGACTTCACCACTTCATGTGTAGAAATATATATGGATGACTTTATAGTCCATGCTAAAACATTTGATGAAGCATTACAAAACCTAGAAAAGGTTTTACAACACTGCAAAGATCATAGGTTATCACTCAATCATGAGAAAAGTTCCATTATGGTTCTGGGACATCACATCTCAAAAGAGGGGATAAAGGTTGATCCAAAGAAAGTTGAGATCATACAAAACATTGAAATCCCTAAGAACCAAACTGGAGTAAGAAGTTTTCTTGGGCATGCAGGGTATTACAGAAGATTTTTAGAAGGATTTAGTAAAATTGCATCACCACTATTTACCCTGCTCAAGAAAGAAGAAGAATTTGTATGGACAGAAGATTTCCAGAAATCCTTCGAAACAATCAAGATAGCCCTAACAACTTCACCAATTATTAAAGGACCAGTTTGGGGAGATCCTTTTCACATACATGTAGATGCATCTAATTTGGCCATTGGTGCAGTATTAGGACAACAAGATGATAACGATGCCATGCATGCAATTTACTATGTGAGCAAAAACTTAAATCCTGCTGAAAGAAACTACACAACAATAGAAAATGATTTTTTAGCTGTAGTAAATGCAATAAATAAGTTAAGACATTATATTACAAGCTATAAAATACCCCTCCTCTTACATTATATTCTGAAAAATACCCCTCCTCTTACTATTTGGATTTATTATTTTTCTATGCATTCGTTTGCTACTTGTGATTGTGATGATACTATTATTGTTTGATTTGGTTGGTTAGACGTTAGAGGATGCTGTTATTTCATATGACATTTTGGTTGGTTATGTTAGTTGATTTGTAGAATTATATTATGATGCAATGATTTAATGAATTATGTCATGAGATGAATTGTTAGTTTAGAAATGTTATTTTATCAGATAGATTATAATTCTCAGAATAGGTGTGATGAAGGACAATATGGTATCACTCGTTCACGAGTGCCCTGTTATGTTGCGATTCCTTCTCACAATGCAGTACTTTAATTTAATGCTTTGATTTTATATATATATGTATGCACATGTACACAACTTCGTTTGTATGCAGGTATTGCAGGTACAAGTCTCGATTCCACCTGCTTCGGCAGGACAGGGTGAGCATCAATAGCCCAATGGTTAAATGTTGAAACAGAGGTGACGATGAAGTCATCCCATTCCATGATGTCAGATCGTCTCATTGATTGGTATTGTTCATTTGTATAATTGTCATCTTTTGTGGTTTGTGTTTTGTGTTTTGTCGTATTTTGATTAATGTTGGTACCTTATATGTTGTGGTGTATTTGATTTAAATGATTGAAATAATTTTTTATTTCAATGTTAGATTAAATTCTATTTAAATATTTAAATGATTTAATTATTTTTTGAAAATCATATATTTCAATTAAATGATAATTAAATATTAAATGTGTTTTAATTATTTTAATCAATTATCTGGTGGAGGATAATTATTAGAATAAATTATTTAAATTAAATAGATAATGTGATGTGCAAGTAAAGTGGTAAAAATAGAAATTAAAACAATAAAACAAATAAAAGACTGAAAAAGTTGGGTGAACGAATAAGAATACAGATCAGAGTAAAAGCTTGCTTTTAAAGAATTTATTTTATTTTAGTTTTGTTTTTTTTTTGAGAGTTTTTGGAAAAAGGATGGACAATATATTTTTATTGAATTAAGAATTTTGGGGATTTTTACATACATACAGAGGATTATTGAGAGGGTAGGGGTGCAAGTTAATGGTTCTGTACTATTAAGTTTTTTGGAGTTTTCAGGAGAGATATTTCAATCTTTTGCGTGCTGTATTTTAGAGGAGGGTTTTAGAAAGGGTTTTGTAATCCTTTGTTGGTATTTTTCTGGAGTCTTCTGGACAAAGAATCGGATTCGAGTTCGAGCACGAAATCTTAGAGAGGAGATTTTGAAGTAGGAACGAGAAGCACTTCGTAGAGGCCATCAGGATCAAGTCAGCTTCATCAGGTTCTCGAGAGCGTAGGACTACAGGTTCCACCCTCTCTCTTCTTGATTGTGTTGAATCTGTAAAGAATAAGAATGTGATTTAAATCAATTTTTGTATGTAAAAGAAATGCTTTCAGAGAATTAGATTTAAATGATTTAGTTGTGAAAAGAAAATATATAAATAATTAGGTCTTCTTATATGAAAATTCTTTTGAAATCTAAAATCATTTCTAGTGCAAACAAATAGAAGGAATGTCTATCAAATTCCTTTTGAATATGCCCTATTTCTCTTAAGTATTTTGATTGTGAAAAAAGGTCAATCATTTTTATTATATTGGATTTGAAATAGTCTTTAATCAAATATATTTATTTATCTTCAATGTGTATTTTCTGTGTTTACAAAAACAATGGTTCTGTATTTATATATATGTATATTATATATATATTATATATATGTATATTATATATATATATATATATTATATATATATATATATATTTATATATATATATTTATATATATATATATTCTTAACCTTTTATATAAAAAAAATCAAATCTGTATGTTGAAAAAAAGGAATTCATGGGCGAACTGTTGTCGCACCCGTACCTGGTAAAGGATGGTATATTATTTTATAATAATAAATTAAAAATAAAATAAAAATTTGTAAATAAACTTTTATTAAAAATAAAATAAAATATAAATTAATTTATTTATTTTGGGATTGGGGAGAGGGGCGGCCGTAGCCGTACCCACCTCCCTACACCCCTGTCGCGCTAGTACTGCACGCGGCAGTCTGACAGACTGCTGAGCACAATAGTCTTAAAGACTGCCGCGCGTAGCAGTCAGTAGACTGCTGCAGGCAGTCTTTAAAGGCCGACGACCTTAGTTTACAATTTCATAATTTTAATTTTAATTTAATTTATTTGGTTATATATATATATATATGTATATATTGGTATATGAACATGCTCCGCACCCGTTGGGTTCCCCATCAGCATCATGTCTTATCAGCATTTCCACGGTGGTGTTGTACTAGTGTACGCTTTATATCCCAGTTATTTATTGTACTTGTACCATCCCCATGATGGGAAAATCAATGTAATTCATTTATCAAGAGATTGTAATGTATTATTAAAACATTGATGTAATAGTTAGGATTAGTTGTATCTTTATTAAGAGGTCCATCATTGATGTATTATGTGATGTTTATTATTCTCGCATCATGTTTATTGGATGTATCATTATTCATGGTGAGTATAAAATAAATGGTTACGTTGTAATCTCTATCTTTATTTCTGTTAGTTGTTGCAATGTAACCTCGCGTGCCCCAGAGAACTGGTTGTGTTAATGTTATGTAATATGTTATGTGGTTATGGTTTAATGTTATTTCATGTTTAATTTAATTATTTTTAAAAAAATTATTTGCATTGTGTGTGTTCTCTGGGGTTTGCATGACGGGCGTTACACATGCAATTTACTATGTGAGCAAAAACTTAAATCCTGCTGAAAGAAACTACACAACAATAGAAAAGGATTTTTTAGCTGTAGTATATGCAATAAATAAGTTAAGACATTATATTACAAGCTATAAAATCTACGTACATACAAACCATGCTACAATCAAATATCTAATGAATAAAGCAGTGGTAGGTGGACACATTATCAGATGGTTACTTTTATTACGTAACTATCATTGATAAGCCTGGAAAAGACAATGTTGTTGCTGACTTTCTTTCTAGAATTGTTTTACAGGATAACCAAGAACCAGGTGTATGATGCATTTCTAGATGAAAACTTATTTGCTATATCAATTCATCCACCATGGTTTGCTGATTTGGAAAATTACCTTGTTATAGGAAAATGCCCAAGTCAATTCAGTCATAAGCAAAAAAAGAAGTTAATCCGTGAGAGTTCCAGATTTCAATGGATTAATGGTCTTCTATTTAAATTATGTCCTGACCATGTTTTGCACAGATGTGTAACAGAATCGGAAGTTTATGATGTAGTGCATGCCTTCCATCACGAACCTAAAGGAGGACACTTCTCAATTGT
This sequence comes from Sequoia sempervirens, assembly GCA_007258455.2. Taxonomy (NCBI): domain Eukaryota; kingdom Viridiplantae; phylum Streptophyta; class Pinopsida; order Cupressales; family Cupressaceae; genus Sequoia; species Sequoia sempervirens. The sequence continues at coordinate 462,420,043 of VDFB02271358.1, forward strand.
AAGAACAGTTCACAAAATCTTGGGGGGTGGTTACTATTGGCCAACAATGAAAAAGGATGCAACATTCTTTGTCAAACACTGTGATGAGTGCCAAAGAATGGGGAGGCCTACAATATCCATGGAGATGCCGCTGCAGCCACAAATTTCTCTTGAACCATTTGAAAAGTGGAACATCAATTTTGTGGGACTGATAGATCCACCTTCAAGAGGGCAGCGATATATCCTTGTTTGTACCGATTATGCAACAAAATGGGCTGAGGTGAAGGCACCACCAACAACAAAAGAAGATAAAGTTGTAGAATTTTTGTACAAGAAAATTCTCCAAAGGTTTGGTGCACCCAGAGAAATAGTTTCAGATCAAGGACCGCAATTTGTGTCAGCAATGATGGAAGCATTTTTATAGAGGTACCAAATAACTCACATAAAATCTTCGCCTTATCACCCACAGGAAAATGGACAAGTAGAGGTCACAAATAGAGAATTAGAGAATATTCTGACCAAAACAGTTTCTTTGAAGAAAATAGATTGGGTAGATAGGCTAGATGAAGTAGTTTGGGCCTATAACACCACGTGGAAAACAACGACTGGGTTCTCCCCATATGAACTTGTGTATGGAAAGAAACTAGTCATGCCAATTGAATTTGAATTGAAAACATTGAAGACAACAATAGAAGTCAGGATTGACCTACCAAAAGCAGAGAAAAGCATAATTTTGCACCTTAATAGACTTGATGAAATGAGAATGGAGGCACTTCAGCACATAGAAGTGATTCAAAAGCAAAGGAAAGAATGGCACGATAAACATATTATGTCCAGACAGTTCAGAGAGGGAGACTGGGCATTATTATTTGACTCTAGATTTGAAGAGTTTAAAGGAAAGTTCCATACCAGATGGTTAGGACCCTATGAGATACAACAAGTGTTCGAAAATGGAGTTGTCCAGTTAGTTCCAATTGATGGAGAGAAAAGAGTTATGTTGGTCAATGGTCATCGACTAAAAACTTACCATAAGCCAGCAACAAAGGAGGAATTTATGGATGAAGTGAAACACATAATTGAACATTTTCACATGGAAGATATCTCTTCCATGAAAGAAGATCTTTGAACCTTTCAAGAAGGCACAAATAAACAAGGTAAATTGAAAACCAGCAAATGGCGGTTTACTTTCAATTTTTTTTTACAAAAAATTGATGGCTGAAAACCAAAAATGGCGGTCTATCTATGTTAACTTTTGAAAGCTCTTGAAGGCTCCTGAAGAGCCCCTCAAAGGCTCCTGAAGGCTCTTGAATATCTTGAAGACTCTGTTTTGCTCAATAGCTCCTGAAAACTCCTGAAATCTCCCGAGAGCTCCCGAAAGCTCGTGAAGTAGGAAAAACGATACCTGAAGTAGTTGTTTATAGTGCAAACCCCCCCAAAAGAATCTGTGACAACTATCCTTATCACATATTGCTCTAAGACATGCCCAATTCAATAAAATAATTAATTAAATGATGCAAGTTGTGACATCAATGACCTTGGCCATCACTTTGTGTTTGTGAGTGCATACCAACTAGCATATGTATCTCACCTTTTGGGTTTTATCACCCCATGGATAATCAGAAGTTTCATGGCCCTAGAGTGAGTATACTTGGGCCTTCTCACCTGATGGAAAACAGTAATTTTTCTCACCCTAGAGTGAGTATACATTCATTTAGCCTAGATCTAATCCACAACTAGGTTGATAGACAATCGAAGATTCATCTAATTCTCAACACATGTGTTCCTTTGTTCCTATGCTTAGTTTTCCATGGGATCTTCATCTTGGGGGCTTGATCATCCCTCTTGATCATTGTCATTCCATCTTGCTAATGTAAGTACATTTTGTTATTTCTCAAAAACAATGGTTGAGAAATGACAATAGGTTGCCAAGCTCTTGGTACCTATGCAAATGGAGCAAATTTAAATTGTGTGCTTCCTACTTAAGCAATATATCCACAATGGAAATTGTAAGTAGAGAGATGCAGACCTATTTGGTAGAAATTATATAAGCAATATCAAGGTGGAGTTATGAATATGTTCAGTTAACAGATGTAAAGTTTTAAAAATGAATTGGCTAAGACTAAATGATGAGATGGATAAGACTAGTGCCTTGTTGGGTGGATGGAGTCCAATGAAGATATAGAATATGTGACCTATAATGGCAATAATTCAAACTGCTTGGCACACTAATGTTGGTTTATAACTTGTATAAACGTGCAAGTATATGATTGACAAACTCTACTTATAAGTCTAACAGACACAACCAAGTACTTATAATTTATCAAAAGGATTTAATCTTTACTTGAAATTACCAGTTGAGTAAATTATGCAAGGACACATATAACACTAGACTGGAGATAGAATGACAATCCTAACTATGCGGTTCTTCTTATTGATCCAATTAACATTTCCAAATTATTGTGATTTATTAGAAGGATGTTTAATTCCTTTGGGGAAACTAATTAATCATATCACACAGATATAACAAATGTGCACTGATAAATCAAATATATACTTGATATATCAATTTAAATAACAAAGAAGCATTAAAGTGGACACAACCAAAAAATTGAATAATTCCAACAAACGGTTGATACCAAGATTAGGTTGCAAAATAAAATATCTTCCATTGACTTCTTCAAAATTTATACATGCATCATGGTCCTTTGAAATGTAAGCATTGTATCTATTCTCATTCACCTGTTAATTTCTCCTATATCTAATCTAATCCCTTTCCTTTGTTCTTGATCTCTCTTATTTATATTAGAGGCAACAAGTTTAAGAACAAAGGACATGTATTTTGATAAAAAAACATAATTATGAAATTAAACATAACTAAAATAAATTAGCAATAAACATGTGTTTAATCCGTTAATATTCGACTAAAAGTGCATGGTCATCTAAGACCTGTTCAAATATTTTACTGTATGATAATATCTCCTCCTGATGCTTGCAACTAGTCCTCATTAGAGCCCATATATTTCTCCTACCACTTATTTATTGGTAGATCACTCAGCCATTTGAACTCTTGTGAAAATGAGAAGTTTATGAGATGACTTTTCCATCTATTATCTAGGAGATTTCTAAAATCCACCATGAACTTCGTGTATCCAACATCCAACATGATAATCCCATCAAGTAAAGTATGGAGTTTGTCAAGATTGATCTCCCCATCATCCTATACATGTGTCAAGCCTTCCAGAACTATCTGATCAAATTCTTCTTTCCACTTATCTAATTCCTTTATCTGATTTGTCATCTTTGAATATTGATGGGATGAAGAGATATTTAATAGAGTCAAATGTAATCCTCCTATTCTCCACTTTCTTCCTCATAGCTACCAAATACGTATACCCCTCAAATAGACACTTTACCATTTCTTGTGTTGGTTTGAGTCTTGGTGGAGCATCTGTATCCCTTTGTGTGGCTTTGTACAAAGTAGTTAGTATGTGATAGGTTGGTTGCCACCTCTTCAGGAGCTCTTCAAGGATAGAGAAGTTAACATTTATCTCTTCCAAAGATTTAATTAGATTGCTAAAGCTTTCATATAATCCACCTATATTTTCCTTCAATATCTCAACTCTATGCTCCAATATCTTCCTAAGAATCTCCATGATATTCTACCTGACATCCTCCATGTTATGTTTCTTCAGTTTAGCAATTTCATCTTTCAATTGTTGAATTTGTGGATCTTCAGCTTGAAGAGGTGGGTGATAAAAAACTATTTCATCCCCTCTTACTATGGTAGCCTACTGCAACTACTGCTTCAGCTTCACATTCTCAATAAACAATTTTTTTACTTCATCATTTGAAAATTTTAATCTCATACTCAATGATCTTCTTTTCCATTTTTTCTACCACATCTTTAGTAAACATTGTAGAATGCATGGTTATAGTTGCAACTTCTATTGTTTCCTTCATCGTTCCCACCATAATTGACCCCCTCATTTCCTACACTACATCCAATATTTGAGGCTTCCTTGTGTTATTCTATTTTGTCCACAAAGCAAGAGTTTGGGTAGTAGGGTTGTACCATGTTCCTAAAACACCTTCCTCTGAATCACTCTACTACTAACATTGGATCATCCTGTGCTCTAATTTGATATAAAAGAAACACTTTGGATAACTCCATCCTTGGTATTATCAACATATCACTTTTCAATACTAGTTCTCTTGCCTCCTGGGGGGTGACATTGATATTATAAACATTTAATTTTGCATATGTTTGAGCTTGGATCTCAGCATGTTTTGATTCATCAGCTCCTATAAGATTGATTTTCAATCTTTCATCAAATTGCTTCATCTTCATCTTAATCCAAAAATCCTTGAATTTATTGATATGGATGAAACCATCATCTCCCATAAACCCCAAAGAAGCCACTACCCTCTCATCCTCTTGAATTTCATCAGCTCCCTCATCTGAAATCCTAATCTTGGGATCATGAGGATCTTGATTTTTTTGCTACTTTGTTACTTCCTTCATTTCAATTAGATCTATGACTGCATCTTCTTCTTCATTGCTTGAGCCATAATTAGCCAATGACCTAGTCTTATGTCTCTTGTCCTAGCGTTCATTTTTAGGAGATGGAGGGGATGTATGTGTAGGTGATGGGGGTGGTGTTTTCAATGTAGATACTTCATGTGATGGATGGTAAGGTGTGGGAAGTGGAACTAACCCCTCATCTTGGGCCATTTTATATAATTCATCAAACTTTTCAAGGATCATTTGCATCCTTTTTAAAAGGTTGGGTTCATCTACAAAATACCCTTTGAAGCTTTTATTCTTCTCGTTCTTCCTATTTTCCCATTGCATCATAGTTATCCATCTTTTCCTAGTCTGTATTACATTAGTAAGATATACCAAATTTCTTATGACATCCTCCTTAGGATCACATTCATGAGATATGGCCCTCGTTTTTAGCAGGGTCCTTTTGATTATATTAGTATGACCCTTTGGGTCATATACTCTTTCCTTTCTAGACTTGAGGGGTTAATTAACCCTCATGAACCTCTGAAATTCTTCCAACATATCAGATCCAATGGTCAATTCCTAAAATTTTTATAGATTAGGCAAAAATGTTCCCTTCCTTTGATTCCTCATCAAATCATGCTCCATCCAGAGCATCTGCCACATGAATTCGAGAAAACACACCCTTGTAGGTACAAATTTAGGTAAACTGTGTGGTGCCTGGCTGCAACCATATACCCTGATAATAGTGTGTTGTGGCATAAAGAATCAATCAACATAATTATGAGTACAACCAAGGTCTGAATTATACTATACAGGCCTCATTATATTCATCAAAGATTCAGTTAACCTTGGTGTTGGGTAACCAAGGGCAACTGTCATTTGAACAAAAAAGTCATCTCGAAACACAACAAAATCACATTCAGCACATCTGCTATCCCATATATAATGCCAATTCTGTATAGGGAGTCTCACTCCATTCTCTTGTGTGCATAACTTTATTCTTTTAGTCCATTTCGTTTCATTTTGGTATAAGATTAAATGACACAAAAAAGAATATTTTCTAAAGGCTATGGGAGCCTTAGCCTCTCTAACCTGCACCAAACCCTCATGTACTTTCTCTTCAATTACAGATGCAAAATAAAATTCTACATTTGACTCTAGGTGCTGAATAATCATGGCCATCCCCATTAATCCCACTGACATACTTTATTTTGCATCTACACTCGATACTTGACACAATGCATGATAAGTGTTCTTGAAATAAACCTGAAAATCTGAAACTCAGAAAGGCTCCATTTTTTAAGAAGGGATGGGGAGTATCCTATTATTATCACCTCTCTTCATATGAAGGGGGAGGTCATCACTTCTGTATGTTCTTCTCGGCCTCTTGTACACTTTCTCCAGTTTCACTAAATTTACCTCTGTTATGGGTATGTGCAGGATCATCATGGAAAAAATAGGCCCTTAAGTGGTGAAAAATTCAGAAAAATTAGAGTTAGGAAACTTGACATAAAAATTTAAATAAGTTATCTATATTATTTCAAAAATATGTGAGAATATAATCTGTAGCAAATTGAATGTAGTTTCTAAACTACTAGGTTTTTAAAATCTTTTGGTGAAAATTTGAAATTTCAATGCGTAGCACTTAAATTTCAGGAAAAAATAAGAAGTAGGTGTATGTCGACCACCTAACCACAATAAAATGATAATATTATTTTATAAGATTTTAGATATAAGTAGAGGAATCATGTCTTGATGTGATGCATATTTTTTTGTAATTTTTTTCCAAGTAAATAATTAATTATGAATTTTTATTACAACTTTTAAAAATATAAAAATCTTATGTCGACCACCTTAACTTGGTCAAAAATTCATGCAATTCAATTTTTTTTTAATCCTATAGTATGCGCATCATAGAATGTGACACATGTTTCAGATTAAAAAAATGTGATACCGTTTGAAAGTTATAAATGTTTTTCAATCAACCTATCAACCAGGACTTTAGTTGTAATTCAAATAGAAAATGAATAATAATTATTTATTAAATGAAAAGTAAAACATAATTTATATTGGTGGAAAGGTGAGAATCTCCTTAAAAACCCTTTTTGTTTCACCAATTTTGGGTAAAAAAAGTCATCAGCCACAAACCCATCATATCGCCACTCTTTGGCCATTCATGATCCTGCACATACCCTTACAACTTGCTTATTTAGGTTAAAACACTTGATAATAGCCGCTCTTGAGACATCAACTAAACACCCACCATTTGGAAGCCTGGAAATTTTAGTTGGGGCATGGTAGCTATGGGCCAGGGCTTTAATTAGCTCAATATCAATGAAAATATTTGGAGCAATTAGTTTAGCTAAATCGAGGGTCCATGGGTTTGATGCTGGAGCCTTATCATTCCTGTTTCGATAGAAATACCAATAGAAGTTCCAACCCAACTGAGGAACAATGGGGTATCTACACCCTTGAGCTAAATGTTTAAAAACCTTCTTGGGTTCTTTTTCAACTGAACCAGGTAATATAGAAAGTAATGGGGATTGTAAAGAGGGTTTACTAGTTTTGACTTCATCCTTTTTAACCCCTACTTCAACCTTCTTTGGTGCCATTTCTATAAAATTTGGAGAGTTATGAGCAGAGCTTACCTAGTGGTATAATTCACCTTGAAGAATTCCTTTTAATCCCATGCTGTGAGCTTATCTATAACTTAACTTCAGCTGTTTTGGAAAAATTCTCAACTTATTTTATGTATTTTAACACCAAACTACATTTACTCTTGAATCATAAATTTGCACAATTCTAATCTTTGTATCAAGCTCAATTTTGTATTTCGATGTTAACTGATGTGATTGATATGCTTTAAATGTTCCAATGGCTGATTCACCACGTTACCTTGTGTTACTTTTTACTCCCCTGTGGTACTATGCTGTGCTTTCATTATCCCTCTTCCATGTACCACTCTACTGCACATGACCTTTGTCTCTCTTGTGGTACTTCGGTGTATCATGAATACATAAATTAATATATCACTCTATAATGGGTCTTCTTTTGTTCTCCTATGGTATTGTAGTATGTCTTCTTAGTGCTCATCCTTAGTATACCGCTCTACCGCAGGCTATGCTTTCACCCTCTGTGGTATAGCAGTGCCTCCCTCTATTACAGTTCTTTATTGTACCACTCTACTGCGGTGTATGTCATGACCCCCCGAGGTATAGCGGTGAAGGTGACCGGTATAGTGTTAAGTCTTTATATCATTATACTGTGAGCTACTTTGTAATGGGCTGTAGTAGCGAGGTATGATGTAAGGGCTATGTGGGGTGTCCAATGTGGTAGTGGTATAGCAGTAAAGGGAAAAATTGGCCTTATGGAAGGGAAAAATGTGAATTTTTTATGAAAATGATAGTATGAATTTCAGATTTTAATTGATGAAATCCTTATAATTTTTTTATGAAAATTCTTGTTCTAATAGTGGCTCTAGTTGGGGATGAGTGATTTACCAATCACTGCAAGAATCCAAAATATCTTTGGGTGTAGACCAAGCTTCAGAGGATATGAAAATGAACATGTGGTGAGGATGAAATGGAAATGGATATGGTGGTGAAAGATGATGTAGATGGAAATGATCCTACACTATTGTACATTGAAAGAAACATTTTTTTTAATGAGGGAGTTCTTGGATTTTCCATGTACTGCAAATTCCTAGTCCCTTCTTAATTTCCTAAACTACTATGCATGGAAATTTTTTCTTAAGAGGTTTGTTAAGAATTGTCCATGCACTGGCAATTCTTAATCCTCTGGTATCCTTCAAGAAAAGAAGTGCTTTAGAAATTTCCCATGTATAGGAAATTCTTGTTCTTTTCCTGACATGTTTTGCAAGTAATAATAATCTTCCCCTCCTTTTCCAATGATAACAAAGGGACCTAACCACAAGGCTTCAAATTTTCTATTCTTTTCCTTCTCCTAGAATCTAGCATTCCACATTAGTACTGAATTATTCACCTCAAAATTTATATCTTTGGATTTCTTATCAAAGAGGTATTTCATCTATGATTGCAACTTCACATTTTGTTTCTAAGTCATTCTCCTTATTTGATCAAGTTTTGCAAGTTGTTCCATCATTTCCTCCATTGATTCTAGAATATCTAAATCTTCCTGAAGGATGAAATTATAAACTGGTAAAAGATTTTGCAATGGCATCTTGGCTTGTGTTCCATACACTAGTTCAAATGGAGACTTTCCAATTGCCTTCTTCATAGTAATCCTATCTATCCACATAGACATTCTCAACTTTAAATCCCATGCCTTCTTATTTCCATCTAGTATCCTTATTATTTTTAGAAGAATTTTATTATTGGATTTTGCTTGACTATTTTCTTGTGGGTGGTAAGGGGTAACATAAGAAACATTAATACCATATGTGTTGCAAATTTTTTAAAATTCATTAGACCTAAAACACATCCCATTGTCCGTGATCAACCTTGTTGGTTTACCAAATATGGTTATGATATTCTCCATCAGGAAATTTATTACCACCTTACTTGTTGCTTGTTTAGTTGGGATTGCCTCCACCCATTTAGTGAAATAATCAGTTGCTACTAATATCCACTTATGTCCTCCACTTGACTTTTATTGTATTTCCCCAATAAAATCAATTTCCCATTGGTGGAAAGGGGCTTCCACTTGCAAAGGTCTAAGTGGTAAGGCTCCTTGATATTTCATCTTTCCTAAGAATTTCTAGCAAGCTTCACATCTTCTTACATATGAAAAAGAATCATTGAAAACCTTAGGCCAGTAATAGTCTTCCCTAAGAATCTTATGTGCAGTCATTTGGGCAGAATAAAGACCCCCACATAGTCCTTCATGCATCTCCCTCAAGACATATTTTTCCTATGATTCATCTAAGCACAATAATAGCACTTCATCCCTATTTTTCCAAAAAAAATCCACTTGTATGAATACATACTTGGATGCTTGCAGCTTTAGAGTTATCCTCTGATTATCATTCAATCCTTCAGGGCATTTCATGTGTTTGAGATAATACACTATGTGTACCAAGGGGTATGTTCAATGCTTGCAACTACACCCTCCTCATTTTCTACAATGCAGATTTGGTTAGGTTCAATGTTTTCTTTTGTAATTAGTTTAGCTAGACCCTACCCCCTTACTAACTTGATAATTTGAATTTCCATATTAAATTCTTGGATCTTATTGATCCATCTACATCTCTTCCCTATCACCTCTGTCTGTACCATGATATCTTTCACAACTGCATGTGGTACATATGCAATTACTTTGGCTCCAACTAAATATGGTCTGGAAGCTTTTATTGCTTTGACCAATGCATAGGTTTGCTTCTCCATAATATCATATTTTAACTTTGACCCATGTAGTGACTTGCTAAAGAAGGATAGAGGCTGCTCATAACCCTCATCATTCTTTTGTAACATAACAACTGATATAGTGTGGAATGAGGCAAATGAAAATATTTCGAAAGGTTTGGAAAAGTTAGGTGATTTTAGAATGGGTGCTTCTTTGATAGCTTTCTTGATGGATATAAAAGCTTCCAGGGTTTCTGCAGTCCAATCCATTTTTTCTCCTTTCTTCAACATTTTGAATATAGGTATAATGATACAAACAAAAGTTGACACAAATCTCCTAACAAAGTTAATTTTTCCAAAAAATGATTGAATGGATTTGACAGTTTTGGGAATGGGTATTTTTTCTAGGGATTCTACTCTTTTAGGGTATATTCTAATCCCTTCTTTTGATACAATGTGCCCAAAATATTACCCTTAGTGATAGCAAAGTGACATTTTTTTGGATTGAGATTGATACCATATTCCAAAGCCCTCATGAATATTTTCTCCATGTGTTCCACATGGTCTTCTGCCCTTTTGGAATAAGCAGTGAGGTCCCCCTGATACACCACCATTATAACATTAATCAAATATGCAAATGCTACATCCATGGCCCTTTGGAAAGTTTCCCCTACATTTGTGAGACCGAATGGAATTCTCACATAAACATATGTCCCCCATGGCGTAGTAAAAGTTGTCTTATATTGCTCAGACTCTTTAACTTTGACTTGATTATACCCAAAAAATCCATCCATCATTAAAAACTCACATCCTATTACTCTGTGCAATATGGCTTCCATATTAGGGATAGGGTAATTATCTTTAAGGGAGGTAACATTTAAATTTATGAAGTCTACACATAGCCTAATATCCTCATTTTTGTTTCTTACTCGAACCAAGTTTGAGACCCATGTTGAATGTCTAATGGGTTTTATAATGCCTCCATCTTTGAGATTTGCCAGCTGTTGCATTTTAGGCTCCAAAGTTGGGTTGATGGGTCTTTGCTTTTTCTTGAATGGTTTTGTATATGGTTTGAATGGAATCTCATGTTGGAATAAAACCTCTCTATATGATTTGAGATCCTCATAGGACCATGCAAAAACATGCTTGTACTTTTTTAACAGTGTAATTAGCATTCTTCTAATTGTTGGACTTATTTTCTTTCCAATATATACCTTTTTGGGTGCTAATTCAGTCCCCAAATTGATTTCCTCAACATATTCTCTCTTTACTAGTGTCTACTTCATGAGAGAATGATCATTCATATCATATACCCTTTCTAGTGCCACAAGTCCTTTGGGAATTTTATTGGTTTTAAGCTACAAAACTTCTTTTACAAACATAGTTTGCTTCCCATATACCTCCTAAAAAAATGCATTAAATTCAATCTCCTGAAGTTCATATTGGTCTATACAATGGAGAAACTTTATGAGATAAGTGTCATCATTGAAAACTTACCAACTATAGATATTATTAGGGACAACATGCCTTGTTTTGAATTCAACCTGAGATACTCCATCCAAGGTGATATCATCTCTTTTCAGGGCCACATTAGCTAGAAAATATGCCATCAAGTTTTTGGACTTGTCTATCCATTCAATGGAGAAAACATCAAATAATTCAATTGTATCTCACACAACATTCCTATATTGGTTTAACCTCTCTTTTTTTGCAGCATATTTTGACCTGAATTGTGAAATAATCAATTCAAAATCTCCTAAGACAGTTAGTAGTTTGATCTTATGTTTAACAACCATATTCAAACCAATTAACAAGGCTTCATACTCTGTTATATTGTTTGTACATTCAAATGTCAACAAGAATGAATATTTGAATGAAGTACCTCCATGTGAAATAAATACTATCCCTACTCCATTTCCTTCTTGGCTACATGCTCCATCAAAATATATCTTCCACACACCATGCTAATTCTTGTAAACATGTTTGTCAATTGGATCAGTATTCACTAGTTCAAGTTGAGAAGGCTCTATTATGAAACTTCCCAAATATACATCACAAAAGAAATTTAACTGATCTTGAGGAACATAATCCACAATTTGATTCATCCTTGGTTCTCTATATAATTTTACCTCTTCACCTTTGACTGGTGTTGTGGCATATGGCAAGTCAAACTGTACATTTCCTCCAACTGTTGTAGTCCACTACCTCGACAAGAGCATTCCAAAGTGAGGAGGTGTATCAATCACAGTTATGTCAATGTTATAGGTTGCTTGTGGATAAGCAACCAATTTCACCTCTACATCTTTCCTAATTCCTATCACTAGGACATGAATACTATCCATAGCATAACACTTTCCACTAGTAGTGTCTACCCACATGCCAAGTTGTTTCATAACCCCTACTAGCATAATGTTGATAGTAACCCCTAAATCTTTCATACAATTCCTCACCAACTTGTTATTTATGAGTAATGTAGTAAAGAATGGATCCACTTGTGGAGGATTTATCAATGCATCACCTAGGGAAACCTCTGGAACATTTACCTTTTCCTACTTATTACTGATCTTAGTGGTCCCCTTGTTCTCAGAGTTTGTGTTCCTATCATTCCCATTAGATATTAACTACATAGCACTATCCCTATATTCTTTAATCTTCACCATTTCAAGTAATGGGATAGAAATTTTTACCTGGTATAAAGCTTGTGTGAAATCAAAAGAGGCACCTTCTATTTTGATCAGCTTCTTTTGCTCCAATGACTCTCCTTTTCTCTCCTTTTCTTTCTTGCAGCCACTTATTTGATCAAAATTTTTCTTGTCCTTATTCAATTCTTTGTTTTCCTCCCTATGAACATGCTTTTGTTCATTCTTATCAAGATTCTTATTTTCTGTCTTTTTTGAAGCTCCCTATGTTGCTCTCTTATCTTTCATAAATATTCCTCTTGGAACACCCTCACTTTCATTTATTGTTCTGTTTCTCAACCAATATTTTCTTTTGGCAAGTTCTACTGTAACGATGGTTAATTTATTAATCTCTTCCTCAGTTGTTCTTCTTATATTTCATTTACTTGACTAAGATGGTGCCCTAGGAGAACATTCTTCATCATTGTTTTCTTCATGATTAGAAAATACTTGCTATTCTGCCATATGGACATTGTACCTTTGGTTATCAACTTCATACTCATAGCCTCCTTCTTTTGAAGATGAATATCCTTGCTCAATGGGATGAAGGGTGTGGGAAGTTAAATAAATTGTGTGATCCTCTTCATTATTGTCTATTGGAATTTCCTCTTCTTGTATTGATTGAGCTACAATGTAATGGTCAGGGCAATGTGGAAAGTCACAAACATGACACCAAGGATTATTGTTTACCATGTATGCTCCTCTCTTCTTTAAAGGATCAAGGGTATCCTTACTTTTAGGCCTATCCATCACAGGCTTTCCATCCTTCCAGTTTGTATTATAAGGCATATCATGCAACCTGGGCCTTTCATTTTTCTATGTATTTTCTTGCCTATGTTGAGGATTGTTGAAATGTTGGGGAACCTTAGGATTATCTCTCTTACTAATCATACCAACAGCCTTTATATTGTTTTCAATAGTCAATGCTATTTTTTGAGCTTCAACTAAATTTCTGGGGCCCCTATTTCTAAGCTCATATCTTGTCTTTGGATTAGATGCTTTTAGATAAATACTTAATGCTGCAGGGTCTACCAATTTGGATCTAGGAGGTATTTTATTATGTAATTTGGAGAACTTCTGGTTAAAGTCATAAATTGACTCATTCTAATGTTTTTGTATACTTATTAATTCATGCAAGGGAAACTCTGGTGCACATTGGTTCTCATCTATACATCTTCATACTGCATATCCAAATCTTGAATGAAATCATTAAAACTCCTTAGGAGTTCCTTAGGAGTGACCACACTACTTCTTGTAAATTTTGGGAAAAGACCTCTCCAGCTACTATCCATAGGGTAAGGATATATTTGGAATCCTACTAAGCCAAATTGTCTAATCATATTTGTGTATTGCTAAGGAGGTGGGTTTTGAGGATGTTGATATTGATATAATGGATTATTATATTGCACTTGGGGTGGTGGCATATATTGTTGGCCAGGGGGTGGTTGAGTATTCGGGTGTTGTGATGGATTTATAGGTGGAGGGTTTGATTATTTTTATTGATTCTCAAATGGATTTGGAGGTGGATTTGAAGGTCCTGCATTGTTATTCCCTTTCCTATGAGGTGGTATATATTTAGGGAGGTTAGCTATCTGAGCATCAAATTGGGCTTTCTGCAGCTTCAAATCCTAGAGTTCTTTTATTACTTGGAGCCTTTGTTCATATTTTTCTTTTGATCTTTCCACTTCTTGTCTTTCATACTCCAATTGTGCATTTAATTCCTCCTTAATCATAAATTCTTAATTTTCTTTAGGGGCTACATTATCAATAGGCTCATTTTGATTCCCTTCCATTCTCTGATCATATTCATGTTGTCTCCTAATTCTTTTAGCCTCAAGTCCAGCCCTAAATTCTTCTTCTTTCTAAGGATCTAACTAATAGAAATGATTCCTTTTCTCTTCTGGAGTGTGAGGTTCTCCAACTAAGATATTTTCATTTGTCAATGTATCATAGCGATTATATGTCTCAAAGTGAGGTTTTGATGTTTTATCTTTATTTGTCATGCACATTTCATTAGACACCTTACCTTTATCATTCTTATGTGTCCATTTACTATTGTCACTAGGACCTCCTTTATACAAGGATCTTCTACCATGCATGTTGTGATAATTTGATGTGTATTTTATTTTATTAGAGTCTCCACTTACTTATTTGGAAGTGAGAAAATATTTTATAATTTCTTATTCCTAGCGAAGTCTTGTGTAAAAAATTTTACTCTATGACAAAGGCCCTGATTCTGCATTGGCTCCCTAGTAGAGTCACCAAATTGTTAGTTCTCAAAAACGTTGGTTGAGAAACCACAAGAGGTTTCCAATCTCTTGGTATGTTTTTGGCTAACTTACAAGGCCAAATGATGAATTTGAACCTTCTTCTCTTTAGGCTCTGCTAGGCCTAGGTGGGTGTACCTATGAAAATGGAGAGAATTTAAATTGTGTGCTTCCTACTTAAGTAATCTATTGACAATGGAAATTGGAAGTGGAGAGATGTAGACCTATTTGGTATAAATTGTATAATCAATATCAAGATGGAGTTATGAATATGTTTAGTTAATAGATGTAATGTTTTGAAAATGAATTGGATAAGACTAAATCATGAGATGGATAAGACCAGTGCCTTGTTGGGTGGATGGAGTCCAATGAAGATCTAGAATATGTGACCTGTAATGGAAATAATTCAAATTACTTGTCACACTAATGTTGGTTTATAACTTGTACAAACATGTAGACCGTATATGATTGATAAAATCTACTTATAAATCCAACTGGCACAACTAGGTACTTATAATTTATCAAAATGATTTAATCTTTACTTGAAAGAACCAGTTGAGTAAATTATGCAAGGACACAGATAACACCAGATTGGAGAAAAAATGACAATCCTAACTATGTGGTTCTTCTTATTGATCCAATTAACAGTTCCAAATTACTATGATTTATTAGAAGGATGTTTAATTCCTCTGGGGAAACTAGTTAATCATATCACACAGATACAAAAAATGTACACTGATAAATTGAATATATACTTGATATATCAATTTAAATAACAAAGAAGCATTAAATTGGAGACAACAAAATAATTGAATAATTCCAACAAATAGTTGATACCAAGATTAGGTCACAAAATCATATATATTCCATTAAATTCTTCAAAATTTATACATGCATCATGGTCCTTTAAAATATTTCTAAATATTGTATCTATCATCATTCGCCTATTAATTTCTCCTATATCTAATCTAATCCTTTTCCTTTGGTCTTGGTCTCTCTTATTTATACAAGAGGCAACAAGCTTCATACAAAAGGACATGTATTTTAATAACAAAACATAATAATGAAATTAAACATAACTGAAAGACCTTAACAATAAACATGTGTTTAATATGTTAATCTTCGAGTAAAAGCCCGTGGTCATCTAAGACCAGTTCAAAAATTTTACTATATGCTAATCTCTCCTCATGATGCTTGAAATGAATCCTTGTCAGAGCCCAAATATTTGTACTACCACTTATTTATTGTTAGATCACTCAACCATTTGAACTCTTGTGCAAATGTGAAGTTTGTGAGATGAGTTTTCCATCTATTATCTAGGAGATTTCTAACACCCACCATGAACTTCATGTATCCACTATCCAACATGATAATCCCATCAAGTAAAGTATGGAGTTTGTCAAGATTGATCTCCCCATCATCCTGTACATGTGTCAAGCTTTTCAGAACTATCTGATCAAATTATTGTTTCTACTCATCCATTTCCTTTATCTGATTGTCATCTTTGAATATTGATGGGATGAAGAGACATTTAATGGATTCAAATTCAATCCTCCTATTCTCCACTTCCTTCCTCATATCTACCAAATACTTATATTCCTCAATTACACCCTTTACCATTTCCTGTTTTGGTTTGATTCTTGGTGGAGCATTTGGATCCCTTTGTGTGGCTTTGCACAGAGTAGTTAGTATGTGATAGGTTGGTTGCCACCTCTTCAGGAGCTCTTCAAGGATAGGGGAGTTAGCATTTATCTATTCCAAAGCTTTAATCAAATTTCTAAAGCTTTCATATAATCCACCTATCTTTTCCTTTAATATCCTGACTCTATGCTCTAATATCTTCCTTAGAATCTCCATGATATACTACCTGACATCCTCCATGTTATATTTCTTCAGTTTATCACTTTCATCTTTCAATTGTTGAATTTTTGGATATTTAGCTTGAACAAGTGGGTGATAAACAACTATTTCATCCCCTCTTATTGTGGTATCCTTTTGAAATTGTTGCTTCAACTTCACATTCTCAATAAACAATTTTTTTACTTCATCATTTGACAATTTTAATCTCTTCTCATACTCAATGATCTTCTTTTCCATATTTTCTACCACATCTTTAGTAAACATTGTAGAATGCATGGTTATAGTTGCAACTTCTATGGGTATTGTGTCCTTCATCATTCTCACCATAGATGCTCCCCTCATTTCCTACACTACATCCAACAGTTGAGTCTTCCTTCTGTTCTTCTATTTTGTCCACAAAGCAAGAGTTTGGGTAGTAGGGTTGTACCTTATTCTTGAAACACCTTCCTCTGAATCACTCTACTACTAACATTGGATCATCTTGTGCTCTAATTTTATCTAAGAGAAACACTTTGAATAACTCCATGCCTGGTATAATCAACATATCACTTTTCAATACTAGTTATGTTGCCTCCTAGGGGGTGACATTGATATTATCAACATTTAATTCTACAAATGTCTGGGCTTGGATTTTAGCCTATTTTGATTCATCAACTCCTATAAGATTGATTTTCAATCTTTCATCAAATTGTTTCATCTTCATCTTAATACAAAAATCCTTGAGTTCATTGGTATGGATAAAGCCATCATCTCCAATAAACCCCAGAGAAGCCACTACCCTCTCATCCTCCTGAATTTCATCAACTCCCTCATCTAAAAGACTGATCTTAGGATCATGAGGCTCTTGAATTTTTTTCTACTCTGCTACTTCCTTCATTTCAGTTAGAGCTATGATTGCTTCTTCTTCTTCATCACTTGAGCCATAATCAACCAATGAATCAGTCTTTTGTCTCTTGTGTTGGGGTTCATGTGTAGGAGATGGAGGGGATGGATGTGCAGGTGATGGGGGTGGTGTTTACGATGTAGATACTTTATGTGATGGTTGGTGAGGTGTGGGAAGTTTAACTAACCCTTCATCTTGGGGATTTTTATATAACTCATCAAATTTGTAAAGGATCATTTGCATCCTTTTTAAAAGCTTGGGTTCATCTACAAAAAACCCTTTGAAACTTTTATTCTTCTCCTTCTTCCTAGTCTCCCATTTCATCATAGTTATCCATATTTTCCTAGTTTTTATTACATTTGTAAGATATACGAAATTCCTTATGACATCCTCCTCAGGGTCAAATTCATGAGATGTGGCCCTCTTTGTCAGTAGGGTCCTTCTGATCATATTAATATGACCCTCTAGGTTACATACTCTTTCCTTTCTAGACTTGAGGGGATAATTAACCCTCATGAACCTCTGAAATTCTTCCAACATATCAAATCAAATAGCCAATTCCTAAAATACTGATAGATCAGGAAAAAAATGTTTCCTTCCTTTGATTCCTCATCAAATCATGCTCCATCCAGAGCATCTACCACATGAATTCTAGAAAACACACCATTGCAGGTACAAATTTGGGAAAAATGTGTGGTGCCTAGTTGCAGTTGTATACCTTGATAATAGTGTGTTGTGGCATAAAGAACCAATCAACATAATTATGAGTACAACCAAGGTTTGGCTTATACTATACAGGCCTCATTATATTCATCAAAGATTTAGGTAACCTTGGTGTTGGGTAACCAAGGGAAGCTATCAATCTAACAAAAAATTCATCTCAAAATACAACAAAATCATATTTATCACATCTTCTATCCCATATATTAACACCAATTTTGTACATGGAGTCTCACTCCATTCTCTTGTGTGCATAAATTCATTCTTTTAATCCATTTCATTTCATTCTAGTATAAGATTAAATGACACAAAAAAGAATATTTTCTAAAGGCTATGGGAGCCTTAGCCTCTCTAACCTACAACAAACCATCATGTATTTTCTCTTCAATTACAGATGCAAAATAAAATTCTACATTTGACTCAGGGTGCTGAATAATCATGGCCAATCATTAATCCCACTGACATACTTTCTTCTGCATCTACCCCCAATACCTGACATAATGCATGATAAGTGTTCTTGAAATAAACCTAAAAATCTGAAACTGGGAAAGGCTCCATTTTTGAGGAAGGGATGGGGAGTATTCTATTATTATCACTTCTCTTCAAAATTGACCTTATGGATGGAAAAAAAGTGACCTTATTGATGGTGAAAATGTAACTTTTTATGAAAATGATACTATGAATTTCAAATTTTAATTGATGAAATCCTTAGAATTTTCTATGAAAATTTCTGTTTTAACACATTTGAACCCTCCTCTCAATGTTCATGTCTACTTTAGTGTGAGTTTGAAGAAAGTTCATCCTCTCTCTAAAGTGGGGGCTAAATGCGCTGTAGAAAAATGGACCCTTTTCATTTTCATGGTATTTTAGGCCTTGCTTCATAATGTTTGGTCTATTTTGTTATGATTTTATGATGTAACATCACTTGAACATCCATATTTAGGTAATAAAATTCAAATAATGGCATCTTTTGAAGGTGTTGTAAAGCATTTCTACACTCTTCTAGACTCTATTCATTACAGTTTACCTAAAAACCACCTTTTCATCCTTAAACAAGTCCTATTTTGAAGTGTTGTAAAGTCTTGTAACAAGATTTCACACTTTTCTAGGCATAACTTCATTATATACCCCTTTCTTATGCTTTATTTGACCCTTTTATGCCCTTATAAGCTTTAATTAAGTGTATTTTTGAATGTAAGCCTGACAAACAACATTAAATACAAGAGAATTCCTGACACCCATTTCTAGGTCCTAGGTGGGACCCATTCACCATGGGTGGCAAATGAGTCCCCCTTGGCTCCAAATTCAAAATTTTAAAATTTTCCTTTTGGTTTTTAATTCAAAATCACTTGATGTTGGCCTATGATGAGGTATGAACGAGTTACTAAGGCACAAGATGGTATAAATAAGTGATTTTCACCTCATTTTAGATCTTCCAACATTCACAGATCTTATTCAAGCAATCTCAAGCATTCAAGCATCTTACAACATCTTATCAAGCACTATTCAAGCATTTTGGAGCATCTATTGATACTACTTCAGATTTGCATCATCAAGGGTTTGGTAAGTTGATAGCATTTTCATGTTGTTAGTTTATCATTCTCTTGCATTTCATTATTTAATTAATGGTTTGATTACCAAAGTGGGGTTAGACCAAGGAAAACCCCTATTTTCTAACCCTCAACCATTTCCCCCCTCTTGTATGTGTGTTTGTAGACCTTTGTGTGCATATTTTACAAGAATTTAGGTGTTGAAGATTGGTAAACAAGTCAACTAGGTGCTTCAAGTCAAATCAACTCTATTTGAAGCTTGGAGAAGGTTTTTTGTCTGTTTCCTATAGAATTGACTTTAACAACCTGACAAACAAACATTTCTAGATCTGGTGTTGTAGAATTGTCTCTTGATTTCTCAAAATTTTGGGAGAGGAGTGATTCACCATTAGTGGCGAATGAGTCCCACCTTAAGACTAAAAATCTGAATTTTGTTATATTCTGGATCTCGACAGTCAGAAACTTGCTTTCGACACATTTTCACCAACAGCAGGACTAATTCGCCACCTTGGGTGAATGAGTCCCACTTTTGATTTTTTAGAAACTTCATACAACATTCTACAGATTCCAGATTCCTTAAGTCTTTCCTAGGTGCACTCTATTTTATCCCATTTCTTTCTATTTTGCATTATTTCATCTTTTAGTTCATTGTTTTCATATCACAATGTGTTTTCCAACATAGTTTAAATCTTAGTTTTTCATTCATAATTATTCATATAAACACTTAATTTCATTTAGTCTATTTCATTTAGCTTAGATGGCATCTCACATAGCATAATTTGAATGAACCCTTAGCATTTTTGGGCCCTATCTCTCTCCTTTTAGGTGAAAAACCCTAGAAGGAAGAACTAGAGAAGTCCATAGGAACCAAAAATCTATGGTTCAAAGGACACTCAATGACCTCTCATTAGTCACTAGTGTCAGGGTTGCAGAATTATTTTAGTGACAAAACTACTTGCACCAAATTGGCTAAAGTTAAGGGTAACTTCCAATCACAGTGGTAGTTTCCTATCCTATTAGTGATTGAGTGGCAATGGTTAATAACAATGGCTACAAATAATAACACTATAACCATTCCCTATTAATTTTGAAAGAAGCTGAATAGAGACAATTTTCATAAATAGTTGTATAAGAGAGCAGAAATGGCTATATAGATCATTTTGACTACTAAACTTCATGGAAGTTTGATTAGTTTGTGATAATTTCACTAGAAGTGAAAGCGAGATAAGTTCTTGTATGTAGGTGATCATGTGCAACAAGATCCAAATAGCACTATGCAGACCTAAAGTATGTGTAGGCATATGATTCTATTTTCAATTTGTGTGATGTATTTTATCCCCATGTTAAAAATAAGGGGGGTTATTAGTAAATTAGATTAGTTTTCACCTGGGTTAGAATAATAATATGTGTGAGTTGCTAGTCAAACTCATGTAATTATTATGGGTATTAGATTTGTTATAGTTTTTTTTATTTGTTTATTAATTGTTAGAGTAGCTTTTCTATGGAAAGTTAGTTGTTATATGATGTATAACAAATCTCCTATAATATAGGATATGTAAATTCCTATATATACACGTTTCTAATTCATATTATGAAGTGTGTGAGAGAATATATCTGGAGTCACTTAAAAAGTAACCCTTCTAATTTTTCTGGCTTGTTTGGGCCCTCCTTGTGATTTTGGCTTAATATTGGCTTAAATTAGTGTTGTAATGTGGATAACACATTCACATTAAGTCTTGGGCCCTTGTGAACTAATGGATTTTTTCAACACCTTGCTAAAGTTTTGTGAAGTGTTGTAATTCACATTCACACTTTTCTAGAGTTTTATCAAATAATCAAACTTAATAAACCTATTTTTAATCAAAATAAACCTTAATCTTTCCTTTTTTGGAGTTTTGTAACACAATTTCACATTTCTTTAGGATTATCATTAATAATTAGGCTTTATTATGCTTTAATTGGCCCTATTTTGCATCCACAAGCCTCATTATTACATCTTTTTTAGGATAATCCTTACACCAATCATTGACCAATCATAGTTTAGGTGATTGTGGTTTGTGTGGCCCAAACTAGGTGATCTAGGACTCATTCACCACCTTGGGAGAATGGGTCCCACTTGGATCTTTTAGCCCCAAACCGGATTTCACACATTTCTAAGCACTTCCTGGTTTTTGGTCCCATACATTATGTCTGATGGGATGCATTTTCCACCCTAGGAGAATGAGTCCATTATGGTCCAAAATAAAATTTAATTCAAATATCTAGCGGGATTTTATTCTCCTTGATCTGATGTTAGCTTGTATTGTTGTAATTTCAGGAATTCTTGCATAATTAAGTATAAATACAAGGTTCTTTCACTCATATTCTCACCTAGCATTCATGAGAGTTCACAAGAGCATTTGAGCATTCGCAAGAGAATTCAAGGGAAGATTATCAAGCATTTTAGATAAGCATTCAAGTATCAATCTGTGTCATAGAAAAATGGACCCTTTGCTTGATATGGATTATTTCATGATTGAATTGACTAAAATGAGGTCTTAATCTAGTGTTGTGAAGTATTTTATGCATCCAAACTAGGTCTTAGACCCTTGCAAATCAAATAAAATGTATTTAACTAAGTCTTGTTAAGGTGTTGTGAAGTTCTGTAACACATTTCTACACTCTTCTAGACTCTTTTTATTATAATTCACTTAAATATTCCTTTTTACTCATCATTAAGTCCTATTTTAAAGTGTTGTAAAGTCTTATAACAAACTTTCATTCTCTCCTAGGCACATCTCCTTATTTACACCTTTCTTATGACTTATTTGACCCCTTTATGCCCTCACATGACTTAAGTGTATTTTTGAATGTAAACTAGACAAACAATATTAAATGAAAGATAAATCCTGAAACCCACTTTTGAGTGCAAGGTGGGACCCATTCACCATGGGTGGTGAATGAGTCCTTCTTGGCTTTAATTTCAAAACATTTCAAATTCCTTTCGGGTTTTTATTTAAAAATCACTTCATGTTGTTCTATTATGAGGTATGAATGGTTACTAAGGAAAAAGTTAGTATAAATAAGTTTTTTTATCCTCATTTTAGAAAAGAGAAAGAGAGAAAGGAGAATAAATCATTCTTACATCTCTCATCATCAATTCATCATTTATCTTCTCAACCAAATCAAACAACCTAGGTTTCAAGACATTAAAAGATAACTTTTTAGACTTTCAAGGGTTGATTCTACATGCTATGCTATAGACTTTCAAGATCAAATCATCATTGCAAGATAATAATTTCCATTGTTACATGTTTCATTCCATTCTTTCATCAATTCAGTTTGATTACCTAAATGGGGTTTGATAAAGGCAAACCCCCATGCCTTAACAATCAACATTTCTTCTCTTCTTCTTATGTGTTTTTAGATTTAGGTTCTTTGGAAACTTGAGAATCATTGAAGATCAAGTTGAAAAGTCATTCAAATGTTCTTCTCTTTATTCAAGTCAAAACATCAACAAAAATTCATTTTCAGACCCGATTATGATAGTTTCAGAAGCAGAGACCTGTAGGAGACATAATTGCAGATCTAACTCCACAAAATCTTCCTTTAATTTTATAGATTTTTGTAGGTGGACTGATTTTCCACCCATGGTGAATGAGTCCCACCTGTAGGCCTAAAAATTGATTTCTAGAAGATTTCACCAATATTAGGACTGATTCTCCATGCATGGAGAATGAGTCCTAATAGTCATGAACAAAAGTTTCTAAAACATTAAAGAATATTCCAGTGACATCATTCTGCCTCCAGGTGCACTTTTATTTTTTCCATCTCTTTCTATTATGCATACTTCATCCCTTTAGTTCATTTTTGCAATACACAATGTGTTTTCAAACAAGTCATAATTCTTCGATTTTGCATTCATGTTTGATCAATTCCATAGTTTAGTAGCACTTATATCATTCCATTTAACTCATACATCACACATTTCCTGATTTTAATGAGCTAGTTATTATTTTTGGATCTAATCTCTCTTCTTTTGTTTAGGTTGCATTTGTTGCATGTAAATTCATTTAGATTTATTGAAATTCTGCATTTTTCATTTACGTTTGTGTATTGGCTCTCAAAATTCCTAACAATCAGTCTAACATTTTTGAAAATTTTGAAAAAAGTACAGACTAGGGCTCATTCGCCACCTTGGGCGAATCAGTCCCTTCTGACCCATGAAACAACAATTTACAGATTTCAAAATTTTGTTTTTAGGCTTCTGATTGGTGCCTTAAGCTGTATATATCAATTACTTGCATTTCTGTAGCATGCATTTCACTAGAATTCACTTCAAATAACTCATTTCATGCATTGTTTCATTTAACCTTTTTGCACCTACCACATTGTTTCAAAACTGACCATTGCATTCATTTCAACATGTTTTCTTTCACAAGATGTGCTCTTGATTTGATTAAACATTGATTTAACATGCATAATACTCCCTTTTATGAGTTTCCTTTTGATAACCATAATAGGAATTTTAAGACACAATTCATTACTTCAATCCTTAATCTTAGATTTCCCATTGGTGAGAATGGTAATCTTGAAAATCCTACCACACATACTTATTCTTCTTCAGATACCTCTCCTACTAGTGATGAAGGTATTGAGATGCAAGAAGTTACAAGTCTTGACAGTAGTGATTTTCCATCTCCTTATTCCCCTTTGGATGACCTTACAAAACAAGAGCATGAAATGATAAACACATTCCTAAACTTCACCTTACCAAGTCTCCATGGTCACGATACTCCATCTTGTTCATTTCCTAATATCCCTTCTCGATGTAAAACAGATAGGTTGGTATTAGAAGAAATCCCTATTAACAATCATGGCACCCTTGATCCTCCCTTCCCTAATGCCCCTATCCTATGGGAGGATCTATTTGACAACCATAGTGGTTCTTCTCTTGATACCTCCTCCACTTGTGATACAGCTTCTTTCCAAACCTCAAACATAGATGAACATATTACAAGCTCTCCTTGTAGTGTAGATAATATGGAATAAGAGAATGAGACCTTAATGGTAGTGGACACTCACCTAGCACTCTTTCCTCCTCATTCCCATCTTCATACTTCCATCATTGATCATTCCCCTATTGGAAATGAAGTTATTTTAGATGAGCCAAGCCCTACTTGTCAAGAATATGTGGCATGTTGTTCTTCTTTAAACTCTCCTCCTAGGGAGAATATCATGGCATTAGGTTATGATACTTCTTTCCCTACTCATTTGCTTCTTAATTTCCCTTACATTGAGATACATCACAACAAGCCTGCTGAGGATATGGATGCACAAGTGTCCATTAGATCCCCTATAATCAATGAACCTCATACATATCCCATAGGACATCTTGATAATTCCCTCATTCTTCACCACCCTTCATTCAACTTCAATAATATCACATCATGCTTACAAAATAGTGGTCTTGAATATCATCCTTCTCAAAAAATTTAAATTCTCATCTCAGACAACACTTATGATTTAAATTTGTTAGATTTTGTATCCTTCTATAATGAAGATGAAAAACTCTCGCAATCTATTGAGTCTTGTTTAGGTATGAGATCTATGCATGATGTATCTTTGACCCCAATCACACAACCACCTTATCCTCTTGACCAAGAAGGTATCCTAACAAGACTTCTCCACAATAACTTGATCACCCTCCCTCCTCAAACTCAAAAGAAGTGTTATAAAAAGACCTCCTTTTGTGCATTTCATAGAGTTCTTGGTCACTCCACTAATGAATGTCATGCTTTGAGTCATAAAATATAACATTTTTAGGAGTTTGGTATGCTTCCCTATGGGGGCATCTAATTCCTTTAATTGCTATTAATTTTCACTCTAGCATACATTTTCTCAATCCTTTTGGCTCACCTTTGTCTTGAACTTAGTAGGGGAAAGTGGTTTTGTAGCCTTGTCCTCGAATGTCACTTGTCATTTCCTTCTTTGGCTAGTCATTAACTTTTCATGAATACATAAGAGCAAGCTTGGGATGTGGATGACATGCCTTAAGTTGGCTCACATTTTACATACTTTTCTCCCACATGATGTAGCTTTTCAGAAACATATGACTTGGCATAGGGATTTCCGACTAAGCTCTCATGCCCTCCTCTTTCTCTTCTACTTTAAAGTCACTAACTCATTTGACTGCAAAATATGACAAAAATTTCCAATGAAAGATGGATAATTAGATCTATTATTGGGTACTAGTGATATTTAATGTGTAATTTTCATTTTTTTTTTTAATTTTATCCTCGACATTCGTCAAAATTTTGACGAACCTATTTTTTCATCAAAATCGTGACAAAGAGTTTTTGTTGAAATTTGGACAAACATGTGAAGTCAAAATTGAGGCCGACATAAATAAAAAGTGAGCTCAACTATTTATTGCGAAAGTGTTTTTCTATACTTACAAATTTTCTCTGCTTGCGAATTTGCTATACTTATGATAGTTTGTGGAGAAGTAAGGGTGATTTTCTTGGGAAAAATAAAAAAAATTCAAGAAGCTATCGCCAGGTTGAGGGTAGTAATTGTCCTTTCCCAGAATTCATTTGTGAAATTAGATTTGTACTTCAAATTTTGAAAATCATATTTTAAAGCAACATCTCATTAGATTTACTTTTTAGACTTGTGCATTTCCAGAGTTGCATTTTCAGATTTTGTTGTGCAAGTTCAATATTCTGATTTTAGGAGCCTAACGGTTGGAAATCATAGTAAAATAAGAATTTAATAAGTTTTGGAATTATATTTTAAAGTGTTTTTTGGGGTCATTAACTTCAAACTATCTTCTCTTTTGCAGGGGTGGTTGCATGCCAAATTTTTTTGGTGTAAAATATCAAAATTATTAGATTTTGTTACTTGTCTATGAATAAAAATTATTGGAGTGTGAGTTTGATATTTTTTGAAGATCTAAATATTCAAGCTTGGTAAAGAAAAATCATGTCAAATAATATTAGTCCAGAACAAAATGAAGAGACACTTGATAGATTGTGGGCTAGATTGAAAAGAAAGGGTGATGAGAAATGTTATTGTCCTTGCAATAATTGGAAGGGCTTAAAGACGAGATGACTTTTAATCACAACAACTGAGAAACATTGTAGGAAACATGGTCACATTGAAGAGGGGCATGATTATCGTCCATTGGTAAGTTACTCATTATATGTGTTTATATTGATTGAATTTGTAATGTTTTTGTCATTTTAACATATATATATATATAATCACTTGATCATGATCATGGTTTATTTGTGTCTATCATTATTATAAATGCGGGGCACCCTAGGGCACATGATATGGATTATCACAGCGTAGAGAATGTGGTTTTGCAAGTGGATGAACATGGATTTGTGAATATCGAAGATGAATTTAATGATCCTATGGAAGAAAATGATCATGCACCAGAAAACATAGTTGAAGATGACGGTACAAATACATTGATCCATGACACATTTAGTGGTAGAGTTGATCATGATGATTGAGATGACTTTGATGATGTTCATGATTTACCTGTACTTGAGAAGGCATACGAGCCCCTTTATGAGGCTCCCAAATAACTCTTCTCTCTACTATATTGTTGTTGTTGAACTTGAAGATTATGAATGGTTTATCAAACATAGCAATCTCACGAATGTTAAGGTATGTCATATATGTCATCTTTTTTCATCTATTTTAATTGTTATTAGTTCATCAATAGTAAATAAATCCATTAAATATGTACCATTAATATTCTTTATATTAACAAGTTATTTTTTGTTATAGATTGATTGGTGAATTTTTGTTACCACCATCAAATATTTTACCTTGCTCATACCGAGATTTATTTGGCATTATGAAAGATATCGGAATGGGGTATCAAGCAATAGATGCGTGTCCGAATGATCATATTATATATCATAAACAACATGAATTTGCAATAGAATGTCCAGAATGTCATATCATTAGTTATCGAACAGATCAACTAACAAAAAAGGTGCCTCGCAAGGTTCTTCATTATATTCCCATTATTCCATGTATGCAATGATTATTTAGGTGTGAAAGCTTAGCACAATTAATGGATTACCATGCACGAAATAGAAGTGGAGATGACATTCTTTGAATTCCTGTGGATGGTTCTACATTTAGGGACATGGGGGAAAAATAGCCACACTTTAAAGAAGAACCTCGTAATCTCAGGCTTTCATTGGCAGCGAATGGTGTTAATCCATTTGGAGAGTTGAGATCTATTTACTTGGTGTGGCCTATTTTTGTTATCAACAATAACATTCCTCCATGGATGTCAATAAAGAGGGAGCACTTAATGTTGTCAATGATTGTTCCAGGTATTTGGTTACATCAATTTTCTTTAATGTAGTAGCATCTCATTTGTCTTATTTGTTGCATAGTGACTTAATATTTTTTTCATTTAATAATCATGTACATTACTTTATATATATTGTAGTAAAATGGTTATAATAATTATGTAATGTTTATGTTCTTTCAACTAGGTAAGTACCAAGTTAAAGATATGAATGTATATATCGAGCCTCTTATCGATGAGTTACTAAAGTTATGAAATGGCATCACTATGTATGACGTCTCTAGACCAATAGGACAAAGACAAATTCAATTCCATGCAATGCTTGTATGGACAATTCATGATGCCCTAGGGCTAACACATTTTTGTGGTATGTTATAATGTTCAACTGCACTTTAACAATATTTAATTTTATGAAGTGGATATCATGCATGTGTTTTAAATAATCTATTCATTATATATAATTATAAAAATTGGCATATTTAATCCAATTCTATATGATCTTGGAGGTCTTCAAACAAAGGGAAAATTTGCATGTCCAATTTGTGGTCCAAAGATGAAATCTCATCATTCAACAAGTTTAGGAAAGTAGGTGTTTGATGAGTATAGGCAATTCCTCCACATAAATAATAAGTATCGAACTAATGAAAAACATCTTTTCAATGGGAAAGAAGAGACTACATCGAAACCATGAAGAATGACACCTCTCCTATGGAAGTTGGAATATAATAGAATTAGTCATCAAGGTTATACATCGGATCAAATTTTTTATCTAACATATATGATATGTTTTAAATTTATATTTTTATATTGTGTTGTGTTTACTCATGTTGTAATTGACAATGATTGTCGTTGTTAATTTGTTTAACTTATATGCTTCATGAAGGTCATCAAGGCAGTAATGGTTGACTTCAGGGACTAAAGTTATCCAAACAGGTGATAGGTTGCCTACTATGAGAAGCCTAAATTATTGCATTTGTGCGATATAGTGCATATGGAGAAGGAGAATATAATAAAGCGATTATGGAAAATATTAGATGAAAGACATGACAAAGAAAAAATTGTCAAAATTTGTAGTGACATTCATGAAGCCAATCATGCAATGAAAAATGGCATTCAATTAAATAGTGATACAGACCAAATTAATATAAGTGTCCTTCCTTAGGTATTAAAGGAACAACAAAGCAATGCTATAAAATAAGTCATACGAAAAATTCAATTTCCCGCCGGTACTACCAGGCACCAGAGCAATATAACAAAGAAGGTGGAATTTGGGTCCCGAGGGATGAAAAGCGCGCCGGTGGCATACCTTCATTAAAGGTAATTATTCTGGTATATTATATACAGCCTCCAGTATGTACTTTTAGTGTATTATGTTTACTTTTGGAAAAATAATGCGAAGGTCCATTTTATAATTGTTGCGAATGCAGTTCTACCTCTATCTCCCAAAATTTTAAACCAACAATGTCAAACAAGTTATATATGATCTTGGAAAATACATGGGTAAGTAGCGATATTTGTTCAATTCGTTTTATACATCTTATAATTGCCATTTGTTTTACTTGTTATGTAATATATTGTATGTTTTTGTTAAATATCGTTAATATATTTGTGCCTTGAATCACTTGTAGATGGCTATCATTTAAAGAAATCCATAAAGAAGATATAAATTATTGGAAGAGAAAAATTCCTCATCTAATGTGTGAAATGAAAAAGTGTCTACCTTCAACATTTTTTAATGCACAAGAACACTACCTCATACACCAAGTTGAGGAGATTGAATTGTGTGGACTTGTACACACAAGGTCAATGTGGATGGTTGAGAGACACTTGAAATTTTTGAAGGATTTGGTTAGACAAAGAGCACATCTTGAGGGCTCTATGGTGGAGGGATATATGGTATACCAGAACATGGTGTACATTAGTGAAAATCTTCCTAAGTTTGTAGCAAAGATCCATGTAGATTGCATTTGGGATCCTAATTCGAAGGGGAGTACCTGATGGGGAAAGGTAGATTGAGGAAAGTGAGATGTAATTATAAGATGGTCATGGAGATTAATTGGAATACATTTTACATATGTTTTTTATGTCTATTGTACTTATTTAATTATTAATCTTCAATATACATCAATTATCAATTAAGATCGTATATTGTAGTATTTAACTAATTATACATCATTTGTGAATTTCAATTTTTTTGATACAGTTGATCGAGAGTGGGATGCACTACATTTGTACATTGCAAAAAATCTTGATTGGATAACAGTATGGATTGAATGATGTCAACAATCTAGTTGCGCATTAACATGGAAAGGTGTGACTTCATTGGTTAAAGAAGCTCATCGTAATGGAGATTCCAATGTTACACAAAGGGAAATTGATTTAGCATATGGTTTAAGAGATAAAAAAGTATGTATAAATATATTAATCACCCATATTATTTAATTATTTTCAATTATATTGATGTATATATACATGTTGAGATTTTTTTTTTTGCATACATTCAACCAAGAATAAATATGTTTATCAGCTGACAATATTGCAATAATTTTTACATGTTTGACATATTACAGGTGAAACACCACAAGGCTATGTGGTGCAATGGTTGTAAATTTTGAATGAAAAAGTTGGATGAAATGAAGAAAACTTGTGATTCTGGTATAACTACATTCTTTCAGGTGACTAATGTTTCATCTAGAAGCGACATACATCCAAAAGTTTCAGAAAATTGATACTATGGGATTTTGGATGATATACTTGAGTGTGACTTTAAGTCCTTCAGATTAATTTTTTTCATCGTCCTATGGTACAAGCTACGATTGAATGAAAATGATCCCGAGAGAATTGTTATTGAACATGATAATGGATTTACTATGGTTAATACAAGGTCGATCAAGCAAGCTGGAAATGAGCCCTATGTTCTTCCAAGCCAATGTGAGAAGGTATTTTACTCAGAGGTTCCAGGTAAACCGGGTTGGTCATTTGTTGTTAACCATGATCCAAGAGGAATTCTGGTAAAGTATAATGTGGTGGAAGAAAAAAATACCAAATAACTAGAAGATGATGTAGATGATCATCAAGATTAACAGTTAGTTGATGATGTCCCTGATGAAGATGTTGAAGAGGAGGAACTAGATCATGATGATGTAGGAGTTAATGTTCATGAAGATGATATCTATGTGAATGATGACATTATCAAAACTAATATCAATGAAAATGATGATGATATGACCAATCCTTACAATATTGAATCTAGATCGGATGATACAAACAAAGAGTTGGATGAAGAAGAAGATCAATGACATTGAAATGTATGAGTTATGTGGTTATATTATCTATTTGATATTAATTTCTTGATAGAATTATATTTAGATTATGTGGTTACATAGGTAAAATTCCTTGATGTTTTAATTTTTACATGCCATTACATGAATTAATTTAATGATGTAGTTTTAATGTTTGAAGATCAAAAATTAGAAAACATTCAATAGTGATATTAACAACCCAGAGCGGATTTGTTTTATGTTTCATGTGATCATAAAAGATTAAAAAGTTAGTTGTAGAGGTGGTTGTTCAGTGGTTGACATGTAAAGGCCTTTAAAAGGCATAAGTGATCATCGTAATGGTTGTTGATGGTTGAGGATTTAAAATACAAGCTCTTGACATTCAAAAATCTATGTTTTTCTTCAAAATTTATGTATTTTTCCTGTTATGCAGCACTGTACGGTAACATGCAGCTATATTTTGATGTGAAATCAATTCCAGGTCGTAGATATGTTAACCGATTTGAATATGATTTGAGGGCTTAAGGCATTTATTTTGAGTTAGAAAGCTTCATTTCTTTGCATATAGCTCGGTTACCCTATTTTTGAGGGTTTTGTAGTCCAAACATGATATAAAGGGGCTCTTACACTTTTTGTGATTATTGTAGCTTGTGTAAAAGGCCCCATGGATAGTGTTGGTGGGATGAGAAATAAAGAGGTATAATTATTTGTCCTCAAAGAGTTTTGTGAAAGAAAACATGTGAAATGAGAGGAGTTCAAGCCTACGTTACAACAAAAAATGTATGGGAGATCTCATTTTATGAATTTTATCCATGTGCAGACCTAATGGGTTATTTCTAAAACACTGAATATAAATGATACACATACACACACACACATATGTATGTATATGTATTTTTAAATGTAAATAATGTAAATGCAATTACTGGATGCTCTCCTAGAACAATAAATGCAACATATCAATCATTAAAGAAATCTATATCTATGTATATAGATGTGTATTTCTAAATGCAAGTGTAAATGCAAAGAGCATATGGTTTTGTAGTGTTATAGATACAACATATCCATAAATTAATGTAATTGAAATTCTAAAGTCTTCAACACATATAATATGAAATCGATCAAACTATTAAACTACATGAGAAATAAATGAAAATAGTAAATGCATATGTATGTGTATTTGTAAATGTAAGTGTAAAATAAATAAGAATAATGAAAATTATAAAAGAATAAAAGGGGAGACTAGTGCCTTATTGGGTATATGGAGTCTAATGAATATCTACAAATGTGGATTTGAATAATGGCAATAATTCAGACTGTTAGGCACAAAAATTGTTTAAAACTTGTGTACACATGCAAGTGAATAATTGACAAACTCTTCTTGAGATAGAATGGCAATTATAGTTATGTGATTCTTCTTATTAATCCAAATAACACTTCCCAATTGCTATGATTGATTAAAATATTTTAATCCCTACTTGAGAGAACCGAATAACCAAATCACACATATATAGAAAATGTACAATGATAAACTGAGTATAAACTTGTTATATCAATTTAAACAATAGAGAAGCATCAGAATGGAGACAATCAAATAATTGCATAAATTTAACAAACAGTTGATACCAAAATCTTAATCCGCAACTTAGATATCTTCATTTACTCCATCAAAATACATGCATCTGAGTCTCTGTATATGAAAACATTTTGCTAGAAAGCTATTTACTGAATATCTCCTAACACCTATATCTGTTGCATTACTATGGAAAAAATATAAATACATCAAAACTTGGAAGGGACATGTCCCTTCACAAATGTTTTATTTTACTTAACTAATTAAAACAAGAGATTAGGCACTATTTAGCCATAGATGAAAATTTGATAAATGATCTAGATAATCCTATCGTTCACGAGTATTGGCATCTCCTAATGCATTCCTAGCCAATATTTCCACCTTTATCATCCTTTCATTGTGATCACAACTCTCGTCCAATGTCAAATCCTTCCCTATAGCATTTTCTAGAATTCCCTGTAGCATCAATTCACATTCTTTGGTCCACTTGGCTTTCTCTTTCAACTTTTCTCCATCTTCAAATAGTGTAGGAAGTTCCATATTCATAACATCAAACAGCCCCTTTGCATCTTCTCGTAGTTCCTCATAATAGTCCTTGTGTTTCTTTATAATTTGGTTACCCATACCAATGGCCACACTATTGAGAACATCTCTTTCATTTAATTCTCAGAACTTTTCTTGAATCCTTCCATCAATTCTCTTGTGTTCCTGCCCTGTAACATGGTTCTTTAAATATGCTCCCCATAGCTTATTCAACCAAATCATTAAGTTGGCCTGCCTTTTTCTGATTATTGCAGCGAGTGTATCATATTTACCTTGTGAATATGTAGTTGACTCATTTTTGTGAAGGCCGTACACTTATGATTGGGTCAAGTGTTCTTTTCTTTAGAAAATTCCTATTGCCTTTTTGATAGGTTATGATTTGATTAGATGGGTTATGAAATTAAATATGACTTTTATTCCAATGTAAAAACTACAAAGAATGGAAACAATTCTTTCAACACATAAACTATTATTTAGTAGTCAATTAAAATGAAAAATATTACTCTATATTAGTTAGGATACACAACTAATAAAATGATCTAAAGTGACTTATTTATCCTAGAGGAACTAAGTATATAGTATACAAAGAAAACCAACAAACCCACAACTACCCCTATTTTGAAGGGTTTGGTTTTCTCCCCTTCCCTGATTTTGCTAATATTGTCTAATTATTTTAAAAGAGAGATGAAGGGTCATGTACAGCATTCAACCCAATAGATGGCTGAAGTTGTGAAACTTGACAAAAGCAACAAAGAAATTTCTACATTTGGCATTTCATGTTGAATGAAGAGTGGTGACAATAATCACTGGTCCGCTCAGCCAGGCGTCCGGGTTCGATAAGATCGTCGAGGGAAAATCTCGGTGAAGTCGGGAATTGTCGAGGCCAGGAAGTCAAAGGACGATAGTGAAGATCGGTCGGCAGATCGATCGTCAGAAGAGGAGAGGAACCATCGAAGTCGAGACCAGGAGGATCGTCGTAGATCGAAGATTAATCTCGATCGAAAAGTGGATCGAAAAGATCGAGAAGAGATGCGAAGGAGATCCATCGAAGATAAAGGAATCTCGGTACCGGGAGATCGATGCGTCGAGAAAAGAGGGGAAGATCGCTCGTCGAAATCCGAAATGGCTCTCGATAGTCGGGAGACAAAGATAAAGAAACGTCACGGGAGAATCAATCATGGTTTAGGGTACGAAGAGAGGTCTTAAAGGAGAATTATCATATCTTTAATCAAATGGCATGCTACCTTGAGCATAACTTGCCAAGGACACATGCCATCCTTGGATTGTTGACATGAAACAACCAATCAAAGTTTAGTTTCTCTCTCTCATATTAATATTATATTAATATATATTACTATTATATTAAATATATATTATATTAATTATATTTTGTATTATATAAAAATATACTTATTATTAATTATTAACTATAATAATTTTATACATATTTAATAATTTTGTTAAAGAATATAATATATAATTTTTTTATTTTTTTTTGGCAATTTAATAGCTGGGTTGGGCCAGCACCCTTTGAATTATATCAAAAAAGAAAGAACAATAATTTCATGAATACTGCATCCCCAATTCTACTTAGCAAGATTGTTGTGGCTAGCCCCCATACCTATAGATCCTATGGACGCCTTATAAAAATTGATACAAAATTGACCCTCCCTCTCAGCTACATCTGTACTACACCCTATTACCTCCCCTTCCATCTCTCGCAGTGATGGATTTTTTTGCCAATTCATCTGTCGCTGAGTTACCTTCACAGTATATGTGACTG
Source organism: Sequoia sempervirens (assembly GCA_007258455.2). Lineage (NCBI taxonomy): Eukaryota > Viridiplantae > Streptophyta > Pinopsida > Cupressales > Cupressaceae > Sequoia > Sequoia sempervirens. The sequence goes on from VDFB02271358.1 coordinate 462,455,311, forward strand.
ATCTTAAAGTCATCTAGCTTCTCTATGATTTTCCTTATTTGCTTGATCCATCTATTCAGTTGCCAATTAGGTGTGGAATTCTGCCTAATAGCATTCACTGTGATCATCGAGTCACCTTCAAGGTGAATCTTTCTAGCTCCACATTCCATTCCGAGCTCCAAACCACGAAGTGCAACTCTAAACTCTGCCAAATTATTTGTGGCAACTTCGATGTATTATGCATGCTCTACAAGGTTTGTATGGAACTCATCCCAAACCACACATCCTATGCCGCTGGGGCTGAGATTCTTGCTTGCAGCTTTGTCAAAATTTACCTTTACCCAACCAGCATTTGGGGCACTCTAGCGAACTTCCTCACGTAATTTATTTTTTCGAGTACAGTCATTGGTGCCAACCAAAGTAGGAAGAATAAGTATGGGGAATACCTTCGTCATTTTGTCATCCCATATGGTGTATGCATTATTTTCTATCATTTTGATTTACGCAACTGAATTGACCAGTTCTATGATGGATGTTTCAATTTTGACCACTAATCTCTCCCTCGATAATGCATGTCCCTTAAAAACCCTTCTGTTACGTTCTTTCCAAATTTCCCATACAACCATAGATGGTATAACCTGCCAGAGGCACGCAAATAGACTCTTCCGAGAACGTTTAGGCCACATACAAAACCAATCTATTAGATTTCTTGGCATTGGTGTTTGCAGATTGAGTTTTTGAAGGAAATATTTCCAACAGCTTTCTGAGTATGGGCATGAGAGCAATAAATGATTAGCATCCTCGGCTCGATTCTTGCATAATAGACATCTCCCTAGGAAAATTATTCCAATTTTGTTTAGTCTATCTTGGGTGAGGATGCGGTTTTGAATAGCCAACCAAGAAAAGGCTCCAGCTCTAGGAGAGCAATATTTACCCCAAAGAAGCTCTTTTGGCCACAATTGGTCTTCTGCCATTGCCTCTTGTACTCTGTAGCCTAATTTGACTTTGTAATCTCCATCCTTAGAAGTGCACCAATGAATCTCATCACTTAGCTTAGTCCATGTAATGTCTCTTTCTTCTAGGATCCTTGAGAGCTTCTCCTTTTGTTCTAAAGGGGCATTGAAGTCATCAAGGGACTTCCATTCCCATTTTTTCTTATTGTTGGTGTTTGTCACATACCCATAGTCACAAAGTTTTTTCCCCATCTTTTGGTTGACTCTTCCCTGATGATTTCAAGATCTAGGAGGGAATAGAGAGCTGGATGCCCTTCCCACGAATCCTCCCAAAACTAAGCGCTTTGCCCATTGTTGACTTCCCATGTTATATGTTGAGTGATGATCTTCCTACATTCAAGGATGAAGTTCCAAATTGCCGAACCAGTTAGAGGGTCCAACATATTAATTATTCTTATAGGCTCGTCTGAATCTAAGTACTTTCATGTCAAAATTTGGACCCATCTTCGCTCCCCATTTCGAAAAATACTCCAGACCAATTTTGCGCCCATGGCAAGATTCATGCTATACAACTGTTTCACACCCGTCCCTTTGGCTCCATAAGGCTTGCCGATCTTGTCCCATGATAGCAAAGGTATTATATTATAAGTTTAATAATTATATTATTTATTATGTAAAATATAGCTAATATATACTTAACTATATTGTAGAATATTAAAACCTAGCTAAATGGTGCCATAATTTTCAATTTAATTAACATACTCTAAAACCTAACGAAAGCAGGTTGTAGCTGGTCAAATTGGAGAAGTGAAAGGTCAATACCGGTGTCGAGGAAGAGTTTGCAGTAGTGAAAACAAGGTCAATGCCAATGTCAAGGAATATTTTGGAGTTAAAACAAGGCCAATACCAGTGCTGATGAAGAGTTTGGAGGAGTGAAAACAAGGTCAATATTAGCGTCGAGGAAGAGTTTGGAGGAGTGAAAACAAGGTCAATGCCAGCACTGAGGATGAGGTTGAGGGCACTCAAGGAAAACCGATGACCAAGGTACAATGAGTACTGTAAGTTTGGCAACCCCATTCTCTTTAACCTACAATTTTCATGCCTAGTTTCCAAAGATCTTCTTGTACATTGGCACCCCCATTCTCGTAAAATGGTATAAGATAAGACAAAAAAATTAAAATAGCTTAGTCTTTCACATTTTTATCGACCAACCTTAGGTCTTGGCAAAAATCCCATAATCTACCCAAATCTTGGTTGAGGTCTAGGATCTCATCACACATAGCCTTCATCACATGAGTCTAAAGCAATTGTAGACTTATCCCAAGTATATGCTAAGCTAAGCTAGATCTAATGAATGGAAATAGAGGCATACAATTCTTCTTTAATATCTCCACCACAAACATATGCAAGGAAAGGTCTCCTTCCTTCTTGTTAGTGATAACCTCCTCCACACACAACCCTTATAAATTATGAATAGAGGAATAGAATCTTTGAAGAACTCAAAGTTGATTCTCTCCTACCTGATGCAATTAGTCATTTTATCCTTACAAACATTTATACTAATTACTAGAGGCACATAGACCAATTCTTCATAATAGAAGAATTTGATCATACTTTTCCAATGATGGCATTATGAGAAAACTTTAGGTTAAATGAATAATTCCTAGCGAAGTTCTTTAAATCATGTCCAACCATATAAGAGAAGTCTACTGCTATGTGTACTTTGATACCATGGAGAAAGGCTCTTTGGGCTCTCTCATCAATCAAGGTATTGTTAAATTTTAACACCTAAAAGTGAGAATGAAGAATCTTTCCTAGGATGATGGCCATCCCATAATAGCTCTTAGAGTTGTTAGAGATATTTTTGTTTCAAAGTAGAGATATTTTAAGTTATCAAATCCTACCATCAGACATAATCAAAATGTTGTTTCAAATGACTATGAGCACTAACTTTCACTATTTGAAGATGTTGAAACCTTGTCATAGAGAACTAGAACATTGATGCAACCACTCATCCTACCTTAAAACATACCAAAAGTCTCCTAGCAATTAGACATAGGAAGATTTAAGATAACTTAAAAAAAAATTATTCCTAGAGCATAAACTTATGATGACTTAACCAGGCCTAGTACACACTCCCTCCCCATTAACCACTTAGACATATGAAATTAAATATAAATTTGATGCTATTTTTACTCATGTAGGTGTCCAATAAACCACTTGGTGGTGTTTCCCTTCAGATTTATTTACTTGAACGAAGAGAAAAAGTCCTTTGATTACAATTAGAGAATACATTTGAGGCCTTGGTTGTGTAACTGGTGGACCATAGTCACATTTAACACTTGTAACAAAGTTTGGGAGTTAAAACGTTAAGTAGATTTGATTTGTGATGGACATATTTGGATGGTAGTAACAATAACTTGCAATCTATCAAGACTTGATTACCTTATAACCTGTGAAATTCTAGCGATGAAATGATAGATTAATCATAATATCACCTTGGGATCACATCACCATGAAAGAACTTCATCCAACATCCTTATGAGTGCAGGTACCACCAAATAGGTATTTGTTAGATCTTTCTTCCTTGAGCGAGGGAAATTTAGAAAGAGAAGAGGAAAGCGAGACATGTAGTAGGTCTAAAAGAGGGAGATCAACTAGAGGTCAAAAGATTAGAAGAAAATTTCGTAAATGCATGGAATTTTTTCTTGCTGAAGGGGGATCATGTTCTTATGATGATGAGAGAATAGGTGACGTCGAGGTGCCCTTGAGGAACAAACATCTATGGAAACAATGGGTACCCAAGGAACCTCCTTCAATAAACTCTAATTTGTGTGTCAATGAGAGGATATATCGCATAGCACCATCGTCATTACATGGTTTGGGTCTATTTTGCATGGACGACAGAAAGGTCTATTATGACAAAGTTACTGAATTGATGGAGTATGTTGGACCCTATTACAGTTACAAATATTGGATGTAGCTAGTTCTATATACACGAAGTATGCATAGGTATGCACTATCAACAAATTATATACAACTAAAAGATAAGGATAAAAATAAAGGAGTGGCTATGTACATTGACGAAAGGAAAAAAGCATTAGGGAATATTGTAGGGTTTATAAATAGTACATGACCTGGGTCAATAAGTAAGGAACCCAATTGCATATTTGAGGCATGCAAGGGAAACTATGTATTCGTATGTGCAATAAAATCAATAAATGTAGGGGAAGAGTTGCTAATTGATTGCAATTTGAATCGCTTAGTTACAAACATAGTTACTATGGGGTTGGTATGTACTATGTACCATTTTACCCAACCTCCAATTAATGACTCCAATATACCATTTTATTCTTTTCTTTTTTTTTCATAAGTCTACTGGTTTCATTTCGGTAATGTTTTTTTATATTTATTTTTTGTTACAATAGGACATTGATCGTAAGGGGAAGTCTCTATCCTAGAGCACAGATCATGATGTATCTTTAGGTGCTTCTACTTGATAGGTTTACCTCATTGTAGTTGTATAAATTAGATACGAGCAAAATGTTTTATTATTATATTTTTTCAATAAGTTTATTGGGTTAATTTTGATAATGTTTTTAATATTCTTGTTGCAGTCAACAGATTAGGGAAAGTCACCAGTAGTAGATGAGAGTATCCATAGGGAGGTGATGTCAATATTATGTGATGATGACATTGCTTATTCAACAAACCCTCTCAATATGATAAGGAAGACCCACAAAAAATGCAATGAAGAAATCCTTAAGTTGTTATTCATAGTGCCTCAAACAGATGAGATAAGAGAGAGGGTTAAAATATTGATTGAGAGAGCACAACATTTGCAAGTAAGTTGTCATGAGGTCTTTAATTATAACATAAGTTCATTCATGGTTTTATATTTTGTACTCTTTTATGTCCTGAACTAAAATATGTGTTGTTTTTATAAGATTTTTTGCGTCTTCATGATGCTCCTAGCCATGATCAGGGTACTGCAAGTGCTTCTTGAGGAGTAGGGGTTGGTACAAGTATCCATCCTGATCTTCCTGTGCATACATCACATCATCTAACCCCATCATCCATGCCTATATTGCTATCTAAAATGTCAGAAACACATACCATGCAGGAATCCATTAGTGCACCCTCTGGCAGCGAACACATGCCAGAACATGCATTAGAACATTTACCTTGGGATGCAGAGGCCACTAGTACTGGTGATGTTTTAGCAACATTTCCAGGATCTTCCCGTATTACTAGTACGGGAACATTTTCGGTCACATTTGTGGTGACCGAGGATTTCATTCCCATAAAGATAGAGAAGGTCCTAGGTACTTTAAAATGTTTTAATTATTATTATATATAATCCAATTGAAATTTACTTATTGATCACTCTTTTTAGACTATTGATCCCATGATCATTTTGCAGAAAATGATGTTTTTTATAAACATCGAACTGATATTACATTGGATCTCTTTGGGCCCACCATACGTACACAGTGGAATGACCAAAATCAAGATTTAAAAGATGAGCTCATTAACTATTTAGTTTTGTTGTTCGATGATAAAAAATTCAACCGAACCAAGGTCCTTAAGAAAGTTGATACCTATCTAAAGTATGTGAGGGACCAATATAGGTCACATTTAGAGAAGAACAAAAATTACGAGTGTCCCCCCATGATTCCAGAGAGGGAGTGGAAGGACCTAGTGTTGGATGGAAAGGAGAAGGCTAAAGAAAAAAGGAAAAACACCACTAGGCCAAGGAAGGTATGTGATACTATCAACAATATAATTATATATTGATTACTCTTTCTTCTTACATAATCTAATGTATTTCAAACTTTTCATAGGCTGGCTGACACATCAAAGGCAACAAAGGAAAGACTAGAAAAACATGGGCAACACAAACTTGGCTCTGGAGGTTATATGAAATTAGCCACACAAATTGTAAGTATCAATAAATGAAATATTGTATCCAAATAATAAATTGTGAACAATTTTTGTTTTATCATACCATAGAAGAAAAATTCATGATCTTATGCAAAAATGTACGGCTCTGAATTCAACAGAGTTCCCACAGAAGAGGACCTGAAGATTGCCTTCCAACAAGGCTATGGAGTCGTGGCTGAACACCTAAGAGTCTTGACTGGGAAAACAAAATATTCCACTGCATCTGACACAAAGGTAAATAAACTCAATAAAGTTTATTTAAAATTGAATACTTGTGCAATCTATTCAATATTAATTTTCACCATAAAGTAATTACATGACTATTTGTTTTAAACATACGAGAAATGATAATATTGCACATGACATTGGAATGTATCCTGGTGAGGGTGGAGCACAACCTACAGATGAAGGTCATGGTGTGCATCCTAGTACTGGATGTATTCATGTGCTATACAAAATGCAGTATGGATTAATACAATTAAACATCTTTAATTAAATTGGTGCATTGATTAATGTAAAATTTCATGTTTCAACTTTAGAGCATGTAGAGCATGATCAACAAGTTGAACATGATCAGGCTAGAGAATATCAGGAACATGATGTGGCCCTATCAGGTAAACAAGACCACTCTGATGTTCTTTTAAACATATTTTATTGCAATTGGTGTATTAATTAATGTAACCTTTCGTGTTTCAAGTTTAGAGCATGTAGAGAATGGTCAACGTATTGAGCATGATTAGGCTAGAGAATATCAGGAACATGATGTGGCCCAATCAAGTAAAGAGGACCACTCTAATGTTCTTTTAAACATATTTAATTTCAATTGGTGTATTAATTAATGTAACCTTTCATGTTTCAAATGCAGATCAGGATTTAGATGGTATTCAACATGTTGAGCATGAGTCTATAAGAGAAGTTTAGGAACATGATGTGGACCTATCAGGTAAAGAGAACCACTCTAATGTTCTTTTAATTAATGAGATACTTGTAACAATAATAATAAAACATATCAATTTAACATTTCTTTGTTATTGCAAAAGAACCTCCCTTGTAGCAACGTCCACGTCGTGAGCACACGACTAGGCGTGCATTAAGATCACGAGCAGAGGCCAGAACAACTAAAGGGGGGACATATGATTTAGAAACAATACTCCACTTCATATATTTTTAGCTTTAAAAAAGAAACAAAAAAAAAGTGATTGTAATCATATCATGACAACCATATTTTTGATAATATGTAAAAACTGAAAGAATGAATGTTATATGTTATTAATGGATTAATGAATGATTAATGTTATATGATCAGGTATGGGGAATTGAGAGTGATGTGAGGCGGGGGAGAGGCCAAATGAGCTCCCACCGTCACGTGGTTGTTCCTGTTAAGTAGAGAATATTAAACTATTCTTGAAAAAAAAAAAAGCTCAATAAGGTAATGCACTTTTCAATATAAGAAATGCATCGTTTGAAGCATCAAACCAATATGCAAAGATGAAAGAAAGTGCTAACTTTTCACTATGGTCACAAAAAATGATTCTTTATATCCTAAATCCATGCTTTGCATCATAATTTGAAGTTGTTTCCATTCCAATGTTTTGAGTTTAGTTTGTTTGCATAGCTTTGTATGAATACCACATTGTGTTGTGTGTGGATTTGGTTTCAAAGCTTTGTTTCTTTTGTTTTTAGTGGTGACATAACTCTTAAATTTGAATTTTGTGCATAACAGGTTAGTTGAAAAATTGACAACTCTGAAGGGTTTAGAGGCTCGATTGAGATAGATACACAGATATTTGGATCTTGTTGTTGATGGAAGGCTTCCACTTAACCATGCAATTTTGTACAATCTGCAGGTATGCAAAAATTTCTCTACTTACATTCATTCTTGATTATAAATGTTTTAAATGATATTAATGCTTCAAACTTAAGATTCGTTTCATTATTATAATGATCAAAATGTTATACTTTGCTATAAATTCAAGCATTCTCTTTCCCCCTACCCTTTTCTCTCTCCCCCCTCCTTTTAAGAATTTTCTTTGTCATAAAAGATTCACATTTTGTCTCATTTACACAAATTTATCTGAAGCTCTAGGAGTGAATAAAGATATGTAAAAGATGATGGATTATGTCTAAACAACAACTTTCCATCTTATAGATAATTAAATCCTTAATATTTGAATAGTTTAGAGCTCGAATAATGCTTGTATGTGCATGTGTAGCAATAAGGGAGCCTATGTGAAGATTGAAATTTAAAACATCACTTTGGTATTTTTCCTTAGGCAGTGAAATGATATTTTGAGTAATACAAACCTACACACACATTGATATTTTTCAACATTGCATTGAGGAAATTGTTTTCTCTTATACCTAGACCCTTAGCTAGACATGAAGGTATATAATATTGGTTTCTGGGTTTTTTTTGTAAGTAGTTAATTTCACAGAGGAAAACGAAAATCTTCTTAATGTCCTATCAGGTGTGAAAGAATATGAATCACTTGCTGAAGGCACCATTTTGTATTCATCCAAAAACTGGTTTGTTCTTTTTTTATGTTTCTTGCATGTGTTTTTTTAGGCTATAGAGATGTAGCTTGGATCTTTCCTTTGCACTTTTCTTCTATTTTGATGATTATAGTAGTTTGTCCTCATAATTTTTTATGTAGATATGTTTCTAACCTTATTTTCTACCAATCAATTTGCAAACCAGTCACATATTAAGGACCATTTCACTAACTTGTAGTAATCCATTACTTCATATGTTGGAGGTTGTATCTATGTGCCAACAAATCTTGATGATTGCGAGAACTTTAATCCTATAAGTGTACCCACTCTTTCTAAAGTAAAAGTCTTACCTTATTTTATAGTACTTTAAATGGTTAATTGAAGGTGCTTCTTTAGATCTAGGATAGTTGAACCCTGGATTAAAATATGGTATTAGATGGGTAGTATAATGATAAAACTGAGGTCCATTGAACACAAATTACAAACATAATTTACTAGACTATGAATAGTTTTACAATTATAATTATTTTTTCTTTACCTACCTCTCCATTAATGAAAAGGATAGTAGATATTGGAACTTCATTACATGTCTCATGTATGTGTTTGTATTTTAATTTTGTTAAGTTGTTCAAGAGCTTAATTAGTTCAAGAATATGTTCTACAAGCTCTGTTCTCTTGACACTGCTCAACATTTTCCCTACACATTTTCTCTTCAATCCAGACATTTCTTAACTCCTTCCCTTGTTAGCCCTTGGTTGTTCTCAAGTGTAATTCTTTTTCTATGCATCTTGTAGTCTGTATGTATGATCAGTCATCTCTTATGAAGCATGGATAACATTTCATGGAATTTTTGTTGTGATTAGACAATTTCCATTATGAGAATAATCATTTAATTTGTATGGAAGTAAGTATTTTTCATATTATTTGACTTGGTATTGTAAACATACCTTTGTAGGATTCTCTAGTGGGGAGCAGCTGAATTGTGATGATAGGTAGAGTTGTACAACACCATAAATCATTTGGAATTATCAATATATTGCTTATAGAATACTCTATGCAAGAAAAATGGAATGTGCAATGACAATTGGTCTCAAATTAAAATTTGAATATAAATACATTACACAAGAAGATGGTATCTATTCTATGATTTAAAGAACCCCAAAATAAGAAAATTAATAGGTTCCATTTGTTTACTTTCTCTTAGAAACTTGTTTAATTGGTGAGACCCTCAGAATGTCTTGTTGATAACTAGCAGTGTTCAAAACTCCTGAAGAGGTCAGATCGGTGTGACATTGGATCTGTCTTGCCGACGGAAGTCATCGACAAGACATGGACTATCGGAGTGAGTTTTCTATCCTATGCTGATGATTGATCTCTCACCGATGGGTTGGCTTGGGTGGTCATTATCAAGAGTCTTCGTGATGACATGGTGTAGGTCTATTTAAAACTCTTGAAGAGGTCAGATCGGTGTGACATTGGATGTTTCTTGCCAACAGAAGTCATCGGCAAGGCATGGCTTATCAGAGTGAGTTTTCTATCATGTGCTAATGATTGATCTCTCACCGATGGGTTGGCTTCGGTGGTCATCGCCAAGAGTCTCTACGATGACATGGTGTAGGTCTATTTAAAACTCCTGAAGAGGTCAGATCGGTGTGAAAGTGGATCTGTCTTGCTAATGGAAGTCATTAGTAAGACATGGACTATCAAAGTGATTTTTCTATCCTATGCCGATGATTGATCTCTCACCGATGGGTTGGCTTCAGTGGTCATCGCCAAGAGTCTTTGCGATGACATGGTGTAGGTTTATTTAAAACTCCTCAACAGGTCAGATCAGTGTGACATTGAATCTGTCTTGCCGATGGAAGTCATTGGAAAGACATGGACCATTGGAGTGACTTTTCTATCTTGTGTCGATGATTGATCTCTCCTTGATGGGTTGGCTTCGATGGTCATCGCCAAGAGTCTCCGCGATGGTAAATTTCAACAAATATTTTTTAAACAAAAATTGCATTGTTTCGTTGCAATTTCGATGAAGGCAAGTGAAGAATCATTGAAAAGGTCTGACGAAGTTGCTATAGATGCAATGAAGGCTTTGTCATAACTATTTTCCCATTTTTTCAAAATGGAAACAAACTTCTGGTGTTGTTTCAACGCTTTGGAAGAGGCATTGTAATTGTGTTTTGGTTATAATTTGTTGGTGGATACATGAAGTTGTCATCAATATTCTGATGAACAATAGATCTATTTTATGATGCCGACGACCGACGAATCTAGGTCATTATTTTGACGTTTAATTCTTCATCAGAATTTTGACAAAAAATTAGTGATGAAAATTATTTCATTAGTTCGTTGGTTGTCTGACAAATGTTTGTCGAAAGACCGACAAACATTTGTCAAAAAATGGAGTCAAATTTACTAGTGAGTAATTTCTCGTAGCAATGGTGTTAGCAACCAATTTCAAGTGGGGGCATACACCACCACTCACATTTAATTGTGTGATTTTCTTTTTCTTGTGATTCCCTTTCTCGGAAGCGTTAGGTACAATTTTTCCCATGATGAGATTATCCTCTCTTGGAGACATTGAACATGATGTTCCCTACGATGAGACAATTGCATGAATCAAACAAAATCCCTTTGAATATTTTTTCTTTACATTTCTTTACATTTTCTTTACATTTTCAAATTTTACATTTCCTTTGCATTTTTGCCACCTTGCATAACACAACTTGCATAACTGTGGTACTTTTTCTTTTTAGCATTTTTTTTCATTTGTGGCACCTTGTTAAAGTTATGAAATAGGTATAGCTTTGGCATGGTTGAGCGGGAAGCCCAACTAGAAGCATGACTTTTCCCCATAGCCACTATTATGTTTTGTGAGTGCATACCAACTAGCATATGTTTCTCACCTTTTTCTTTTTCTTTTTCTTTCTTTTTGGGCCTTCTCATCCCATGGACAACTAGTTCCATGGCCCCAGAGTGAGTACATATTTTTCATCTTGTCTCTCTTTTTATCCTGCCTTTGTATGATTTTGTACCTTGGGGGCTTGGCGTACATGTGGATCTCTCTTGACTGTCTACTTTAGTTTGAGGAATCAAGTTCACCCTCTCACTAAAGAGGGGGCTAAATATACCATAGAAAAATGGACCCTTTGCTTGATATGGATTATTTCATGATTGAATTGACTAAAACAGGTCTTATTCTAGTGTTGTGAAGTATTTTATGCATCCACACTAGGTCTTAGACCCTTACAAATCAAATAAAATGGATTTAACGATGTCCTGTGAAGGTGTTGTGAAGTGGTGTAACACATTTCTACACTCTTGTAGACTCTTTTTATTATACTTCATTTAAATATTCCTTTTTACTCATCATTAAGTCCTATTTTGAAGTGTTGCAAAGTCTCATAACAAAATTTCACACTCTCCTAGGGACATCTTCTTATTTACACCTTTCTTTTGACTTATTTGACCCCTTTATGCCCTCACATGATTTAATTAAGTGTATTTTTGAATGTAAACCTGACAAACAATATTAAATGAAAGATAAATCCTGACACCCACTTTTGAGTCCAAGGTGGGACCCATTCACCATGGGTGGAAAATGAGTCCTTCTTGGCTCTAATTTCAAAAAAAATCAAATTCCTTCCAGTTTTTTTATTTAAAAATCACTTCATGTTGGCCTGTGATGAGGTATGAATCGTTACTAAGGCACAAGTTAGTATAAATAAGTGTTTTTATCCTCATTTTAAAAAAGAGAAAGAGAGAAAGGAGGATAAATCATTATTACATCTTTCATCATCAATTCATCATTTATCTTCTCAACCAAATCAAGCAACTAAGGTTTCAAGACATTAAAAGATCAATTTTTAGACTTTTAAGGGTTGATTCTACATGTTATGTTGCAGGATTTCAAGATCAAATCATCATTGCAATGTGATAATTTTCATTGTTACATTTTTCATTCCATTCTTTCATCAATTTGGTATGATTACCTAAATGGGGTTTAACCAAGTAAAAGCCCCATGCCTTAAAACATTTCTTCTCTTCTTCTTATGTGTTTGTAGATTTAGGTCCTTTGGAAGCTTGAGAATCATTAAATATCAAGTTGCAAAGTTATTCAAACCTTCTTCTCTTCGTTCAAGCCAAGAGATCAACAAAAAGTCAATTTTAGACCTGATTCTAATAGTTTTAGAAGCAAAGACCTGTAGGAGAAAGAATTGCAGATCTAACTCCACAGAATCTTCCTATGATCTTCCAAATTTATGTTGGTGGACTGATTCACCACCTATGGTGAATGAGTCCCACCTATATGCCTAAAAATTGATTTTATGAGATTTCAGCTCCCAACAGTCAGAAATAGGTTTCTAGAAGATTTCACTAGTAGTAGGACTAATTCACCATGCATGGCGTATGAGTCCTAGTAGCCATTAACAAAAGTTTCTAAAACATTCCAGAATATTCCAGTGACATTATTCTACCTCTAGGTGCACTCTAATTTTGTCCATCTCTTTTTGTTCTGCATACTTATCCCTTTAGTTCATTTTTTCAATACACAATGTGTTTTCAAACAAGTCATAATTCTTAGATTTTGCATTCATGTTTGATCAATTCCATCGTTTATTATCACTTAGATCATTCCATTTAACTCATACAACATCACACATTTCCTAATTTTAATGAATTAGTTAGTATTTTTTGATCTAATCTCTCTCCTTTTGGGTGAAAAACCCTATAAGAGTTAGAGAATCCATTGGGTCCAAAAATATACGGTTCACAATCATCATGTTAGAGATTTCATATATCATGTTTGTTATTGTGCTAACAATTGTGATGTAGGGTTTATGATTCAAGCAAGTGTTTCAATCAAGATCAACATCATTCAAGCAAAATTCAAGAACCACTTCCATTGCAGCCATTTCAAGCATATTTACAACACCTTATTGCTAGGGTTTGGTGAGTTGCAACATTTTTTATGTATTTTTTCATCATTCTCCATTCATATTTTATTTCATTTTAAGGTTTAATTACCAACAAGGGGTTTTACCAAGGAAAACCCCTATCCACTAACCCCACAACATTTTTCTCACTCCTTTGTGTGTGATTTTTAGGTTTAGGTTGTATATTTCCTAAGGAGAAAGATTGGAGAAATTTTTTCTAGTGATCAAAGTTGTCAAAGTTGTCATCAAGCCTTGGAGAACATTGGAGATCATCTACAAGTTGCAAATCAGAGATTCATATCCATAAATTAGTCAAGAAGGATAGAGTAGACAAAGAAGAGTAGGATCAACCTTTGAAGGTTTAGAAAATCACAACTAGACTGATTTTCCACTTTTGGAAAATGAGACACATTTCCAGTCAAATTTTAGGATTTTGTAGATTTGGATACACTTTTGGCAGAAACCTGTTCCTGCACAGTTTCCCAAAAACTAGATTTATTTACCCAGCTTGGCGAATGAGTCCCAGTCAGTAAGAAAAGTAGATTTTCTAGTGTTCAGGATCTCCACTCAGCCTTCTCTAGATTATGAGGTGCACACTTTTTTTTTTACAATTTTTTGTTACATTTCATTTACCTTTCTAGTTCATTTGGTATTAGTTTGCTTTAAATTAGGGTTTTGCATTATATTTTGCATTTCATTATCTTTTCCATGTTTACACTTGGTGGTGAATCCCTCATTAGATCATGTTTAGACCCATGGATAGTCCTATTGCAAGATCTCTTTCTCGTTTTCATTGAGATCTCTAGGGTTATCCTTGAGTGGAATATCATAGAAAGTGGGTGTGATAGCACTTGGTTAACCTATCCCCCATTTTCTTTGGTTCCATTTTGGTGAACTTTCCTTTAGAACATCATAATTTTAATTTGTAGTGTATCTTCATCCTATACTTGGCGTTCATTGAAATTTCATTAGGATTTACATTGGTTAATTTGCATTCTACTATTTGAAATTTTGCATTAGTGAAAGCTCATTTATCTTACATTTTTGCATCTAATTTCATTCAAAATTTGCATCTGCATCTTAGATCTAGATCATACAGCATAGAAAACATAAAAATCAACTTAAAAATTCAAAAAAATTTGAAAAAAATCCCTACTAGGACTCATTCGCCACCTTGGGCAAATCAATCCCAGTGCAAATTTTGAACTACATTTTATAGAGTTAAATTTCCTAATTTTAAGCTTCTATTTGCTGTTAATTTTTTTTTGTTTCAATTTCCATACTTTATGTTACATTCAAATCATTGGAAGTAGAATAATTTATATTCATTTAACTTTTGGATAGAATTAGATTCTTTCATTTTTCATTCATAGCATTAGTTCATAGTTCAATTAGATTAGATTACTTTTGGAATTTATTTGAAAATGAAAACGAAAAACAGAAAATATTAAAAGAAACAAACAAAAAATGGTCAAACTTAGAGACATCATATCATTCAAACCCTTTAGTAGTGATGAATTTGACATGTTAGATGAATCCCTTGATGACTTCATCTCTCCTAGATCATCCATTAAAGGTTTGATACAAGAGGATTCAAGCATCAACAATCATGATAATCATGATTATTCTTCTCTCAATATCTCTCCCATTGGTGATGAAGGTATCTTGGTGAAAGAAGATACAATCATCAAAGATCATGAAAGTATTTTTTGTCTCCCATTGGAAATATATTATTACACACGAAGCTAAGATCATGGCCACTACTTTACCTAGAGTCTCCATTCATCTTCCAACACCTCCTCTACTTGTGAAAATTATTTAGTGAGCATGAATACAATTCTGAGTGATCATGACAAACAAATTTGTGTGGAGGATATGTTGATATTAAGAGATCCAATAATTGTGAGCTATGACAATCCTACCTCTCCTACTTGGGAATACATAATAGGACACGGGGATGCAAATATAGATAATCATGACAATCAAACCTTTCCTTCTCCTAATATCTTTTCTAGACATGAAGAAGATAGTTTAATGTTAGAAGATATCCTTATTGAGACCCATGAGAATCTTATTCCTCCATTTCCTAATGCCCTTACCATTTGGGAGGACCTATTTGAACAAAAAATTCCAATCATTTGTAACCATGAAACTCATAGTTATTCTTCTCTTGATGCCTCTCCTATTTGCAATGAAGCTACTTTACAACATTTAACCTCAAAATGTGATGAACCTCTTGTTTGTTACTTTCCAAAAATATCTCTTACTAGGGTAGATATTATGGCACAAGAAAATGAGGCCTTAGAGAAAAAAGGATGAAATTATAGACAATAATCAAATTTCCCCTTCCCCTAATATCCATCCTATTGGTGAAGAAGATATTATGGTGTTACAAGATCTAATCAATGAGAATCATGAGGAAAACATTATTGAACATGAAAAATTCCATCATTAACATGCAAAAAAATCTATCCATTGATAACCTCCTTAATTTTGATGAAGTTATTTTAGAAGAACCCGCCTTTGAATGTCACGAACATCTAGTTTTTCACTCTTCTAAAAACTCTCCTACTAGGTAAGGTATCATGGTCCAAGAAAAGGACAACATTGACACACTTCTTTCAAACAATAGTAATATGGATTCCTTAGATGAAGATGATGAAGTGAAATTAGACTCCTCTTATCTAAGAGATCATGAAATTAAGGATAAGTCCTTTCACATTATGAACATTAGATATCCCTTAACATGAACCACACATGTAGAACTCGTACAAGAGATAGAAAAATAAAAACAACTTGAAGAGGCCACAAAGTTATTGGAAGATGATTCAAAAACCTTTGATTTCATACATATATTCATGGGAGAATACAAGATCATAACAAAAGAGTCTAAAAAGGGAAAAAGGAAACTGGTAATGGAAATACAAAATTCAAAAACATCCATTTCAACCACCTTAAAAGAAAAGACAACATTCAAGACAAAATTTAAGGAAGTTGAACAACCATCAAATTTGAAAGAAGTGAAAAAGCTTTATGAAAGAGGTTTTGAACTTCTGAACAACTTGGGAAAGGATGTGATGCTATATAACAAGGTATCCATGTCCTTATAAATCCTAAAATGCAAGAAATGACTCACGATCTTGGTTATTGTCCCTCAAAAGAAAAACCTTCATTCAATGTCAACACTATCATAAAAGATTCTTCTAAGACAACTTTAACTTTGATACATATGAAATTGATATATATATAGATCATTAAATATGTATCAAGTTGACACTTTGTTTAATCATCATAATAAATAACATTAGTTGTTCCTTGCCATGTAATAGTTGTAGGATCATAGTATACTCACAATTGCATGTCATTCCCTTTTTGCAAGGAGTAGCATATCATCATCCACTTAGGAATCACCCATGTCCTACACTAAGTGGGGGAAAGGGGGTTAGGTATCCTTGTCCTAGTAATGCACTTTTCATTGTCCATCTTCTACTTATAAAGACTGAGATGGGGAGGTGGATGACCTGCTCATCCTACTGACTCACATGTGCCTTACTAGTCTTTTACATTATTTCTTTCTTTTTCTCTTTCTTTTGTGTGGTTGCATGCGTGTAATGTGATCCCTAGTGAAGTTCTATTTGATTTCCTCTCTCTCTTTGTGACATCTCTCTATTTCTAACTTCATTCTTCTCTATGTTGTAAATCTCTTATCTTTTCTCTTTTTATATCACTTTTTCATTTGTCTTATATTTTCCTTTTGGGGATGAGACAAGGCATCGAGACATTCATATCTCTTCCATGTTGACCCAAAAGGAATTTCCATTGATTTTTCTTTATCTCTTTTCATTTGTCTTGTGTTTTCCTTTTGGGGATGATGCAAGGCATCGAGACACCCTATGTCTCTTCCATGTTGACCCAAAATATTTTTCATTTTCTTTTCTCTTCCTTTCAATTTATTCTTGTGTTTTTTCTTTTGGGGATGATGCAAGGCATCGATATGTTTATGTTTCTTCCATGTTGACCCAAAAAGGTTTTTCTTTGTTTTCACTCTCTTTGTGACATTCTTCTTATTCTATGTGTATTTTGGAATGATGACAGTTCTAAGCTCTCTAGAAACATTGTAACAACGAACATACTAACCCAAAATCCATAGATCCCTTATGCGTTTGGTGTTTTCATTTTGGGGGCAACCACTCTTTGTTTTCATCCTTTCTTACATGACGTAGCTTTGCTTGGAAACACATTCACTTGGCATAGGGATTTCCAAGTAGGATCTCATGTCTTCTTTCTTGTTTTTATTTTTCATTGGCTACTTTAAAGTAATTGTTCACAACATGGTGTTAAAAAATTTCTTTAAAGTGGGGGCATACATTGGCATTATTCTATTGCATTTTTTTCTTTTTCAAGGCTCATGGTGTAGTTATCTTAATTTATATGATGTATTTTTCACTTTGTGGATGACATTGGGTATGGTGTCCTTCAAGATCCTTGTCTCTCTTAGCATATTACATTCCTTCTAGTGGCTTGATGCGACACACTACATCCCTTATGTTGCAAACATTCTATTCTTTAATTAGTCCTCTCTTGGAGACATTAGACACAATGTTCCCTAAGTTAAAAGACCTCACATGAACTAAGCAAGACTCCGTTGAACATTTCCTATTTGGCATTTTGTATTTTTCGTTATATGGCCACCTTGCATAATATAGTTTGCTTGCTTGTAGGGCCATCTTGTTTGTTCATGAGCTCCAAGAATACAAAGTTTTTCTTTTCTCATGAAGCTCAAAAATCATTTTTGTGTGGCACCTTATTAAAGTTATTAGGGGGTATAAATTTGGTATGGTTTGATCAAGAAGCCCGAACGAGGCATGAATTTCCCCATAGCCACTCACATGTGTGTGTGAGTGCATACCAACCATGAGTGTATGTGTCTCACCTTTTTGGACTTCTCACCTGGTAAACATCTTGAAGTTTTGTCACCTCAGAGTGAGTATGCACTTTTTGGAAAAACAACCTAGATTTGATCCACATTGTGATGGAAAAACAATCGAAGCTTGATCCTACTCTTTTATCTTTTTATCTTTCTTCTCTTTCATCTTCGATAGTGCATGCTTGTGCTTTATTGTTGTTCTTTATATCACTTTTCATGTGTGTCCTTTTGTTCCTATGTTGGTTTTTCATCAGATCTTGATCTTGAGGGCTTGACCACCCCTCTTGATCATTATCTCATCTTATTGGCATTAGTTCAATTGGACCCCTCTTGGTGCACGTTTGTCTACTTTAGTGTGAGTTTGAAGCAAGTTCATCCTCTCACTAAAGTGGGGGCTACATGGAGTCACTAAAAAAGTAACCCTTCTAGTTTTTTTGAATTGTTTGGGCCCTCGTGATTTTGGCTTAATATTGGCTTGATTTAGTGTAGTAATGTGGATAACACATTCACATTAAGTCTTGGGCCCTTGTGAACTAATAGATTTTAGAGACACCTTGATAAAGTGTTATGAAGTGATGTAATTCACTTTAACACTTTTCAAGGGTTTTATCAAATAATCAAACATAATAAACATATTTTTAATCAAAATAAACCTTAATCTTGACTTATTTGGAGTGTTGTAACACAATTTCTTATTTCTTTAGGCTTATCATTAATAATTGGGCTTTCTTATGGTTTAATTAGCCCTATTTTCCATCCACCGGCCTAATTTATTACATCTTTTTGAGGATAATCTAGACACCAATCATTGACCAATCATAATTTAGGTGTTTTTGGCTTGTGTGGACTAGATCTGGTGATCTAGGATTCATTCGCCACCTTGGGTGAATGGGTCCCACTAGATCTTTTTGCCCTGAACCAGATTTCACACATTTCTAAGAACTTTTGGTTTTTGGTCCCGTACATTATGTCTGATGGGACTCATTCGCAATGTTGGGAAAATGAGTCCCATGTGGCACAAAATAAAATTTAATTCAAATTTCTGGTAGGATTTTATTGTTTTAGATCTGATGTCAATTTGTTTTATTTCCAGGAATTCTTGCATAATTAAGTATAATACAAGGTTCTTTCACTCATATTCTCACCTAGCGTACAAGAGAGTTCATAAGAGTATTCAAGAGCATTCAAGGGAACATTATCAAGCATTTTAGAGCAACATTCAAGTATCAATCATCATGTCAAAGATTTGATATATCATGTTTGTTATTGTGCTAACAATTGTGATGTAGAGTTTATGATTCAAGCAAGTGTTTCAAGCAACATCAACATCATTCAAGCAAGATTCAAGAACCACATCCATTGCACATCCATTTCAAGCATATTTATAGCACCTTATTGCTAGGGTTTGGTGAGTTTCAACATTTCTATTTGTTCATTCATCGTTCTCCATTCATATTTCCTTTCATTTCAAGGTTTAATTACCAACAAGGGGTTTGAACAAGGAAATCCCCTATCCACTAACCCCATAAAATTTTTCCATCTTCTTTGTATGTGATTTGTAGGGTTAGGTTGCAAATATCGTAAGGAGCAATATTTGAGAAAAGTTGTCTTGTGATCAAAGTCGTCAAAGTTGTCATAAATCCTTAGAGAACATTAGAGATCATCTATAGGTTGCAAATTAGAGATTCAGATCCAAAAATTAGTCAGGATGGATAGAGCAGATAGGGAAGAGTAGGATAAGCCTTTGAAGCTTCAGAAAATCCCAACTGGACTGAGTCACCAATTTTGGCGAATGAGTCCCATTTCCAGTTAGATTTTAGGATTTTATAGATTTGGGTACCCTTTTGGTAGAAACCTATTCTTGCACAGTTTCCCAGAAACTAGAATGATTTTCCCAACTTGGTGAATGAGTCCCAATAAGCAATAAAAAGTATATTTTTCAACATTCAAGATCTCCACTTAGCCTTCTCCAGATTTCCAGGTGCACACTTTCTATTTTAGTTTTTTGTTGCATTTCATTTACCTTTCTAGGTCATTTAGTATTAGTTTGCATTCAATTAGGTTTTTACATTATATCTTGCATTTCATTTTCTTTTCCAAGTTTACACTTGGTGGTGAACCCCTCATTAGATCATACTAAGACCCTTGGAAAACCTTATTGCAAGATCTCTTTCTCTTTTGCATTAAGATCTCTAGGGTTATCCTTGAGTGGAATATCATGGAAAGTGAGTGTGATAGGACTTGGTTAACCTATCCCCCATTTTATTTGGTTCTAATATCATATCATTTTGTGTTGATTTTTCTCTACAATTATCTCCTGTATTAGAATTCTTAATAAACTATTGCAATGCAAAAAGGGTGGGAAATGGTTTTGAATTAAAAAAATGTTCACATTATTTATAACTTTGTCATTGATTTATTTGTCTTGTCACCATGTCAAAATTGATCATCATTGCTTCCAATGATGAAACAAGTGAATTATGATAGGGGTTTGATGTTGAATCCTTCAATTTGGAAACTAATTTTTTAATTTGAACATTTTTTGTTCCAAATGACCTACCAAGTCCTCTTAGATTCGTTTGGGGTTTTTCAAAAGGGTTGGAGGAAAGTTAGGTATTGTAGGGTTGTCTTTAGAAATTTATTCATTCAAATTTTGTGTTGCATTAGGGTTTATAAGATATACTTTAATATTTTTAAATATGAAATTCATAAAAAAAATTGATTGCAAACAAAATTTTATTCTAGTATACTAAAATTCAGTGCTTGCCTCTTCTATGGTATGGAATTATGGAAGGACTTGAGAAATTTTCAAACCATGAACATATTTTGGAGAGAAAAAAGGAGGAAAATGTAATGTGGAAGTCATGGTTGTGGGTTACAAAATGAGGGTATAACTTTTGTGTTTTTATTTTCAATTGAAAAAAACACACTACATTATTTTGAGCTAAAAATATTCTTTTGGTTTTAGGTCAACAAAATGCGAGTGCATTTTATTCACTTAAAAATATAAATAATTTTTAAAAAGATAAAAACACAACTGCATTTTGGAAGTCACAAAAATGTTCTTACCATAGCATAGTATGAGTGTGTTATATGATTTTCTCAATAATGCACTGTCTCTTTATTTTTGGCACATTGGCAACTTTTTTGTACATCATTTATGTGCAAATACCCCCTTTTATCACCTTCTAATTCCCACATGTGGATGAGGATGTGAATAATATTCTTTTCCCCTCATCTTGAATCCCCTCCAGTGGTAATAATGCAATTAATATAAGGGATCATTGAATTAGTTAGTTAGTATTTAACCTAATGGGCTGATGCAAGAAGTTGGGTACACAAAAAGCTCAAAAAGTGGAAATGTTTTTGCTGTTTTTCATAATTTGTCACACTTGGACTGAAAATTTGAGGCACTTACACAATGAATCTTAAAAAACTTTAGTAATATGAAATCTAAAATTTTGAATCTAGTTTCCAAATATGTAAATTATTAAAATACCCATATTATAGAAATTAAATTTTGATAGGGATCTATAAAAACCACTTTTTAAAAGTCCCTATTTTTTTTATCATACCAAGCGGGTGTACAGACAACATTTTTTTACCTAGATAAAATTATTTTGATAATTACTTTTGGGAAAAGAGAGCTAACAACATGAAGTTTGATGTGGAATTTTTTTTGTAATTTTTGGGTGAATTAATTTTTTTTTTGCCTTAATTGATGTTTTTTAAAATCAACGTGTACGGACAACATAATTGGACCTAAAAAAAACATTTTTTGACTCTTTTTTTTTCATTGGGTAGAGAATTGTCTGAATTTTGATGCCATATAATTTTTTTTACAAGAAACTTAACCAATAAAAAGTTATTAAAAAACCAAAAAACTTGATATTTCAAGTTTAAGGACTAGTTCGCTTAGAAATTAATTAAAAAATAGCAAACATAATCCAATATTAATTAAATTTATATATTTAGAAAGTAGACATTGTGTTCTCTAATAGGTTTTAATTTTATAGATTCATTCAGAAAAAAAAGTCCATCAACTATGTTGTCAAAGTTGGACATTCTACTTCAATCTGCCTTAGTTTTTAGTTACAGGTCAAAGGCTAAGGCTCAGATTGCCAAGCCTTTCCCAAGCCTAAAACCAAGGCTGGATGTGGTGTGAAAATTCAATTTTTAAATAACGCATACGTGTTACAGAAACACGTACACTTTATTCAAATGAAACGCATACGTGTTTCATAAAGCACACGCGTTGTTGGGAAAACGTAATGCGTACGCGTATGCGTTTGTTGAAAATAACGCGTACGCATTTCTAATATAGTCATTTTTCCCTAATTTAGAAAATGAAAATGATACCCAACCATTTATTTTTTAAAAATAAATACCTTCACAAAACACATATGTGTTTCAAAACGCGTACACGTTCTAAACATGTACGCGTTTCATAATGTGTATGCGTTTTATAGCGTGTATACATTTCATAACGCGTACGTGTTTTATAGCACGTATACGTTTCATAACACGTACACGTTTTATAGCACGTACACATTTCTAGTTCACATATTCATAGCTGAGCACGTATGCATTCGAATTCCGGCTCGGGTACCCGATTCGTAACACATACGCGTTGTTTAGAAAATGCGTATGCGTTTCCTTTGAAATTTTTTGTTTTGCCTAAAATTTCCCCTCTTCGTGTACTCAACTTCTTGCTGTTACCCTAATGATAAACTTTAGAGTTAAACTTAAATTAGATACAAATATAAACTTTTTAATTTGTACTATCCTTTATCACTTCCAATCTTCTTTAGGATACCTCTTTGAACACCCTCTTGGGTTTAATTTGATCCCAAAGCACAAGAGAACTTATATGTACTCTCATCAATTGGCCTTTAATAATCCTCATTCTATTAGTGAGATTTATTTTTACCTTCTCAATGGAACCCCTTCACCTTGAAGGTGAAATTGCATTATACGATTATGGAAAAATAGTTTTAGAACCCAAAAATTTATGCAAAATTTTCTATGCAAAGGTAGATTATTTACAATAGAGCATCACATAACATAGATGCATCAAGATAAATATTTTATTCATTTGATATTTTCTCTTCACCAATTCTAATGGAAAATGTACTTTATTTTCCTTATCAAGCAATCTAGTTTCTATTAATAAAATTACATCGTGGGAATGGGAATATAGTTGATTTCATGTAAAATTTAATGATCATATAGATTTGTAGACTAGATACATTTCTAAAATTAGATATGGTAATCATGGTTCTAAATTAAATTCATTTCTATTCTTTGATTCTACTAACTTGTATGATTGTTGGAGTAATAGTTTGTAATGTCCATTGCTGGAAATAATATTGAATTTTTGCAATTAAATAATATTTCACAAAGATTGTTAAACTTGCAACAATAGTGGAAATCAGGTATGAAATAAACTTTATTAGATTGTGCAGATATAACTGAAGAAAGTATGAAACTATGACATGATGTTAAATTGTTGTTATTATCATGAAAATTACATCATACTTCTATCTCCAATAGAAAATAAGAGAAAACTACAGCTGCAAAAAATTATAATGGAAAATCCTAGGGCTAGAAGCAAATACATGCATCAAATTGAAAAGAAAACCCTCAACACACACCAAATTTAAGCATATTGTTATGAGAAGCAATATATATAATGGAGAACATTAAATATACTGATGTTTTCTGCAATCTATAGCCTAACCAAAATCTAAAACCACAACACACTTCTACACTAGCAAACCCTTGTATGCAACTGTGAAACAAAGCTCTAATTGAATCTTTATGGCACACTGGAAATATCTAGATGAAATTTCTCTTGGAGACACTCATAACCACTTTCTTTGAGCCTTGGCCTTAGAAGAATTGTCACACTCTGTGAGAGAAAACATGAATCAATGAATCAATGAAAAATACTTATTTTTCCCATTAAGTATTCCATATGAAAAAATCAAATTTGGGCACCAAGATTTCATGCCAAAAAGACGGAAATAATTTTGTAACTCCTCTTTCCAAAATGGTTCCCAAAAAATTATCCATTTCCATAATTATTTATTTTTGACAATTATTTCCATAAGCACTAATTTCCTGCTTTTCTAACAAAAAAAGAGTGTTCCATCAAAACACATGCCCAAATATGGTGAAAAAACAAATAAAATATTTATTTCATGATTAAATGTTATTTTTTTAATCAAATCACCAAATAAAAAAAATATTAATTTTTCTTTCAATCCAATAGTCTTGATTTACTATTTTTGGGCAACCTAACTTACTAAAAATAGAAACTTCTATTTTTAGAAAAAAAAAGACTATTTTAGAAAAGGGGGATATGACAATTCCTCCCTTCCCAAAATTGCTTGTCCTCAAGAAATTGTCAACATATATCTCCAAAATCATGTAGTCAAGTTGATCATTCATACCAAACTGTATACCAAGCCTTGATCCTATATTGCTATGAAGTTGCTTCTTCCTCCTAAGAATCTTGAAGAATCCTTGAAATATGTTCCTGTATTTTGTGTGGACACAAAAAATGTACACATTTTTCCTTGCTTGATTTGTGATTAATTAATGATAAATTCTACTTAATGAGGCCTTGATTTAGTGTTGTGAGGTGTTTTTCACATCCACATTAAATTGAATAAAATGTATGTCTTGTAAAGGTGTTGTAAAGTGTTGTGAATGACTTTCAGACTTTTCTATACTTTTATTAAGCATATAAGTATAAGGGTATGCGTAGGATCATCGTGGAAAAAAGAGGCCCTTAAGTGGCAAAAATTTTAGAAAAATTAGACTTAGGAAACTTGTCGTAAAAATTTGAATAAGTTATCTATATTATTTCAAAAATATGTAAGAATATAATCTGTAGAAAATTGAATGTAGTTTCTAAACTACTAGGTTTATATTTAAAAAAATAAAAATCTATTGGGTGAAAATTTTAAATTTCAATGTAGTAGTACTCATATTTCAGGGAAAAAATAAGAAGTAGGTGTCTGTCTGACCACCATACGCACAATAAAATGATAATATTTTTTTATAATATTTTAGATATAAGTAGAGGACTCATGTCTAGATGTGATGCATATTATTTTGTAATTTTTTTCTAAGAAAATAATTAATTAGGATTTTTTTATTACAACTTTAAAATATAAAAAAATTGTATGTCTGACCACCTTAACTTGGTCAAAACTTCATGAAATTCAATATTTTTTTTTAATCCT
Organism: Sequoia sempervirens; assembly: GCA_007258455.2. Classification (NCBI taxonomy): domain Eukaryota; kingdom Viridiplantae; phylum Streptophyta; class Pinopsida; order Cupressales; family Cupressaceae; genus Sequoia; species Sequoia sempervirens. The sequence continues at coordinate 462,480,797 of VDFB02271358.1, forward strand.
ATAGTATGGAAATCATAGAATGTGACACATGTTTCAGATTCAAAAAATGAGATACCGTTTGAAAGCTATAGATGTTTTTCAAGCAATCTATCAATCATGACTTTAGCCATAATTCAAATAGAAAATGAATAATAATTATTAATTAAATTCAAAGTAAAGCATAATTTATATTGGTGGAAAGCTGAGAATCTCCTTTAAAAACCCTTTTCGTTTCATCAATTTTGGGCACAAAAAAGTCATCAGCCACATACCCTACACATACCCATCATATCGCCACTTTTTGGCCCATCATGATCCTGGACATACCCATAATGGACCTATTTTCCCCCTAATTCAACATTGTAAAATATTTTTAAAGGAATCCTCATGTTAATCTAGAAGACTTGTAAATTAAACTTGACTTTAATCTAGTGTTGTAATGTGATTTACACATTCGCATTAGATATTGTGCCTTTCTAGGTTGTATCGACTCTATTTGAATGATATAAAGTGTATTTAATCATGCTTTCACATTGAAATTTGTGTCCCTGGCCTTATCCAACCTTTACATCATCATTAATAGGCCCCTATGGCCCCATATTGTGCATACAAAGGCTTAATTTGATCAAAGACCTAACTAGAATAACCTAGAAACCTAATTTTTTTATTTCACAACATTCCAACTGGCAAAAGAGCCCCTGTGGGACCCATTCTCTATTAGGGGTGAATGAGTCCCATCCTAGTGGTACGCATTCACCCTTTATGGTGAATGAGTCCCCTTTGTGCCATTTTTGGGGTTTAAGCAGGAAAAATTAGGTTTTAAGTTTAATTTTCTCCATGTTGGCCTTGCCTGGATCAAATTAACAAGAAAATTAGGTGGATTTCCTATAAATAAAATATTCTAAACCATAATTCATCATAACTTGAACTCATTCATCATTCATCATGTTCTCAAGTAAAGCAAGCTAGGGTTTCAGCATTTTAAGTCGTCAAGATAGTACTTTTCAGACATTCAAGGGTAGATTCTTTGTCTTTTGTTGTAGAAAATCAAGATCTATCATCATGGAAAGTCTCTAATTCCCTTTTTGTATTATTCATTACATTATTTCTTCATTTTTGTTTAATTAGTTAAAAATGGATTTGACCAAGGCAAACCCCCATTCCCTAACTCCCAACATTTCTCTCTTTTATTATGTGTTTGCAGATTTAGGTACATTGAAGGTTTGGAAATCATTGAAGATAAATTGAAAAGTTGTTAAAGATATATCCTTGTTGATTAAGTTAAAATATCGACAAAAATGTCCCTTATAGTGCCAAAAATCAGAGTTTCGAAGGAAGACACCTATTATGAACCAAAGTACAGACTGAGGGCTTCTATTTCCACTTTTGAACTTCTAGAAATTTAGAAGTGGACCTATTCACCATTAGTGGAAAATGAGTCCCACTACCAAGCCCAAAAAGTGTTTTCTATAGTTTTGGATACCCATTTGTCTGAAACAGGCTCTGAAATAGTTTCCCATACTATGGACTAATTTGCCTAGAATGGCGAATGAGTCCCAGTAGGTCAAATTTTTAGGATCAACAACATTTCAGAAATCATTTCCAATCTCCAACAAGTTCTCAAGTGCACACATTCAGTTTTTTTTTTGTTATAACTTACTTTCATTTCTAGGTCCTTTTGTATATCAACATTATGTTTTCAAACATCTTACATTTCTTAGTTTTTCATTAATAATTAATAGATTTTATTAGTTTTCTACATTTATACCTATTTCATTCATATTGCATTAATCTTGAGTGTATACATCACTTTGTTTCGGCCTACCTCTCTCCTTTTAGGTGAAAAACCCCAGAAGTACAAGAGAGCATTAGGGTGCCAAAACTCGTGTTTACATTTTGTAATATCATGACACCAATATTTAATATGCAACCTCATATCCCACATTACTTGTGTAATTTTAGCATGCTTAGCATCTTATTCAATTGACCATCTCTCCCTTTCAATCTTTCTCCAAAACTGTGTATGAGCACAGTCACCAAGAAGGATAAACCAAAGTCCTTGCAACATTTGATATAGATTTTATTTATGAAACAAAATGGAATATTAGAATAGAATAATAATCCTCCAAAAATAATTAATACATTTTAAAATGATTACACTTTTTATCTTGGAGTTGTTGGGATACTGCTTGTAGGAAACAACACTATTTGTTCCAAAAATTTCCTCAGCTTGGTGGGTGTTGTATGCAACTTCTGAATATGATATATAGAAGCAATTGTATACTTTAGGAATATATTAACATCATAGAATAGCAATGTATACTCCTCCCAAATCTGAATTTTAACCTTGCAAATTGTTTTGGGTCTTTAGCTAGTGATGCATTGTCAATAGGAAACTTTCACTTGACACTTCTGAAACAAATGATGGTAGTACAAGTCTAATTTTTATACCCAATGAATCTATTATAAACATTAATGCATCCTTCACAATAGTAGATACATAAGGTGGAAATAATTACTTCTTTTACAACACTAGTACCAAAAATATGCATTACAAGAATGCACAACAAAAGGCCCATATTTTACCTCAACTTGATAGATGTTACCTTTAGCTTCATGTGCTTATATATAATATAAATATTTCAATAGAGAATCAAAAAATATCATCATGCAACAAGTACACATTCTAAAAATAATTGCTTCTTTTACCCTTGAGGAATAGATATCCACACTATTGAAAATCACATTGATTACCTCGAGCTTTACCTTAACTTGAAGGATATTGATTATAGCTCCATGGAATGATTTTAGACAAAGATAGTATTATAGAGGACTAGCCATTAGCATAATATAAGAAAATTATTCATAGTAGAACACTCTGAGTACTAAATCTGTAAGTAATAAGACATTTTGGTGAAATACATACTTTCTGTGTATAACAATTAGCACATTTTTATCACCAAACATAGTTTCAAAAATGATTATGAAATAATCTATCATGTTTAGAAACCTCCAATCTTCATTAGTTATAAGGTGATACCATGAAGTAATCATTCTATAGAAGTTATCTTCAACCATATTTACAATTACCCATTTGTATGGCTCATTACTCCAACCATATAATTGAATCAAGAGAATCTTCAATCCAAAGCAATCCATCTTCATCTCATATTTTCCATATACACAATGTTGATTGTACATCTTGAGAATATAATTGACAAGAAACAATTTTCCATACCTATAGAAATTCCCTTCTGTAACTTTGAACTTCATGCTTCCATTTCTCAAAGGTTCCTATCTTTGCATTGATAGAGTTTGTTTATCCTTTCCTAAAGCACCATAATCCTTCACAAAATGGTGTGAGAAATCTGAAATGGAAAATGTAAAGCATGTGCTACTTACCTTCACAAACCTTTTCAAATCTCCTTGTGTTGCAACCTCTTATATGCCTTGAGTATTCCTGACTTGGCCCAAGTATGTAATATTAATCTCCCATGTAGATACTAAATTCTGAATTTCTTCATTACCATAGTCTAATAAGAAATGAGATCCTTTCACACCTATAATTTGAATCATAGGCTGCAACCAATGAAACATATAATTTTTGGCTTCATTTTCCTTACACTTTTGTTTATTCAATATGAATTTCCTTGTATAAGTTGCTAATATTGCAAGTTGAGATTCATCATTAGCAACTAATGTAGACCCCTTTTATGAGCATTATTTTTAATATAAAAATCTTGGAGCTCTCCTCATGATCACATAGTTCAGCAAGTGTTAAGGAAACATATGTAATCTAACCCATAACAAACTCTAAAGCATACTGTAATCTTCTATCATCAATATAAAATTCATTTATTACAACAATCATCATTTTGTTTTGAATTTAGATGAAGCCATACCTTTGCATAAAATGAAGCCCAATGACTTCCACATGCTATATCATATCCTTCCATAAATTTATGAGAGAAATATGGAATTAAAATATGATATGAGTTGGTTACCTTCATTCGATCATCAATTACTTCTTGAATTTCATTCTCTTGTATGACTGAAGTACCATTGATATGATCCAAGAGTGATAACTTTGCAACCTTCTTCATGCTAGAAAAAATGAAGGAACCCTTTGAAATCTTATCCTTCTTGTAAACTCCCCCATATATACAATGGAAGAAAACCTAAATGAGGCTTGATCCTAAAAGTACCATTCCATGTTGATTTGAAGGTTTCCATATATCAAAATAAGCCTAGGTTTCTTATTGGAAGAAATAATGATTTGCATGCTATCCTCCACTGTAAAAATTGCTGACCAAGAATCTTGTCCCATGAACAAAGATCTCTTACCAATAAAAATCTTCAAAGTTTCCATGGAGTCACCTTTAAGCATAACATATTTCATGTCAACTGTAAACTTAATCTCCTTGGATTCCTAAATCTACAATAACTCACCAAAGGAATACAACAATACTACATCCATATTCATATCACTTTTTTTAACATAGAAATAATCACATACCTTATTCTTTGAATTTTTTTTTCTTCCTTAGTGTTTTTCCTAAATAGAAGGTGTATTCACCCCCATGCCTCCACTTCTTTTCTCTACAAGTCAAATATTTTGAAATAGAAAACACATTTGCAACCTTGAAATTGAACCTATCAAGTGGAACCGAGGAAAATGGGGGATAGGTTGATCAAGTGTTATCACACCCACTTTCCAAGATATTCTACTCAAGGATAACCCTAGAAATCTCAATTCAAAAGAGAAAGAGATCTTGCAATAGGGTTATCCTAGGAGCTGGATATGATATAATAAGGGCTTCATCACCAACTTTAAACTTGGAAAAGACAATGGCATGCAAAATGAAATGAAAAACCCTAATATGATGCAAACTTGATTTAAATGACCTAGAAATGCAAGAAGAAAAAAATAGAAAGCTAAAAAATAGAATTTGTGCACCTGGAAACTTGTAGAGACTTTAATGGAGACTAGAAATTCTACAAATCTTGAATTTTTGGCATGTTGGGACTCATTCGCCAATCTGGGTGAATCAATACCAGATTAGGGTTTTTCCACAAGAATAGGTTTTTGGAAAATGGGTATCCAAATCTGCAAAGATCTTTGTAAAAAACCTATAGTGGGACTCATTCAACACTTGGAACAAATGAGTCTAGTTTGGATTTTTTAGAAATTCAAAGTTTGAATTTTCTCTTCTCAGTCTGCTCAATCTTTTCCTCCATGTTCGTAGATCTGAAACTATGATTTCAGGGTTTTAAATGACCATTTTGTGAAGATTAAATGACCTTGAAAATGGGGAGACGACTCCAAGAAGCTTGTAACCTAATCTTCAATGATATTCAAGTATTCAAAGCTCCTAGATCTATAATCACACAAAGAGAGAGACAGAGAGAGAGTTGATTGTTAGGTAATAGGTGTTTTCCTTAGTCAAACCCCTTGTAGGTAATTAAAACAAATGATGAGACAATGAAATGAAGGCATGAAACATGAAACAAAGAACACGAATCATGAACAATAATTCCTTGGATGATTTCTTGTAAATGATATCTTGTGAATTGCAACTCAACATGAAATGGCCATGAAGGATTTAGATCTTGATCTTGATAATAGGTGTAGAAAAATTATTGATCTTCGATCTTCAATGCTACATTACAACACTAGCTCAATAAAATGCTTGATGATTAATATGCTTGACATGATGATGGATCTTGAATTGCTGCAACAATTGATGGATAATCTACCCTTGAATGTTGTCTAGATTATCTTGTGAAACCTTGGAATGCTTAACTCTTGAATGCTTGATTTGATAACATGAATGCCTAATGAAATAATGATTTGAGATCTCATTTATATAGGAAATCCACTCACATGACTGTTAATTTGATCACCAAGGCTGACTATACCATAGAAAAATGGCTCTTGAACATTTTCATGGTCTTTTAGGCCTTTCTCTCATGATGCTTGGTTTATTTTTCTTTGATTTAATGTTGCAATGTGACTTAAAAATTCACACTAAGTCCTAAATTTCAAATTGTGATGTCTTGTGAAGGTGCTTTGAGGTGTTGTAAAAAATTTCTACACTATTCTAGACTCTATTCATTATAATTCATCTAAAAATCACCTTTTCATCACTTTTCAAGTCCTATTTTGAAGTGTTGTAAAGTCTTGTAACAAGATTTCATTCTTTTCTAGGATTAGTTTCACTATTTACACCTTTCTTGTGCTTTATTTGAACCCTTTATGCACTCATAAGGATTAATTAAGTGTGTTTTTGAATATAAACTTGATAAAAAACATTAAATGTAACTTAATTCCCAACACCCACTTTCAAGTCCAAGGTGGGACCCATTTGCCATCAGTGGGGAATGAGTCCCTCTTGGCTCAAAATTCAAAATATTTGAAATTTTCTTTCGGGTTTTAATTCAAAATTACCTAATGTCGGCCTGTGAGGAGGTATCATTGGGTTACTTAATCACAATTGTGTATAAAAAATTCTTTATCTTCTCATTTTACACCTAATTCATTCACTAATCCATTCAAGCATTCAATTAGCATTTGAGAACTTTGCATTATTCAATCAAGCATCAATCAAGCATCTTGGAGCAACCATTGACATATCTCTAATATTTCTTCAACAAGGTTGTGGTGAGTTTAGAACCTTTGCATGTTATTTATTCATCTTTCCTTGTTCATTTCATTCCATTTCTTCATTCAGGGTTTGATTACCAAAGTGGGATTTCAGCAAGGAAAATCCCTATAACCTAACCCTTAACCATTTTTCTCCTTTTGAATGTGTGTTTGCATACTTTTGTATGCAGTTTCAAGAAATTAGGTGTTAAAAAGTGGAAAAGAATTCAACAAAGTGTTTCAAGTCAAATCAAACCTATTTCAAGCTTAGAGACAACCTACAACCTATTTTCTGTAGATTTGACTCTGTTAACCTGACAAGAAGACAAGTTTAGATCCGGTGTTATAGAATTGGTCCCTCCTTTCATAGAATTTTGGGAGAGGACTGATTTTACATTAGTGGGGAATGAGTCCCACCTTATGGCTAGAAAATTATATTTTGTTCGATTCCAGATCTTGAGAGTCAAAAACTAGTTTCTAGATGTTTTTGTGAGAAGTAGGATTGATTCACCATCAGTGGCGAGTGAGTCCCATTGGTGATTTTCATTGATTTATGTCAGCATCTAGATCACTCTATATTCATCATTCATTACATAGGTGTAGTCTTTTCATCCTTCTTTCAATTCTATTTTACATTTGTTCATCTTTTAGTTCATGCTTGCATATCACATTGTGTTTTCAAACATTGCATATTTCTTAGGTTTTACATTCATAATCAGTCAATTCCATTGCTTAGTTGAATTTATATAATCTCATTTATCCTTAATCACATCATACATACATTATATTGAGTGAACCACATTGATTTTTAGTGAGGTTTATCTCTCTCCATTTAGGTGAAACATCCTAAGAGTGCAAGAGTAGTCTATAAACCTCATTCCCAAAAATATATGGTTCATTTTGGTGAACCTACATATTGAACACTTTATCTTTCTAATTTCAATTACATATTGCATCCTAGACTTCATTTGCATCAACATTCAATTATGTTTTTTTAAATTTTTGCATCCTAGGGTTTCTTTAAATTGCATTAGTGAAAGACTCATTTAGACATCATTTTTTCATCATATCATTCAAAAACTGAAAATATGCATTTGCATCCTTAGTTTGCATTAGAAAATCATTAAAATCACTTTAAATTTTCTTAAAAACATAAAAAAATCTCATAGTTGGACTCATTTGCTACCCTGGGTGAATCAGTCCATTTGCACATTTTATACTACATTTTCAGGCATTTTTCTGGGCATTTTCTACATTTTTGTTCTTTGATCTTATTTCTCTATTTTAGTTTGCAGAATTTCTATTATTTTCATTTTGTACAACTAGATTACATTGCATTTGCATTCACCCCATGTTTTGTGGTACTTGTATGAGTGTTTGGTGCCCCATTGATAATACTTTAGTGAGACGAAGTTCTAGACTCATGGATTCCCATGATAGCACTTTCATTGTGGACCTTGGGATCTCAGGAGCTCCTACTCCTAGTATGGAAAATGGTGCATTAGGAATGGATACTACCACTGCTATGCCTTCACCTTTCCATCCAATGAATGTTGACACACAAAATAATTCCATTCCACAAGAAAAAGTCATTAGTATTCATGAAGTTTGCACATTTATAACAAGATTTATCCCTTGAAAACATTTCCACCACTGTCACAGCTGCAATAGAAAACCTTCATCATTTAATTGAAAGTGATGATGGATTACAAGTTATGAAAAGAATTTTTGAGATATACAACAAACATGTTCCTTCTACTTCCCAGTTAGCCAACATTGTTTTAAGCCAAGGAGGACCTCACAATCCTCCTCCTTCAACCATAGTATCCATACCAGCCTATACCACTCCTCAAGTTACAACAACTATGCAACAGGTTAGTCATGTTACTCCTTTCACTATTCCAACTAGCATTCCTAGTTCTTTTGTGGCATCACATATTCCTTCTTCCACTTTCAACTCTCTTAGTGTCCCTTTCACTTCCCCTAACATTACATATACTTCATCACCATTTTCCCTTCCACCTCATACTACTTACACTGATCCCATCATTACACAACTCTTTAACACCATTTCATCCATGCAACAACAAATCTCCACTATTAGCCAAAGTAAAAATGCTCCACCCACATATCATGTTCATAGTAGTCCATTATCCTTAGATATATTATGCACACAGATGCCACAATGAATTGAAATGCCTAGCTTTGGGAAATATGGAGGTAAAGGAGGCCCTACTAATCATGTCAATGCTTATACAACCTTATGTAGTGATGTTTTCCTCGATGATAAGCTATTAGCCAAAAATTTTCCTAGGACCTTGAAGGACATTGCATTGGAGTGGTTTTCAAACTTACCCAATCATTCAATATGATCATTCAATGAACTTTTGGATGCCTTCATAAGTCATTTCCAATTCCATATGACTCCCAAAAAGAAAATCATTGATTTAATGCGATGTAAAAAAAATGCAGATGAAAAAGTTACTAATTTCAATTCACGATAGCAGCCATTGTATGCTCAAATTGATGTCAAGATTCTTGATTCACATCTGTAGAAGATGTTTATCAGAAACTTATGTACTCACCTTCAGGATAAGCTAACTATGATGAAATTTCCTTCATTCATGCATTTATGCACCACCCTTTGTGACTATCACAACTCGGTTTCTAGTCATGATTCAAAGTCAACTTCTAACCGAGCTGAGAATTCAAAGAAAACTAACCAAAACAACATGCAAAACTTTATAAAACCAAACAGAGGCTTCTTACAATTTAATCCACTTTTTCCACAACCAACCCAACCTATTCCAAGTCAAGTGGCAACTGTTAAAGCAACTGTACCCTTTACCTATGGGGACTCGAAGAAAATATTTACTCCCTTGTACCCAATACTCTCCATAATATATTGAACCAATTGCTCTAGCAACAAATGATCACCATTAAACCACTTAATACCAGGTATGTGTTGGATCATGATGGGCCAAAAAGTGGTGATATGATAGGTATTTGTAGGGTATGTGGCTGATGACTTTTTTTTTACCCAAAATTGATGAAACAAAAAGGGTTTTTAAAGGAGATTCTCAGCTTTCCACCAATATAAATTATGCTTTACTTTGAATTTAATAAATAATTATTATTCATTTTCTATTTGAATTACGACTAAAGTCCTGATTGATAGGCCAATTGAAAAACATCTATATCTTTCAAATGGTATCACATTTTTTGAATCGAGAACATGTGTCACATTCTATGCTTTGCATACTATAGGCTTAAAAAAAAAATGAATTTCATGACCAAGGTGGTTAGACATATGACATTTTATAATTTTTAAAAGTTGTAATAAAAAATTCATAATTAATTATTTACTTAGAAAAAAATTACAAAAAAATATGCATCACATCAGGACATGAGTCCTCTACTTATATCTAAAATCTTATAAAAATATATTATCAATTTATTGTGGTTAGGGTTGTCAGACATACACCTGCTTCTTATTTTATCCCTGAAATTTAAGTGCTACTGCATTGAAATTTCAAATTTTCACCAAATAGATTTTATTTTTCAAATAAACCTAGTAGTTTAGAAACTACATTCAATTTGCTACAAATTCTATTCTTACATATTTTTGAAATAATATTAGATAACATTCAAATTTTTACGTCAAGTTGCCTAACTCTGATTTTTCTAGATTTCATCACCACTTAAGGGCCTATTTTTTCCATGATGAACCTACAGATACCCTACCACCAAGCCTTTATCGTCCACATTTAAACCTAATGCTTATTGTCATTTTCATCACCAAAATGGCCATGACAATTAACAATGTAAGCGTCTCAAACACTTAGTTCAAGACCTCATTGATTTTGGTTGCTAGTCCATTGCGGGTGTCAATGATCAAGGAAATAAGTCTGTTGCACCCCCTAACTAGAATTTACAAATTTTTACCAACCCTATGCCTAAAAACAATATTTCATTTGTCAAGGCTAGTGAACCTTCAAACACTCATGTGATGAACATTGATACAAATAATGAACAACCTGATATAACTCCAAATGTTACCCAAGTTAATCGTATGGATGAACTTGTGGGTACGATAGACATTGTCCCTCGTAAGGGCCCAACCAAAAAATCTCTTGATATTACTTTTTCTTCTCATGATATACTTAAAAAGCTTCTTGATGGCCCTCTTTACATAGTTGGTAGAATCTATGATAAACCCACCAATGGGATATTAATAAATCCTGCCTGTGGCAAGAATGTGATCATGAAAGAGTTTTTAGTATTACATGAGCTTTATCAAGATGATTATAATAAACCAACCACATGGATTATAACACATACTGGTTTTGTGTTCCCTACAATTGGATCGATTGTACTCCCATTACAGATAGGACCCAAAACTTTGGATGTAACATTTTCTATCATTCCATAATCAAATCAATTTCATTTGCGATTAGGCCACCCTTGGATTTGCTTGATGAAAGCAGTCCCCTTAGTTGTTCACAAATGTTTGAAGTTTTTGCATGGCAATGGAATATTTACCATACACCATAGTGGTTTTCATCCATTGTGTTCTAAGGGGAATTTTTCCTTAGAAGCCTTTTGGCCTAAACCTATGGATCATTTCACCCTCCATAAATATTTCTTTTTCATAGCATATCAAAAGTTTAAATCCAAATGAATAGCCAAGTTGTCTCTTTGTAACATGTCCCCGTCCACTTCTGCTCCTCCTATTCTAGATGAGACCATGCTTTAGTCTAAATTTGAAATTGGACAAACCACACCACCCCATGAGAAACCAACCATAAACACTTCCCCTTCCTCGCTCAAATGACCAAGAAAAAATGAAACAAATCCCATCATTCCTCCTTGCATTAATCAAGTGTATAAAGCTAAAGAGAAAGTGATTGACCTGTCTTCTTCAATTTCTTCTGTTCTTCCCCCTATGGAAGAAAAGGAACCTATGATGGATCAACCCACTCTTACACCTAAACAACTTCAAAATAAAATAAAATGAAACCATGGTGCTAGGGAGCATAGGCATCATCATCGTCTCCTTTCTCATTAGTCTCGAATGGAAGAAAACAAAGGAAACCAACCTCCACCTTTGACATAAGCAATAGATGATCACCCTCTTCCTCATGATCCACCACAACATAATACAGTCCAACCCTCACAACAAAATGAACTAATCCAACAGCCATAAATTTTGATACATCGTTCCTTGGAAATAACCCTTCGTTCTCCTATCATAATCAATCTTGATGATGATGATGACAAGGAGATCACAAAAATAGATGAAGAAGTGCATAATGATCTAACTCTTTATTTTCATCTACCATGATCATAAATGATAAATCTTCTATACCAAGTGAAAAACTTGGTACATCTCCTAGTTTGACACTTGTAATTCTTCCTTTAGACAACCAACCACCTTCGCAACACACTAAAGATGATTGGGAGGAAGATGACTTGTTAGATGGTTGACTTGTATTTTCCTTACTAGCTTTTTTACATTTTCCTTTTTCTTTTTCTTTGGTGTGATTTTATGTGCACATTGTGTTCCCCCATAACATGTGTTTGATGTTTTCTTTCTTTGTACACTTCCTCTATTTGGACCTTTATTCTTCTCTATGTCGTACATTTCATTTTTCGCTTTTGCTTTTGTGTTTTCCTTTTGGGGATGATGTAAAGCATTAAGAGACCCTATGTCTCTTCCATGTTGATCCAAAAGGTCCTTTTTCCTTTTTCCTTTTTTCTTTTGTGTTTTCCTTCTGGGGATGATGCAAAGCATTGAGATGCCCTATGTCTCTTCCATGTTGACCCAACGGTCCCTTTTCCTTATTTTCTTTATATTTTCTTGTGTTTTTCCTTTTGGGGATGACACAAGGCATTGAGACTGAAATGTCTCCTTCATGTTGACCCAAAATATTTTCCTTTTTCTTTTTTTGTTTCATTTTCTTTTCACTTGTGTTTTCGTTTTGGGTACAATGCAAAGCATTGAGACCAAAATCTCTCTCCCATGTTGACCCAAAAATGGACTATTTTCTCCTTTTTTTTTTGTTATCTTTGTGCCATTCTTCTAGTTTTATGTGCTTTGGGGATGATGATAGTTTTGAGCTCTTTCATAAAAACATTGCAGCAATGAACATACTGACCTCAAATCCATAAATCCCTTATGTGGTTGGTGTGTTTATTTTTGGGGGGAAACTCCCTTTTTTTTTGTTCTCTTTTTTGTTTACATGACACAACCTAACTTAGAAACATATAACCTAGCATAGGGGCTTTCCAAGTTGGATCTCATGTCTTGTTTTATTTTTGCATTTTCTTTCCTTCGATAATTTAAAGTAATTGCTCATAGAATGGTATCTAGCAATTCTTTTAAAGTGGGGGGCATACATTGACATAATTCCATTTGCATTTATGGTTCTTAGTGCTTCCTTGTCGCTTCATACAATGCTTTTGTCACTTTGTGGATGACATTGGGTTTGATTTCCTTCATAGATGTGATCTATCTTAGCATATTACATTCCTCTTAGTGGCTTGATGTGACACACTACATCCCCTAAGTTGTGAATATTTTATTCTTTGATTGGTCCTCTCTTGGATACATTAGACATAATGTCCCCTAAGTGATAGACCATGCATGAACTTAACAAGAATCCTTTGAACATATTTTTCATTTTACATTTTACACCTTTACCGCCTTGCATAATGTAGCTTGCATGCCTATGGTACCTTGATCTTTGTTCATGAGTTCCAATCATACGAAGCTTTGCTTGTCTCATGAAGCATGAACCACCATTTTCCTTTGTGGCACCTTGTTAATGTTATTAGGAGGTATAACTTTGATATGGCTATTCGGGAAGCCCATTCAGCGGCATGACCTTCCCCATAGCCACCTATGTGTTTGTGAGTGCATACCAACTAGTGTATGTACTTCACCTTTTTGGATTTTCTCACCTAGCGGACCGCCATGAGTTCTATTGCCCCAGAGTGAGTATGCATTCTGTTTTTCTGACAAACAACCTAGATTTGATTCACAACTAGTTGGACAAATGATCGAAGCTCAATCCAATTCCCCCTTTTCTTCTTTCATTTCACACTTGTGTTCCTTTGTTCTTATGTTTAGTTTTCCATGGGATCTTAATCCTAGGAGCTTGATCATCCCTCTTGATCGTTGTCATTCCATCTTGCTAACATAAATGCATTTGGATCCTTCTCAATATGCATGGCTACTTTAGTGTGAGTTTGAAGTAAGTTCATCCTCTCACTAAAGTGGGGGATAAATGTACCACATAAAAATGGCTCTTGGACACTTTCATGGTCTTTTAGGTCTCTCTCATGATGCTTGGTCTATTTTTCTTTGATTTAATGTTGCAATGTGACTTAAACATTCTCATTAAGTCCTAAAAATTCAAATTGTGACATCTTGTGAAGGTTTTGTGAAGTGTTGTAAAACATCTCTATAGTTTTCTAGACTATATTCATTACAATTAATCTAAAAATAACCTTTTCATCACTTGTCAAGTCCTATTTTGAAGTGTTGTAAAGTCTTGTAACAAGATTTCACACTATTCTAGGATTAGTTTTACTATTTACACCTTTCTTGTTCTTTATTTGACCCCTTTATGCACTCATAAGGCTTAATTAAGTGTGTTTTTCAATGTAAACTTGAAAAACAACATTAAATGTGACTTAATTTCTGGCACCCACTTTCAAGTCCAAGGTGGGACCCATTCACCATGGGTGCTGAATGAGTCCCTCTTAGCTCAAAATTCAAAATATTTCAAATTTTCGTTCAGGTTTTATTCAAAATTACCTTATGTTGGGCTGTGATGAGGTATCATCGGGTTACTAAGGCACAAGTGTGTATAAATAAGAGTCTTTTTGCTCATTTTACACCTAATTCATTTAAGCATTCAATTAGCATTTGAGCACTTTGCATCATTCAATCAAGCATCTTGGAGCAGTCATTGACATATCTTAAGATTTCTTCAACAAGGTTGTGGTGAGTTTAGGACATTTGCATGTTTTTTATTCATCTTTCCTTGTTCATTTTATTCCATTTCTTCATTAAGGGTTCCATTACCAAACTAGGATTTGACCAAGGAAAATCCCTATAACCTAACCCTTAACCATTTTTCTCCTTTTGCATGTGTGTTTTTAGAATTTTGTATGCAAATTTGTCAAGAAATTAGGTGTTGAAAAGTGGAAAAGAAGTCAATAAATTTTTTGAAGTCATATCAAACCTATTTCAAGCTTGGAGACAACCTATAGTCCACTTTTTGTAGATTTGACTCTGTCAACCTGACAAGAAGACACGTTTAGATCTAGGGCTACATAATTGGTCCCTAATTTCATATAATTTTGGGAGAGGACTGATTCACCATCAGTGGTGAATGAGTCCTACCTTAAGGTTGGAAAAGTATATTTTGGTAGATTCCAGATCTCAACAGTCAGAAACCAATTTCCAGAAGTTTTTGCCAGAAGCAAGATTGATTCGTCATCAGTGGCGAATGAGACCCATTGGTGATTTTCACTATTTTTTGTTAGTATTCAGATCACTCTAGATTCATGATTCATTTCCCATGTGTACTTTGTTCAGCCTTCTTTCAATTCTATTTTGCATTTGTTCATCTTTTAGTTCACGCTTTTATATCACATTGTGTTTTCAAACATTGCATTTTTCTTAGGTTTTACATTCATAATCAATCAATTGCATTGCTTAGTTGCATTTAGGTCATATTATTTTGCCTTAATCACATCATACATACATTATATTGAGTCAACCACATTGATTTGTAGTGAGTTTTATCTCTCTCCTTTTAGGTGAAACATCCTAAGAGTGCAAGAGTAGTTTATAAACCTCATTCCCAAAAATCTATGGTTCACCAACATGGAAGAAATTTGAATTGAAAACCCACTTTTCTCACTCAAAAACTTAAAAATAGGCCAAGTGGGACTCATTTGCCCAAGGTGGCGAATGGGTCCCACAAGGGCTATTTTTAGTCCTAAAGTATCAAGGAGTGAGGAAATTAAGCTTATATATTAATTTTGTTGGATTTTTTATCAAAATATTCTTTGGGATACACAATATGGGGTCATAGGGGCCTATTAATGTTGATATAAAGGTTATAAATGCAATAAGGCCAAAAATCCAATGTGAAAGTGTAAATAAATACACTTTACAACACTAAATGAAGGAAAAATTGGGTCTATTTACCTTACTAGGGCCCTAAATCCTAGGTGAATATGTAAAACACATTAAAACACTACATTAGGTCAACCTTAGTTGGCAAGACTCTTGAATTTAATGTGAAGATGTAAATAAATACATTTTACAACAGTAGATTAAGGCAGAGTTAAGTCAATTTAGCTTAAAAAGGGCACAAGACCTAGTGTGGATGTGTAAAACACCTCACAACACTAGACCAGGGTGATATCAAGTCCAATTTATCATTAATTATTCCTGAATTAAGTAGGATAATTTTTCAATGACTCCATTTAGCCCCCACTTTAGTGAGAGGATGAACTTTCTTCAAACTCACATTAAAGTAGTCATTCAAGAGGGGTCCAAGTGTACTGATGTGGATGGTCTAGGATAGCAAGGATCAAGGAGGTGGTCAAACCCATAGGATCCAAGATCCTAAGTCAAACTGACATAAGAAAAAAAAAGACATGCACAAGGGTGTATGATATGCAACAAAACAAGATACACAAACATACAATGTTAATAACTAAAGAAAATAAAAGCAAGTAAAAATAAAAATGAGGTGGATCAAGCTTTGACCTATTGTCCATCACGATGTGGATTAGATCTAGGTTTTTTGTTTGAAAAAGAAATGCATACTCACTCTGAGGTGACAAAACTTCAGGTTGTTCGCCAAGTGAGAAGTCCAAAAAGGTAAGAAACATGCACTCATGGATGGTATGCACTCTCACACACACGTGAGTGGCTATGGGGAAAGTAATGCCTCAGTC
Organism: Sequoia sempervirens; assembly: GCA_007258455.2. Classification (NCBI taxonomy): domain Eukaryota; kingdom Viridiplantae; phylum Streptophyta; class Pinopsida; order Cupressales; family Cupressaceae; genus Sequoia; species Sequoia sempervirens. Next base: position 462,497,403 of record VDFB02271358.1, read on the forward strand.
GGGCTTCCCACTCAAACCATACCAAAGTTATACCCCCTAATAAATTTAATAAGGAACCACACAAAAAATACTTTTGAGCTTCATGAGAGAAGAAAAACTTCATATGCTTGGAACTCATGAACAAATAAGATGGCTCCACAGGCATGAAAAGTGTATTATGTAAGGTGTCCATATAATAGATATTGTAAATGTGAAATAGTGTAAAGGATGTTCAAAGGGATTTTCTTAGTTCATGTAAGGTCTCTTCTTTAGGGAACTTTGTGCCTAATGTCTCTAAGATAGGTCAAGTCAAAGAAGTATCATGCTCTCAGAGGAAATCAAACACAATGAAACCACCAATAAAAGGTCACATTACAGGATGAAATAAAATGATATAATGAAATATGAGTGTCAATGTATTCCCCCACTTTAAAGCGGTTGCTAACATCATTACGGTGAGCAATTGATTTTGAACCGTTGATTTTTGGGTTTCCTATGAAATTCTCTAGCTCTTCGAGGGTTTTTCACCTAAAAGGAGAGATAGCTCCCAAAAATGCTAAGGGTTCATTCAAATTGATGTTATGTATGATGTTTTATAAGCTAAATGAGGTAAAATAAATGCAATTGTGTGATATAAATGAATGAATATGAATGCAAAACAAAGATTTAAACTATACTAGAAAACACATTGTGATATGCAAAAATAGAACTAAATGAAGGAATAATACATAATAGAAAGAAATAGGATGAAACAGAGTGAACTTGGGAAAAATTTGATCAATCTAGAATGTTGTGCATGTTGACTAAAATCACTAAAATTTCACAATGGGACTCATTCACCCAGGATGGTGAATTAGTCCTCCTACTGGTGAAAAAATGTTGAAAACTGGTTTCTGACTGTTGGGATCTGGAATCTGACAAAATTTAGACTTTCAGTCCTAAGGTCAGACTCATTTTCCATTGGTGGAGAATTAGTCCTCTCCCAAAATTTTGAAAAATTTGGAGACAACTCTACAACACCAGATTTGGAAATCTCTGATTGTTGGGTTGTCAAAGTCAATTCTATAGGAAATAGATGGAAAACGTTCTCCAAGCTTGAAATATGAATGAGTTGACTTGAAGCACCTAGTTGACTTATTTACCAATCTTCAACACCAAAATTCTTGTTAAATTTGCATACCTAGGCCTGCAAACACACATGCAATAGGGGAAAAATGGTTCAGGGTTAGCAAATAGGGGTTTACCTTGGTCAAACCCCACTTTTGGTAATTAAACCCTTAATGAAACAATGAAATGAAAGAGAATGATAAACTAACAAGATGCAATAGCTATCAGCTTACCAAACCCTTGATAATGAAAATATGAAGTAATGTCAATGGATGCTTCAAAGTGCTTGAGTATTTCTTAATAAGATGTAAGATTCTTGAATGAATGAGATTGTAGGAGATTATGGGAGATGTAAAATGAGGTGAAAATCACTTATTTATACAATATTGTGCCTTAGTTAACCATTCATACCTCATCATAGGACAACATCAAGTGACTTTGAATAAAAACTCAGAAGGAAAAATTAAAAATTTTGAATTTGGAGCCAAGGGGGACTCATTTGCCACCTATGGCGAATGGGTCCCACCTAGGACCTGAAAATAGGTGTCAAGAATTAAGTTGTATTTAATTGTGTTTGTCAGGCTAACACTTAAAAATATATTTAATTAAATCATATGAGGGCATAAAGGGACCAAATAAAGCATGAGAAAGGGATAAATAGTGAAGTTGTGCCTAGAAAAGCATGAAATCTTGTTACAAGACTTTACAACACTTCAAAATAGAACTTGTTTAATAATGAAATGGTGATTTTTAGGTGAATTATAATAAATAAAGTCTAGAAGAATGTATAAATGTCTTGAAAAACTTCACAACACCTTCTCAAGATGTCATTATTTGAATTTTAGTACCTAAATATGCATGTTCAAGCCATGTTACAACATAAAATCAAAGAAAAATAGATAAAACACCATGAAACAAGACTTAAAAGGCCATGAAAATGACAAGGGGCCATTTTTCTATGGCACAACTTTAAAGTAGAAGAAGACGAGAGCTTATTTGGAAATCCCTATGCCAAGTCATTTATTTCAAAATCGAACTACATCATGAATAAGTGTGTCACATGTGATTCAACTTAAGGAATTTCATCCACATCCCAAGCTTGATCTTATATTTACATGAAAGGTAGTCAACTAGCAAAAAGAGACAATGAAAAGTGGCATACAAGGACAAGGCTAACTAACCCCTTGCCCCCACTTAGTGTAGGACAAGGGTGAGCCGAGATGATTGATGAGAAACATGCTCATATAAAAATAAATATCAATTAGAGGAATTAGGTGCTTCAACACAAGGAAGAGCACTACACTCCTTAAGATGTTGAGTTTTATCACTTAAAGTCTTACATTCATTATTAGCATGAACATGAGCTCTATGATATGCACAAAATAAATTCTTGTAGTAAAATTTCTTTTGTATTCATGGAGGGAGGGATATCAAATGATATTGGAGGAGTCTTGACAAGATTCCTTCTTGATCTAAAGTAGAAGATCTTCCTTTGTTTTGCAAAAAATATATCTCTTTCTTAGTACAAGATGTCATACTTACACTAGACTCTTTAGATTGTGAGATATTGTTCTCTCCTTTACAGGATGGTGTAAAATCTAATGAACTCAAATCATTAGTGTTTTGTGTGATGATATTGACATTAAGAAAAAAATTATTTTTTTGTTTTGTTTCTTGCAAAGGATAACAATGAAGACCACTAGTGTTTATCAGTTCGAGGTGCACTACTATTAAAGTCAACTTAGAAGGATGTTTTGTAATAGTGTTGGTATCAAGTGAAGGCTTGTTTATTTCTATCAAAGGACAATAACCAATATATACCACAAGTCATTTCTTGCATGTTAAGCTCCATAGGGTTACAAATACTTTGTTCTCTATCACCACATCCTTTTCCACTATAGCCAAGTTGTTTCATAAGTTCGTAACCTTTTCCATAAAGATTTTTCATTGCTTTTGGATTTGGTGGTTGTTCATAATCAGCTTCATCAAGGGTTGTTGTGTAATTTGTTTTTTTTTGTTCTAAAGTGGTTCAGGTGGATGCTTTGAAGGGTCTTTTGAGTTTTATGTTGACATTACTGCTTTTTCTTTTCTCTTTTCAGAGTCTTTGTGAATGATCTTGTATTCACCCATGAATGTTGGTGTGAAATCTAAGGAACCCCAATCATCGTCTAATAGCTTTGTGACTTCCTCAATATATTTTTCTTTGTCTTTATGTTTCACGAGTTCCACTTTTTTTGTTGGTATTAATGTGTTCAAAGGTTTTTCCTTTCCTTTCTCATTTTTCAGACAATTGTTTGGGTCAGGGTCAACTTCAAGTGTGTACACTTTTTTTTTGTAAATATACCTCATTTTATGATGAAGAGTAGAAGGAAACCCATTCATTGCATGAATCCATGGCCTTCCTAAAAGAATATTATATGAAATATCATGAGGTATAACATGGATTGGTATTTTTGATGTGGCCTTCCCAAATTGAATAGGTAAACTATTCACACCAAGCAGTTGTTTTCCTACATTGTCAAATCCCTTGATAGATAAAAAATTAGGTTGAATGTTTGATTTATCCACTCTAAGTTTCTCTAGAAGGTTTACACTACACACATTAAGAGAAGATCCATTGCCAAAAAGGGTTTTCTTTATCCCTATTCTTTTATATTGAGATATAACTATGAAAGCTTTATTTTATTTTTGCACATCCAAAGGAGGGAGCTCACTTTGGTGGAAACAATGTCAGCATTTATTCCTTGAATCATGGTTGTTCTGTCATTCAGTTGCACATTAGAATGGATAGAAACTTGTTGTAAAGCACTCAAAATCATGTTATGGTAGTGAGGGGATCCTTGATTAAGGTCCCACAATGATATCTTAGTAGGAGTATTCTTTAGTTGTTCAACAAGATTGTACTCCTTCCCACTTTGTTAAGGAAAATGAGGGGGACCTAGTAAGATAGGCTTAGGCAATGGGAGGGGTGTTAGTTTTTTTTATAGTTTGTGGATTTTTTCTAGTATTATATGTATGTACAATGTTATTATGACTCGATTGGTGCAAAAACATTATTCTTAGTAGGTAAAGGATAAATTTCGGTTTGTTGTGAGGTTTGTGTGAAGAGGGGTAAAGGATGAGTTGATGTTGAATAATATTAACATCCCTTAGTGAAGGAGATTCTAATATTTACTTCATCATCTTCATCTAAGGGAATAATATCATTATTGTCAATTTCTTCCTTTTCTTGCACCATGATATCGTCCCTAGGAGGAGAGTTTTTAGGAGAACTACAAGCTAGATGTTCATGACATTCAAAGGTTGGTTCTTCTAAAATAAATTCATCTCATGTAAGGGAGTTATACATGGTTTAAATTTCTTATTTATCGATAGTGGGGATATTAGGAGAAGGTTTTATTTCATGTCCACATGGCTTCATCCTTTTTCTCTAAGGTCTCATTCTCTTGTGTCATACTATCTACCCTAGTAGGAGAATTGTTAATATGTTCATCACCTTCCATGGTTAGATTTTGTAAAGTAGCTTGATCATAAGTAGGGGAGGCATCAAGAGAATGACTACTATGGTTTTCATGATTATGAATGGTTAAATTATTTTTTTCAAATAGGTCTTTCCAAATGTTAGGGAGATTAGGAAGGAGAGAGATAAGGTTATCACTTTCAATCCACATGTCCACCTGACAAATGTTATTTTCATGAAGTTTTATGATTGTATCCTCTTTCTAAAGCCTTCTTACAATTAGGGGAGGTGTTGAGAGATGTATTTTGGATTATCCAAGTGGTGGAAATGATCTCATCTTCTTATTTTATAATATCTTCCAAAGGGGGAAGAGGGGAGGGACAATCAAGACTCTCAATGCTTGTATCTTCTTTCACCAAGATACCTTCATCACTAAGAGGAGAGGTATCGAGAGAAGCAAAAGTATGATTGTTATGATTGTATACACTACCATACTCACCAATGGGAAATGTAATATTAAGGATTGTTTCAATGGTTTGATCTGCTTGCTCTAGGATGTTCTCATAATTATGAAAGATAGTAGAAGGATATAACTAACATGTTTCTTAATGACCTCATTGTTGTAATCTAAATTGAACTCATAAGAGGGGATGTTTTACTTATGCAATCCATTTTTAATCATATCAAATCCAAATCTCTTGAAAGAATACATGCTATTATGGAAAAGTGAATAAAGTGCAATTCTATGACCTAACTTGAAATGCAATTTTTAGATTTGAAACAAGTTAATTTGTTGATAACACTATTGAAAAATCTGAAAGTAAAATTTTGGAAATGCAAATTTTGAGTTGAGCAATGAAATGGACTAAATTAAGCTAGATTTAGTGAAATGCATGTAACATAAACTCAACCAAGTTAAACAGATAGTTAATGCTAGCAAACAAAATTGTAGAAACAAGGTTTTCAATGTTGTAAAAGGAAATTTTAGATGGGCACTAGGATTGATTTTCCTAGGGTGGAAAATGAGTCCCAGTGGGGATTTTTTTCAAAATTTTCAAAAAAATTTAATTGATTTTTATCTTTTTCAGTTTGTATGGTCTATAAACTAAATGCCAGTGCAGATTTTAGATGATTTTCAATGATTTGAGATGCAAGAATGTAACCTATATGCACTTTCACTAATGGAAAATTTGAAAGCCCTAGATGTCAATTAGGTAATGCAAAATATAATGAAAAGCTAATGCAAGCTAGGTATAATATGATGATGGAATCCAAATAAGAAAAGAAGGTATTCTAAATGCATGTTCACTAAAATATAGTCGAGGAAAATGGGGGATAGGTTGATCAAGTGCTATCACACCCACTTTCCAAGATATTCCACTCAAGGATAACCCTAGAGATCTCAATGCAAAAGAGAAAGAGATCTTGCAATAGGGTTGTCCTAGGAGCTAGATATGATCTAATAAGGGGTTCACCACCAAGTTTAAACTTGGAAAAGACAATAACATGCAAAATGAAATGGAAAACCCTAATATGATGCAAGCTTGATTTAAATGACCTAGAAATGCAAGAAGAACATTTAACATAAATCTACATAATAGAATGTGTGCACTTGGAAACTTGTAGAGACCTGAATGGAGACTAAATTTTTTGCAAATCTTAAAGTTTTTTCCTATTGGGACCCATTCACCAATCTAGGTGAATTAGTGCTAGATTAGGGTTTCTACACAAGAACATGCTTCGGGCAAATGGGTATCCAAATTTGAAAAGATCTCCAAAAAACACCTACAGTGGGACTCATTCACCACTTTTTGTGCATGAGTCTGGTTTGGATTTTTTTGAAATTCAAAGTGTGAATCTGGTCTTCTTAGTCTGCTCAATCTGTTCCTCCAGGTACCCGGATCTGAAACTATGATTTTGGGGTTGTACATGACCTTTTTGTGAAGATTATGACCTTGCAAATGGGGAGAAAACTCCAACAAGCTTGTAACCTAATCTTTAATGATCTTCAAGTCTTCAAAGCATGAATATTTTAAATCACACAAAGAGAGAGAGAGAGAGAGAGAGAGAGAGAGAGAGAGAGAGAGAGAGAGAGAGAGAGAGAGAGAGAGAGAGAGAGAGAGAGAGAGAGAAAGTGTTGATTGTTAGGGAATAAGGGTTTTCCTTGGTCAAACCCCTTGTAGGTAATCAAACCAAATGATAAGATAATGAAATGAAGGTATGAAACATGAAAAAAATAACATGAATCATGAACAATAATACCTTGGATGATGTCTTGTAAATTTTCAACTCAACATGAAATGGTCATGAAGGATGTAGATCTTGATCTTGATAATAGGTCTAGAAAAATGCTTGATCTTGGATATTCAATGCTACATCACAACACTAGCTCAATAACATGCTTGATGATGGATCTTGAATTGGTGCAACGATTGATGAAGAATTTTCCCTTGAATGCCTTAGAAATGATCTTGAATGCTCTCTAGATGATCTTGTGAAGTCTTGGAATGCTTAACTCTTGAATGCTTGACTTGATAACATGAATACTTGATGAAATAATCATTTTAGAGCTCATTTATATAGAAAATCCACTAACATGACCATTAATTTGATCCCCAAGGTTGGCATGGCAGAAATTTGAATTAAAAACCCACTTTTCCCGCTTAGAACCTTAAAAATAGGCCAAATGGGACTCATTCACCATATTGAGTGAATGAGTCCCACCTAGATGGGTCTCATTCACCCAAGGTGGTGAATGGGTCCACAAGTGATATTTTTAGTCCTAAAGTGTCGGGGAGTGAAGAAATTAAGCCTATATGTTGATTTTATCAAGTTTTTGATCAAAATATTCCTTAGAATACACAATATGGGGTCATAGGGGCCTATTAATGATGATATAAAGGTTATAAATGAAATAAGGCCCAAAATCCATTGTGAAAGTGTAAATAAATACACTTTACAACACTAAATTAAGGAAAAATTGGGTCTATTTAGCTTAGAAGGGACCTAAAATACCCATCCAGACGACTACTCTGTAGGTCAAACAATGGCTTACCAAATGGAAGTTAAGAAGAGAATGTATGTATTGATGCATCTTTCTTTATCTTGTGTTCTCCACATCTAACAAGTGATACCTTTCCCTCTTTGTCTTCATTAACCTTTTCTTGGCATGTGCAATAGTTAAAAATAAAAATATCTTTAACACATAAGGGTTCCCTTTCTTCACCTTGCATAGCATATTTATTCCAATTTTGCACAAGGTTATCCTTTTTTTCATCATTTTCTACTGGGTGGATGCAATTTTTCTATTCTTCTTGATTTTTGGTGTTTATAGCATTTTTCATATTAAATCCTTCATTTTTGTTATGATCCTTAGCATCTACAAAATATTCTTCCTTAGAAATATTTTGTGGCTCTGATTCTAGCTTACTGATCTCCTCTTGCTCTAGTTCTTCCTCATCTCTATCCCATATGAAGAACTCATAAAATGATTCTTTAGTCTTGAAATCTTCAGAAAATCTCTGGAACTCCTCAAAGAATTTTATGATAATCTTATCTTGAGGCATAGTTCTTCCTTTGACTTCTAAATAATCAAAAAAAGTAAGAGACTTCTTTTCATCTTCTTTTAGAAATATGCACTCTTTTTACCATTTGGAAACCTCATTTGTATTGTCTGACTGTAAGAGTCTCCCACTCTTAAACATTGATTTGAACAAACCCATGATTCACATCAACCATGCAATAAATTAATTTACCCTATAGGCTGGAAATATCATGGCTCTGATACCACTATAATGTCCCTTGTTGGAAACAATATTAAATTTTTGCAATTAAATAATATTTCACAAAGATTGTTCAACTTGCAACAACAGTGGAAATTGGATATGAAATAAAATTTATTAAATTGTGCAAATATAACTCAAGAAATTATGAAACTATCATATGATGTTATATTACTATTATTATCATGAAAATTACATCATATTTCTATCTCCAACATCGAATAACAGTGAACTAAAATGAACTATAGCTACAAAAATTTATAATGGAAAATCTTGAGGTTGAAAGGAAATACATGCAGCAAACTAAAAAGAAAACCCTCAAGACACACCAAATTGAAATATATTGTTATGAGAAGAAATATATATAATGAAGAACATTAAATATATTGATATTTTCTACAACCTATAGCAAAACTCAAATTTGAAATCACAACACACTTCTACACTAGCAAACCCTTGCATGCAACTGGAAAACAAAGCTCTAAGTGAATCTTCATGGCACACTAGCAATCTCTGGATCAAATTTCTCTTGGAGACCCTTGGAACCACTATACTTGAGCCTCAACTGACTTGGTTTACCAACCTTGGAGATTATTCTTCCTTGGTTTCTCAGCCTTAGAATAATTGTCACAATCTATGAGAGAAATCATGAATCAATGAATCAATGAAAAAACCAAATTTTTCCCTTTAAGTATTCCTTATGAAAAAATTAAATTTGGGCACCAAGATTTCATGCCAAAAAGAGGGAAATAATTTTGTAACTGCTATTTCCCAAATGGTTGCCAAAAATTAGCCATTTCTATAATTATTTCTTTTTGGAAATTATTGCCATTAGTAATAATTTCCTGCTTTTCTAATCGAAAATAAGTGCTCCATCAAAACCGAGTATGTGTAGGATCATGGTGGGCCAAAAAGTGGCAGTATGATGGGTATGTGGCTGATGATTATTTTTTTTACCAAAAATTGATGAAATGAAAAGGGTTTTTAAAGGAGATTCTTAGCTTCCACCAATATAAATTGTGCTTTACTTTGAATTTAATAAGTAATTATTATTCATTTTCTATTTGAATTACGATTAATGTCATGATTGATAGGCTGATTGAAAAACATCTATAGATTTCAAACAGTATAACATTTTCTGAATCCAAAAAATCACATTCTATGCTTCACATACTATAGGATTAGAAAAATAAAAATCAAATTTCATGAAGTTTTGACCAAGTTAAGGTGGTCAGACATACGAGTTTTTATATTTTTTAAAAGTTGTAATTAAAAATTCATAATTAATTATTTACTTGGAAAAAAATTATAAAAAAATATGCATCACATCAAGACATGAGTCCTCTACTTATATGTAAAATCTTATAAAAAGATATTATCATTTTATTGTGGTTAGGGTGGTTAGACAGACACCTACTTCTTATTTTTTCCCTGAAATTTAAGTACTACTACATTGAAATTTCAAATTTTCACCAAATAGATATATATTTTTTTAAACAAACCTAGTAGTTTAGAAACTACATTCAATTTTCTACAAATTCTATTCTTACATATTTTTGAAATAATATACATAATGGTGCTTCACAAAAATTTCTTCTCTATGTTGGCTATAGTATAAATGGTTCTAATGTTTTTTCTTAGCCTTTTTAAATTCAACAATTGATTGGGTGTGGAACTTGAATGTACTCACACAGCCTAGGAGTATACATACAAGCTCAACCATATTAGTATATATGAATATACATGTATAACCATAGATATATTTAAAGTAGTAATTACACATAAACATATAACAAAATATATATGAGTATCCATGTGTATATAAATGTATATCTATGGATGATCACAAAAGGAATAACATAGTTTGAACATTGGAATATTTAAAATTATATACACAATGATTTTACAGATTTTTGTGTTAACCATTTCCATTATTTCACTATTGTTATATCCCACATTTAGAACAATACAATATTGGATGCAAGCAACCAATTGAAAGTTATGTTTGTGGAAGCCAAGTGTATATAAGGATTTTTTTAGGCATGTATCTATGCAAGAACAAATATATGACATTAAAACCAAAAGCACAAAATCTATGCTCAGGATCCTCCCCACCATTTATTTGCACCGTGGAGGCTTGCAGACTCTAGCAAAACCCCTAAGGTCAAAAATATTATGAAACACCCATGTGGAGTTTCATGGAGTTCCATTACACATCACACAATAACAATGTTGGGGGAAATATATTGTCTTCATATCTAATCTATCATATTGTAGTGTTTTCTTTACATCCCTCTCAACTTTATATATACATATACATACATATACATTTATATATACACATATATATACATATATATACATATACATATACATATACATATACATATACATATACATACATATACATACATATACATATATACACATATACATACTGTGTTGTAGAAAAAAGGACCCTTTGCTTGACATGGGATTAATTCATGATAAATTGAACTTAATGAGGCCTTGATTCAGGTTTTGTGAGGAATTTTATGCATCCACACTAGGTCTTTGGCCCTTATAAATTGAATAACATGCTTTTAACGATGTCTTGTAAAGCTGTTGTAAAGTCTTGTAAAGAACTTTCACGCTTTTCTAGACTTAATGAACCCATTTCTTCCTAATTCAACATTATAAAATGTGTTTAATAACATTAGTACATCAATTTAGAAGGCTTGTAACTTAAACTTAATGTTAAATTAGTGTTGTAATGTGTCATACACATTCACATTGGTTCTTGTGCCTTCTTAGGCTATGTGGACTTCATTTTAGTTTTGTAAAGTGTATTTAATCACACTTTCACATTTATTTTTGTGTCCTAATCCCTATTTGACATTCACATCATCACTAATAGTCCCATATTAACCCATATTGTGCATCCTGAGGCTTAAATTGATCAAATACCCTCGGGACAAAGTTGCAATTTAGACCTTGTTTCCTTATCTCCTAGTATCTTAGCTATCAAATTGGCCCCTATAGGAGCCATTTGCCATGCATGGTGAATCAGTACCATCTAGGTGGGACCCATTCACCATCTGTGGCAAATGAGTCCCATTTGGCTCAATTTTGACCTTTGAGCAGGAAAAAAGTGAAATTTGAGTTTAATATTGCTTCATGTTGGCCTGTGATGAGGTATTAATAGGTGAATAGGGTGAATTTCCTATAAAATCACTTCTCTAAACTCATTTTCACATCCATTAACTTAATTCACATACTCATCCACCAATCTTTCATCTCAAGTTAAGCAACTTAGGGTTTTATCATTGCAAGACATCAAGAGAGCTCCTAAAGTTATTCAAGGGTTGAATCTTCCCCCATTGCTACAAAAATCAAAGATCTAAAGACATTCAAGGGTTGAATCTTCCTCCATGACTACAAAAATCCAAGATCAACATCATGGAAAGGTAATCCATTCCATTATTGCATGTTTCATTCTATTATTTCATCATTTTGGTTTAATTACCTAAATGGGGTTTGACTAAGGCAAACCCCCATTCCCTAACATTCAAAATATCTTCTTCTTGTCTTGCGTGTTTGCAGATTTAGGACTCTTGAAAGATTGGAAATCATTGAAGATCAAATTACAAAGTTGCTCAAGTATTCTCCTCATTCAACAAGTCAAAATATCAACAAAATCTCATTTTCAGATCTGTAAATCAGAGTTTTGAAAGTAGACACCTATAAGGCATCAAAGTGAAAATCAGAAACTTTGGAATCCACCTTTGAAAATATAGAAATTCAAAAGTATAATCATTCACCATGGGTGGCGGATGAGTCCCACTCCTTGGTCAATTTTGAGTTTTCTACATTTTTTAGTACTCTTTTGTTAGAAACAAGTTTTGGCTTAGTTTGATAGAACTGGGACTGATTGAAAGTCAGCATCAACAGTGTTTTAGGAGCAATTTCTAGTCCTCATCAAGATTCTAGGTGCACACTTTTAGTCTGATTCATTTTTGTTGCATTTTTCCATTTATTTGTAGGTGATTTTCTATTACACGATGTGTTTTCAAAAACCACTTGTTTCTTAGGTTTTTCATCCATATTTGATCAATTTCACAACATAATTTCACTTAGATCATTTCATTTAATCTAATTAGCATCATACATAACATAATTTAAATGAACTCGTTAGCATTTTTGGCCCTACCTCTCTCCTTTTAGGTGAAAAACCCTAGAAGAGCTAGAGAACTGCATGGTGCCAAAAATATATGATTCACATACATATGCATATATATATATATACATGTACATATACATATACATACATATACATATACATATACACATACATATACACATACATATACACACATATACATATACACACATATATATACATATGTATACATATACATATACATGAACGGGATGTTTTTATATGCGGGAAACTATCAATGCATATCTACTTCCACATCTATATGCTTTGTCCGGTTCACCCATGTGTGTATACACCTTAAAGCCAAGAAAACTGGAAACAATAACACCATATTTGCAATAGGTATAACAAAAAGGAAATTTATACTTACAGAATCAAGATCTGAAGGCTGGTGGTTCCTACCCTCAGAGCTGGACTCCGTAGCAGAACCAGTGAGAGATGTCAACAAATCAATATTGGGGGGCTTTGGAGACCCATCCACAAAGCCCGATTCCATAGACATAGCTTTGGGAACTTTTTGCACGGAAAAAATGTTGCAATTTGAGTTGACTTATTGACAACTCTATTTCACAATAAAAATAAAAGATTAATGTATTGCAACATCCCAATGGAAATCGGTAGACAACTTATAAATATTGATCTATAATCATTCCACTTTTAATACTGTCCAAACAACATGAGATAAAAGAACAAGAATATAAATGCACTTTTAATACTGTCCAAACACTAGGGGATACATCAACAAGAATAAAAATGATAAATGAAAATGTATATACCCCTATATGTATCGATTTATCTTTGAAGTTGCTTATATATGTATCCATGCAAAATTTTATTATTTTACTATAAATAAAATACTTTCAACAAAGGCTAATTGCAACAAGTACACCTACAAGTCTACTTGCTGACAATCTTCCCTTGTAGTGTCCATTGGAAATGGTAGATGCCACTCCTTATATACAATCTTAGAAAAATCCCCCTGATGTACCATTACAGCAACAACACCTCAAAGAAATATTCAATAATTTCTACCTTTCTACAATAAAATGATTTTGACACCGCATGGATGCAATTTTGAACCTTTCTATTTTTTAGATATGTAGAGAGAGCTACATAGGGATGCACACTCATATGTCAAGGTCATCAATGACATGTGTAAGATGTTATTCTATAAAAGGAATCCATTGCTTCATCTCTGCAAATGGCATGGACCCAGGCCCACAAACATTGTTGCTAAAAAAGCTAACACAAGTTGAAGAAATGCTTATTGCTAGGGTGGCTCCAGTTTTACAAGTGTCCCATGCTAGAGGATTTCAATTTCAATACAGTGGTCACACGATAAGCTTTCCTCAGGATATCTCAAGCATAGAAAATTTTTTGCCATGTTGATTGCAAGACCTTGAGGTTATGATCGTACGATGAACCACCATTGAAGGTGGCAATTATGGCTTCTATGTTAATAAAAATCATGTCATGGATGCATTGAAATACAAAATTCAATATGAAAAATACTACAATGATGTTGAGATTGATGTTGAGGCTCTTAATATGTTACCTAATGTTGTTGTTGATGTCTCCAATTTCTTGCATACAATAGAGCAAGTTTCTGATGAAGATCTAATGCCATCAACCAACTCAACAAATGATGCTCAAGATGAAAATGACTCTTAAAACTTTTCATCATTTATCCCTTCCTTTCCAAATGCTAAATGAGAGCTCCAAGCAATCAAATAGGTATTAAAAATTGAAAAAGAAAGAGCAGAATATCTTGTGTTGGCCTGAAATTAGCTCTTATCCTATTAATGAATACAACACTGAAGGTTTATTTACAATGTCATTTCCAACATTGTTCCCTATTGGAGTAGCACTTCCCCTTCATCTGAGGAATTTTCAAATTCACCTACATGAATATGCCCTCCACTTAATGAGATATTTTGACCATAGATTTGGAAAACATGTTAGGTTTAGGTATTTCCTTTACAACTTGATAGTGACACATCACAACTAATGAACTATTTCTATCTTTGTTAGAGCGGGTCTGGAAGAAAAAATTCCCAAGTCATTGTCTGCATTGCATGAATGGCATCAAGCTACTCCTGATGGACAAATAGTTGAGAAATTGATGTGTTTTGGTGCATCATTGCATAATACCCATTCTTTTTGGAACTCTTGTCTAGCCCAACTATCTTCAATGATTGAACAACTTGGCATACCTACCATTTTTTCACTTTGAGTTGTGTAGAAACAGAATGGGATGATCTAAGAAATTTTTTCTCTTCTGTGGATCATTTGGTGATGGAGCCTTGAACAAAGATGATAATAGATAGTGTTGTTCAGAATCCACATATAACATCTTTATATCTGCATCATAGATTCTCAATTTTATGTGAAGAGGTGATTTAAAAGATTTTGCATGTAAAATATTATTGGTATAGATATGAATAGCAGCATCATGGCTCTACACATGTGCATGGTTTTTTATGGCTTCTAGAAGCCCCAAACATGGACACTCTTTATTGGTCCAATCACCATTATGTTACCATGGAAGGTACTTTTTTGATAGATATGTTTTAGCTTGGAATCCAAGTTGCCTTGCATAGAGAATCATTGTTCTAGAGAAAATCCATGCTTAATTTCCACGAGCCAGATTCTTTCCAGTGATCCAATCATAGATTATGAAGAGTTGCTAAATATAGTTCAAAGGCACACAAAATACTCTGAATATACTTGTTTAAGGAAAAAATGAGAGCAATTACAATATCGACATAAAGCACCTTGGCAGCAACAACTTACCTCTGCATTGACATCTAATGCTGAGTCTAACAAATCCTACAAGCCAGGAAGAAATGATGATCACCTAAATATTCATAGCCAACCCATGCTTGCAATCTAGTGTGCCAATGTTGACAACCAACCAATTATTTCTAGGAAAAAAAAATTAACTTATATTTCTAAATATGCAACTAAATTTGAGGATAAATTAGAAAATTATCTTGATATGTTGAAAATACTTGCAAATAAAAATATAGTTGAGGATAGAGCACTACTTGCATATCAAAAATTCATGATGAATATTCTTGTGGAGTGTGACATCTCTACACAGGAGACATTCCAGATGTTACATAAATTGCCTCTTCTCACTTCAAGCCGACAATATGTTGGTTTGAATGTTGAAAAAAAGGCATGGTTCCGTATAAATAAAGATGATGTTGAGGAAGACCTGCAAAAAAATTATATTCACTACTATATGCAAAGGCCTCCAGAGCTAGGTGGTGTATCCCTAATTGACTCGGTCTGCTTATATACAAATTCAGAGCAACTCAAAAAGGCCAAATGGAAACTGAGACACTAGCTTGCAATTGTTCTTGTGTATCTATTGTTCAAGACTATTCCTATTGAAGATACATAAATATTTGAGACATTTTGTTGGACTGAACTTATGTTATACAAACCTTTCTGAAACATACATACAGATATAGGTCTTTCCAAACAAGAGATAATACAAAATTGGAAAGTTTTTAAAACAACTGGTTATCATCCTTGGCATGTTAATAGACTTGTAGTTGCATCCATGATTGAAGAAGAACATGGAAGTGATACTAATGATTTGAACCATCGACCTTCTATGGATGAATATGAATGGGAAATTTTCTCTCGGCTTAGTGCTACTATTAACATCAATATAAATTAGCTCTAGTTGTTGGGTAGGCGGGACTTTGATATGAACCATTCATGGAATACAAACCTTGTGCCTAGAAACAACTTCATTATATTCCTTTGTAGTTCATCCCATTAGCTAGGGAACAATGTTAGCAAGCTACGATACAATTTTTCCCTGTATATACATCAGCCCATCAACTATCACCAAAATAGCAATTAGCTCTTCAAATCATGTCCCATCACATGCAGCCTTCCCCCAAATACCCTCTCCACATGATCATCCAAGGGACAACTAGCACTAGCAAATCCTTTTTGATAAATTGTATTAGACAAAAAATAAACACCTCTACTACTAGATCCAATAGCCTATTACTCACATTGGCCCCCACAGGTATTGTTGTATACAACATATTCACTTCCACAATCCATCCAACCCTCCGGATTCACATAAAGGATATGAATCCTTTTTAAGGCCAACCATTGACATTATTCTAACAACATTTTAAATATATTCAATAAATTTTCATAGATGAAATGAGTTTTCTAGGGCTGAAGTTGCTGCTAAAAATAGATAGCCGATTGCATCAAGCATTCCCCAATAACTAGAGGGAGCCATTTGGTGGTGTTTCTATAATCCTTGTTGATGATCTTGCCCAGTTGCCACCTATCATGGATACCCCTATTTATGCTTCATGCTAATTGGTTGTAGCCTTATGGCATACTTTCACAATCTCGGTGACATTAGACAATATTTTCTTCCAAAAAGGAGATAGCCCTTCCCAAAAAAAGTTCTAGACAATCCTTCTCCATATAAGAAATGGTGAGGCTCTCCACGATGACTGGGAAGAGCTTATGAAACAAAAAAATAAAATTCTTTCAACCACAAAAAGAGAACAATTTGATGTTGCTACACATTTGTTTGTCACAAATGACTTAGTTGTATTCCAAAACAAAAAAAATATCTAATAATTAAACCTGCCCATAGCCATTAGCATTGCTTGAGTAGCATAGCAATAGACATTTGATCATGGAGATGATGACCAACTTCTCCTAGAACTACTGCTTTGTGTTGGTGAATAGGTGATGCTAACAACAAATTTTTGGATTCAAGATAGCCTAGCGAATGGATCCCTTGGTCTTGTTAAAGCTATTGTGTACAATGCACATTGTAAACTACCAAATCCACTTGACTATGTAGTTGTTCACTTCCAAAATTACTTTGGTCCACCATGGGACCTAGAAAACTAAAGAGATATCCCCATCCTAGCTATAACTTAGGGTAGTAGAACACAAATTCCACTCACCATGGCATGGGGAATCACAATACATAAAGCACAAGACTTAACATTAGATAGAGCAACGATAAAAATAAGTAGCAAAGAGATGCAAGGGTTGAATTTTACAGCTATCTCTCATGTTAAATCAATTGAAAGACTCTACATTGATCCAACATTCTCATTTGATAGATACTCTAGACTTAGCAACAACAAATACACTTTTCAATGTCACATCAAATAGACATATTTGGAACAACTCTAGCCCATACTAAATTATTTTGTCCCCAACTTGTGCTCTAACTTATAAAAAAGGATCCTAAACAATTATTCTAGCATTTGATCCACACTATATACCATCCTCTTTTCAAGGATTTCTAAGTTAAATTTTATAGAAACATACCAAGTAATAATCTGTGCAAAATGGGTATAATGGTGAAGATGCACAGAGATACTAGGAAATAATAAGCAGAGGGAAAATTTTGTACAATCCATTGGCATGTTTTGATCATTCCATTCTATTAAAGTATATATTTGAACCATAGATTTTAAGGATTAGGAATGATATGTCTCTTTTGCTCAATTAGGGTCATTCACCTAAAGGAAAGAGATAGATCCCACACCTAAAATCTTGGCGGTTCATTGAAACTAAGGAATGTATGATAAAATAAAGACTAAATACAATTATCTAAATGTTGCTAATTGATAAATTGATTGAATAGAAATGTAACTTGTTTGAAAACACATTGTGTAATGCAAAAACAACTAGAAAGGTAAAAAACTGAATAGAAATGGATGAAATTGTAAGTGTAGAACCCCAATCCTAATACTTGAAAAACAAAATAAAAAAACATATAGTTAGATCAAATGCAAGTAATAACCAAGATTCCCCATGAAGTTCATCTACAATGCTCAAATAGGAAAGAAATTGAAGAACAAAGCAAAAAAAGTAATTGAAATCCTATTTAAACATGCAAACTCTCAATCCCATGAGGGAATTGGTGCTAATTTGATGTGAAAATTGGCCCTTTCCCAACTCCTATGATAAAATGTTGATGATTGATGAAGGTTGATCCACTTTTATGAAGATTCACTTGAGCTGCATGGTGAAAAATCTGCATAACCTACCTAAGACTTTGATAAAAATTGATGAAAATATATATTCTTGAATATAAAATTGATTGTAGTAAACTTGCTCAAATTGTGGATGATCAAATGAGGAGAGAAACCTCTTATTTATAGAAAGAAAAGATGGAGAAATGTCCAAAATGAAGCAATGTGGGACTAAATTTCAACCAATGGCCAAATGCCACTTCTCAAAATGTGAATGGGAAAAGGATGTGCCCTTAAATGCAATTAGGTGAAATTTGAAAATAGTGAAATGACATGCAAGAGGGAAAAATAAATGACTTAAATGCCACTTGGCTCAATGCACAAGGACATGTAAGAAGGAATGAATGTCTTGTTGGAAGGACAAAGTCCACTTGGAGAGATTTTCAAATTTGAAGGAATATTCTCTAAAGATGCCAAGTTGAGAGAAAATAGAGATTTAATAAATGAATTAAATGTATTTTCATTTGAAAGTGGCAAAAGGTAGAGGATGGAAATGGATTAAGATTAGATTTAATTAGGATTTGATTAAATGTGAGGAGATTAGGTGATTTGATAATTTTGACTTAGATTTTAGGATTTGAATAAATCAAAGTTGAGAGGAAAATGATTTAGACTTAGTTAAATAAAGACTTTGATTTATTTAACTAAAGGGGATGATTGTTAGATTAAATCAAATAAGGTTTAATTTATTTAATTTAATAAGATGGCCTTAGAGATTTAATTAAATAAATTGAATTATTTAATTAAATAGAGACCTAGGGTTAATTAAATCAGATTGATTAATTTAATTAACAAAAGAGAAAGACTTAATCAGATAAATAATGATTCATTTAATTAAGAGAGGAAAATTGATGAATTTAATCAAATAAGGGCTATTTGATTAAATGGTTTAGATAAAGGGATGATTTAGGATGAAGTGGTGTTAGTAATCAAGATCAAGCGTGTCGGTAAATTTTCCATGTTTATATTTTTCCCCTCTTTGAAGCAAAGTACTCGTTGCGTTGGTTCAAAGAATAAACTATCTTGATCAAAAGTAAAAAAAAAATCGATTTCAAAATTTTCCCCTCTGCTACCCCTAGTAGGAGAAAACACACCGATATACTGTCCCCTCAAGAGATTGGATGAAAATTTCAACTTTTTGGGTGATCTCACAAAAAATGAGGACAAGGTTCCTAATGGGTCCAGAAAGGCTTCAGAATGTCAAAAATAAGATAAAATGCAAAAAACTGTGCAAAAGGGGTCCTTTCTCGGGCAAAAATAGAATCAAGGGACCAAAACCCTACCAGGATAGCTAAACGGGGTCAGAAACCCCTAATTTTCAAGCTTAAATAGTTCTTGAGGGGCCACTTCCAATTCATTTGTTCATTTAGCTTTTAGAGATTTTGCAATTTTGAGCTTTGACCCCTTTACGAGATGGCACAATGATAGCTTCTCTACCACATTTATTATAGAGTACAGACACACCAGAGACTTCCTGGCACTGGACCACTGGTGAGTCAACCTAACCAAACTTTTTTTTCAATTTTCATGTGCATTTATTAGCTTAGGAAACTTGGCTTTTAGGAGCGGTCCAATATAGCGCCCCTCCAAACTCTCTTTCAGTGTCGCACAGCCTCAAACTGCATCGTAGTTGTGAGTAGCGATGTTGCGGCATAGTTTGGAATTAGGGTTTAAATTCCAAACCCAGCCGCATACATAAAGTGCACCGCAACAGTGCTCTTTGCAAATTAGGGTTTAGGTCAAACTAGGCCGCATGTCTAAATTGTGACACGTGGAGTTTGAGGTTCAAAGACTCCTAGTGGCATAGTTTGGACTTTTCAAATTGTATCGCACCCACAGACAACGACGTTGAGGTTTCTTGGAGTATGCCCAGACAAATCAGGATCATGATTTTTTATGTTTTTTTACGGGGTGGCTTTCCTGATGCAAGAGGAGATGATATTATATTCATGCAAGCACATGTCCCGAGATCTCTTCAACATTTTGGATGATCTTCCTGATCAATAGCAGGATTACCTAGGGCAGATGGGACTTTGGTATATTTCTTATGCTCAGCCCATTTGAACACACTTAGGTATACTAACGACACTCACTGATAGATGGTACAACAAGACATCCTCCTTCCACCTCCCGAGAGGTGAGGCGATGGTCACACTAAAGGATGTGTGGTGGATCCATAGATTTCCCATCCATAAAGAGTGCATGATATATAATGTGGATGTCAGGAGGGAGGATTGCTACGATATTATAGGCCTCGATGAGATTGTTTTCTGCGAGGGTTAGATTGAGTTAGATAATTATAGGCTCTTTATATCACCCTTTTTCCTTGTTATTGCAACCATCATATCGGGTCTCGTTGCACCAGATCAGTGGGGCTGATATTTCAGTTCTAGATGGGGGCTCGCTTGGGAGAGCACAGTTTAATGACAAACATGCTTTGCTTGGGGGCCAATTCTTCTAGCCTCACTATATAGGGATCTTCATGAGTTTTCCTATCTCAACGACTGAGCACTTGGGGCTGGTGTTACACTTCTACACATCTGGGCTTGGGAGCACATGATTGTGCTCTATCTAATATTTATTCTAGTTACAATGCCAAATGATCTAGTTGTTTGGTGATACCGTGGAGGTGTTTCCTTCACAAATATAGGATAGCACGAGATTCCTCTTTGGAGGAGAGTTCTTGATGATATGTATGCTTTTACCTAGCAGCCATATCTTGAATGGCCCACATGGTATGGTGACATGCAGTAGCTTTTCTTCACCTGCTAGGATAGACTAATGCAGGGTAGGGAGCACATGATGCTCGAGATGTACCTTCCAGAAAGGGTTCAATGGTAGTTCGATGAGGCACAAGATAGGCCAGATGATCAATATGTGGCCATTTTTACATGAACAACGAACCAAAGCTCCTGGGGCTGATAAATACCTACACATGAGGTACCACAGAGTTTTATGCAGCTAGTGGCCAAGCCATGGCCATATGACCAGGGTCAAGAAGATCTAGGGATAACACAGACATACAAAGATTGGTTTCATCCACCTCTTAGAATGACAATGCCAAGGACACCATCTACCCAACGTAGAGCCAGAGGCAGGGGAGCAAGACGGGGCCACGAGGATGGAGACGGGGGCTAAGGAGGTAGAGGACCACCACCAGATCAACCAGATCAAGACAAGGGCCCATAGGATCAACCATTCCTGAATCCACAGGTGGGTGAGTAGAGATAGGATCTAGACCCAAGATGGCAGGATCAGGATCAAGGATGATAGGATAGGGTCTCGACACCACCCAAAGATGGGGGCCAAGATCTGCTAGCCGTGCAACCACCTCTCTAGCCAGACCCTAGGGATGGCTAGATTTTGTAGTTACAGGTTTAGGTACGGGTACTTATAGCTGAGAGAGATCAGTTGTAGGTAGAGTGGGACTAGGTGGTCCAATAGAGATAGTCTATGGAGCTGCAAGTAGTGATAGAGATGGATAGACGGTAGCAGATAGAGATATGTCTACATCCTCCTCCTAGAGCATGGTATCACTTCAATCATACAGGGAGGCCTTCTAGGAGGCTGACTATTATAGGTTTCATTATTACCAGGTTGTGCTGAGAGTAGCTCTAGTGCTAGATTTTTCATAGAGGATAGGCCATAGACCCACAAAGGATCATAGGAAGAGTGCAGGTGGTGAGGACAGTAGCCAGTAGGGCTAGCCCTCATTTTGATTTAGAGACAGGATTCTTTTTGTTCCCCATGGGCTCATTTTTGATAGCCCCAATGGGCCCTTTGTACTTATGTATTTGATACACACTTGATCTAATTCCTTTTGTACCATGATAGTGTATTTATTTTTGATGATATATGAGATTATACTTATCCAATATGATATGTCCTAATCTTCTTTATGCTTTATGGATGGATCTATATGTTGTGCAATGTGATGGAATGATGTTCTATGTTATGATGCTATGATGATGATACTATATGATGCTTATGTGATGATGATGCAATGTGATGCGTGACTTTATGATGTGATGCAATGATTATGTGATGTGCATTATGTTTTATGTGATGATGCAAATGAGATGAGATGCTTTCTTTTTCGATATCTTTTTTGTTATGATATGATGATGCAAAATGCAATGATTATGCGACTAACAGATCTATATTATGCCCTGAATGGATGAAATTCAATCTTTTTTCTTATCTTTTCTCATGCATTATATGGTGATGTATTTATATGATGCTTATGATGATGATATGATGCTTATGTATGGTCGATGGATATTATGATGATGATATGATATGATGAATGCAACAGATGAATATGATGATGCAAATGAATGCAAATGTGTAAATGATAAAATGCTTTGAATAACCAATCTATATTATGGAAATGTAATGCATGTGATATGATTTAATATTTCCTATATGATATGTAGTATGCAATATGCTATGATGATTTGTGGATGCAAGATGAGTGCAATGAAAATAATGATTTGTGATTAACTGTCATGGTACCATGTTAGCGTGAAAAAGGATAGAAGAAAGCAAGAGATTCCAACAAGATACGACATGATGGTGAGAGATCATGATGATGCATAACGAAGAGTTGGTATTTTCAAAGGGGAAATTATCTTATGTTTGATAACACACATAGGCATGATGCATCAAGGTATTAAGAACTAGGATAGCATTGTACCTAGTCTAATGGACTTTGACTCGACAATCAGATAGGAGTACTCCTTTTCAAACTTGGAATATGGAACTTTATTCATAATGAAGTTTGAATATTTTAGACATCCCAGACCAAAACATAGAAAAGCAAGCCTTCCTATGTGGTCAACAAGATACCTAAAACACCTTCCCTACAAACCAAGAAAAGCACGCATAATCAAGTTATATTACAAGAATATCCAACAAAAACAATAGATAAAAAGATAATGATCATTTCCCCATTCCTATTTCTCTAAATCCTTTCATTTGGATATCATTGAGAGGTCCTTGGAATGAGCACAACAAGATAAGTTCAACAAGATAAAGAAAACAAACAAGTTAATGTTCTTCAATACCGCTAGCCAAGACTAAACTATGGTGATGCCTAATGTTGATGCCCATTGTAGGAAGGATACATCCTCGAACATGACAATATCAGATGATTTGATATGAGACTGATTGGATGATAGGCTAATGACATAAAGAGTTGACCAACTTGTTTACTTACTAACCTAGACTTGAGACTTTGACGTTTTAAGTTTTCCCTTTTGATTTGCTAGACTTATTTCTGACTGTTTTACCAAAGTTTGAGGATGACGATTGATTCATTATGAGTGAATGTTTATTGCAGGTGAAAGAAAGATGAGACGAAGAATTTTTCAAATATTTGGATGTTTTTGATCTTTCCAAAATATTTTGAGGATATTTTTGGTATTTTCAAGGTTTTACAAATGTTTTAATTTTTAAATTTTCAAATGTTTTGAGATTTTCTAAGATTTTGACCAAGACCTAACCTAAAGACCTATCCTAGGGGCCTCAGGGGCTGATCAACAGATTAGCCTTGCCTATTTTATACATGCAGAGACCACGTAGTTCAACTGACATAGACTCGATTATTGATGAGATATGAACAAATTGATTGCGAGTTTATTATGATGGATTCCTAAAGGACTGACCTAAATGTCTTAGGGGATGATCAAAGATCAACCTTTCCTATGTTCAAGGCTCAAAGACCCATAGTTTGACAATACAACTCTATTTTTCACTTTTTGACTGACTTTTTTGACATGTTTTTGGATTTTGATATGTTTTGAATGTTTTTGGATTTTGTGATTTTTTTATGTTTTTTGGAGTTTTTAATTTTTTGATGTTTTTGGATTTTCTTATTTTAGGGACTTCAATAACATACACAAATCTAATCCGAGGAGAACATGCCCCCAGCATGAAACAATAGACTAATCTAATAAAGGCAGGACAAACTAACCTTTGGAATGGGCAGAGTAGTATTAGGAGGGATCATGACACGAACATAGGACCAAGCTATGATGCAGATGCAGATGGATGATGGATGATGAAAAATAAGTCATGGAGATCCTGGTGGATGGAAAGTGCTCATTTATACAAGGCACCTGTTTTCTAGGTTTTCACCAAGGTACTTGCCCAAAGTGCCACCGAAGTGATTTTTTCTAGAGGATGATTTTTCTCTTTACTATTTCAATCCTTTTTTTGAATTTTTGGATTTTTTTTCTTTTTTGATTTTTGTTGTTGTCACCGAGACACCTGTTTTCTAGGTTTCCATCAGGGTGACCATTTTTTAGGACATCTTATTTTTTCATTTTAAGGTTCTATACCTTGCAAGCTTAGGCATAAAACTTTTTGAGATGGGAGTTGTTCATGGGCTCTTGCAGAGGTTCCCCTTCAGGTGTTGATAATTGATATGCCCCTGAATTTTAGCTTGTTGTGATGACAAAGGGTCCCAACCAGTTGGGTTCAAATTTACCTTTTCCATTTGAATTTGGGATGTTCTTCTAGTTTTCTTTTAGCACAAGTTCTCCAACTTGGAATGTCTGACTCCTTATCTTCTTGTTATAGCTTCACTTGAGTTGGTTCTGATAGACTTGCAAGTGGATCAATGCCTCCATTTGTTATTCATCTAGCAATTCCAGCTCGTTCAGTCTTGACACTTGATACTCCTGATCGGTGATGAGGTTCTATAGTGATATTCTCAGTGATGGGATCTCAATCTCGATTGGTAATATGGCTTTTGATCCATAGACCAAGGAAAAGGTAGTGGCACCTGTTGGTGTGTGAATGCTGGTTTGATAGGCCCAGAGGGTTGGATTTAATTTCAAGTACCAATCATGACCAACTTCATTGATTGTTTTCTTGAGGATTTTTAGAATGGTCTTATTTGTAGGCCCAGCTTGGGCATTGCCTTGGGGATAATATAGGGTGGAAAAGCGATGTTGGATTTTGAATTTTTTTTATAGGTCACAGAGATCCTAATTTTTGAATGGTGTCCCATTATCTGAGATAATAGCTTGTGGGACACCGTAGGGGCATATGAGGTAGTTCAGGATGAACTTTGATATCTTCTTTCTAGTTATGTATGTCATTGGTATCACTTCCACCCACTTTGTAAAGTACTCAGTGGTGGTTATGATAAACTTGTGACCACTGGACAAGGTAGGGGTTATTTTTCTAATGAGATCGAGGCCCGACTGTGAAAAGGGCCATGGTCAGATGATGGGATGAAGCTCATGAGCTAGAGCATGGATGAGATCTCCATGTTGTTGGCACTGCAAGCATTTCCTAATGTAGTCATGTGCTTCTCTTTCCATAGTGGGCCAATAATACCCCATCCTCAATAATTTCTTGGCCAAGGTCATACCACTCGAATGGGAACCACAAATTTTGTTATGCACCTCAGTTAGAGTGGTCAAGGCCTCCTTAGGATTCAAACATCTTAACAGGGTTCCTTCTATGCTCCTATGGTATAGGGTATCTCCTAGGACCACAAAGTCAGATGTCTTTTTGATAAAGGTTCTATTTAGGCTCAAAGGTAGGTCAATCAGAAGGACTCCTATTCATAAGTAGGTATAAATGTCATGGTACCAGGGATAACTTGGGACCAACGATTTTGCACAAAAATTTTGACTCTTGTACCTTGAATGCAGGTATAAGAAGCTACTCTACCAAACAATTTGTTTCAGGATGTTGCGAGGGATGTCTAGTAGGGATCCAATCATTTCCATGGCATTTGTCACTTTGTTGTTTTCTTTAGGAATATGCTTTGAATGTGATATCAATGAATGATTCCTTCAGAATCTACACCAATTTCTTCTATGGAGTTAGCTTGTTGTCTTTAGTCTTGTATTCAACATTCACTTCATTGATTATTAGCTATGGACCCCCATATACCTTGAGATCCATGATATGCCACTGCACTGCTATTCTGAGACCTATGGTTAAAGCCTCGTATTCTACAATGTTAGTGCAGGGAAATGCAAAATTGTAGGATCTAGGTATACAATTGCCCTGTGGGGTGATGAAGAAGACACCTGCTCCTAATCCATGATGTGTGTAGGAACTATCAAAGTAGATTTTCCAGTGGTTAGCTATGTTGATATTGAAGATGAATTTATCGGGAAACTCTAATATGAGTGGATACTCTAAATACATGGGTACTTTTGCAAGCTAATCTATGATCACTTGGCCTTTGATTTCTATTTGTTCCACGTACTTGATGTCGTATTCAAATATAATCATGACCCACTTGGCCATCCTTCCTATAAGCATTTCCTTTGATAATAGGTACTTGAAGGGGTTGATTTTTGTGATGAGTTTTATTTTGTGTGCCAACATGTAGTGTTTGAATTTTTGTGAAGAAAACACTACTACTAGACATTATTTCTTGATGAATGAGTAGTTTAACTCATGCCCAACCATTGTGCAACTAATATAATACATGGCCCTCTTTGTCCCATTTTCATTGTGTTGAGCTAGGAGAGCACCGAGGGCTACTGTTGTTGGTGATATGTAGAGGATGAAAGACTTTCCTGGGATTGGTAGCATAAGCACTAGAGGTGTGAGTGAATATTCTTTGATTTTGTTAAAGACCTGATCACACTTGTCATCCCACTTGTACGCTACCCCCTTGTGGAGTATTTGAGAATATAGGATTGATTTGTCTATTAATTGTGCTATGAACTAGCAGATGGAATAGAGCCTGCATTGTAGGCCTTGTAGCTACTTCAAACTCTTTGGTGCTTCCATCTCAAGGATCTCCTTTAATTTAGCAGGATCTATTTCAATTCCTCTCATAGACACAATGTATCCCAATAGTTTCCCTGATTGTACGTTGAAGACACACTTCTTTGGATTAAGGAAGACCTTGTATTCCTACAGTTTGTCAAAAATGGCACTTAATGTTGCTATGTGTTCCCTTCTCTTTTTGGATTTCACCAATAATTCATTGACATAATCTTCCACAATCTTATGGATCATGTCATGAAATATTAAGGTCATGGCTCTTTTATATGTCACTCTAGCATTCTTTAGGCCAAATGATATCATGTTCCAACAATATGTCTCCCATGGACAAGTAAAAGTCATTTTATGTTGATCTTCTTTGGCTATCATAATTTGGTTATAACCAGATAATCCATCCATTAGTGAAAGCATCTCATGTCCCATGGTCATGTCTAAAATCATGTCAATGTTGGGAAGTGGGAAGTATTCTTTGGGACATGCCTTGTTCAGGTCTCTAAAATATGTGCATATACAGATGCCCCCATTTGGTTTTGAAACAAGAACTAGATTTGATACCAACTCCAAATAGTCAATTAGTTGTATGAACCGCTTCTTCAATTCCATTTTTTCTAACAAAGCAATATGGGGATGCATTTTCCTGAGCTTTTGTCTAATGGGCTTTGCTTCAAGGTAATCTACTATATGGTGGACCACAATCTTCGGATCAAGCCCGAGAATTTTGGCATAGCTCCATGCAAAGTTAACTTTCCATTCTCTCAAAAAGGTGGCTAGGAGCTCTTGTTCCTCTGATAGCAATGACTTTGCATAAAATATGATGTGCAATGTCTTCTCTATTTCCAAGTTGACTGGGTTGCATTTTTCAGCTAAAACTGCTAATTTTTCTTGATGTAGAGCTCTAAGAGGAAGATTGAATCCCCCATCCTCAAGCACCTCAGAGAGGTTTTCACCATTGGATTCATCCTTTCGTTTTACTATTTTCAGGTCAGAGAGTGCCATAGTGTGGTTTTCACTCAAGGACCTAGAGATTATTCTCAATTTTTTCCTTTTGTGACTAAGGGATTCAATTGTTTCCCCATAGTATGCATGTGTGTCCAACTCAATGATAAATCCTACTTTATGATCCCCACATGGAATATCATCTTCCAGTCCCATGAATTCTAAGAGTGCCTCATCATTTTCGAATGTGTCAAGAATTGGCCGTCCTTGTTGGTCGTAATTGATGAGTTGGGGGTATACTATCTTTATCTCATGGGATTGGTTTTAAAACTCATAGGATAGGGTGTTGATCATAAATAGGTTAGAGTCTTCAAATAGTGCAGGTATACCTCTCTCGGGTTCATCATCCTCACTACTACACACCTCAATGATGTCAAAGGTGAAATTGTCTAAAGGCAGACCTGTTGATACTAGTAAGATTTGTTGTGCCACAATTGATGACCTAGGGGAAATTGTTGATATCTAAGGAGGTGTCCTATTCCTCCTAACTGGGGTGAATCTACCATGTATGGTAACCCTAGGAGGGGTACAACCAAGGCCAAGATTTTTCATGTGTTTCTCAATGATGATGGGCTCTAGAAGACCATTATCATTTTTCCCAATCTTCTTGTTTCTATCATAGCCCATGGCGAGCATCATTTGTAAACCTTTACTACTATCATCCATAGGTAGATCAGCTTCCAATCTATTGTCTTGGTATAGGAGATGGGATGGGCCCTCTTCGACTATTTCCCATCCAAGATCTCCCCAACTTCTGAAGCTAGAGGAGCCAGTTGTGAAGGTTTGGGATGAGGAAGCATCATTTGATTGTGGTAACCCTCCTACCATGAAGGAATTATTTGGAATAGTGTAGTCCCCACACCCATTGTCTTGCATAATGACCTTGATATTAGAGATGGTAGGGATGGTGGGTGTCTCTATCACAAAAGTGGAGGTGATAGTAGCTAGATCAATGTATGGAGTTGATGGGCCTTCATCATTCTTTGGCACTTGGGGAATTTTGTAATATTTGGCTTCTAGGCTCTTGCAGTAAGAAAAGGGTTCGAGGTCCCAATGGATAGTGACCTCTTAGCCTTGGTATGTGAATTTGACACATTGGTGGAAGGTTGACGACATTGCTTGCATCCCATGGATCCATGGACACCCTAGGAGAATGTTGTAAGGAAAATTGAGGTCAAGGACTTAATAGGTGGTTTCCATAATTCTTGGCCCTACTTGAATAGGGAGTTGGATAGTGCCCTGAGACACTCTTTCTTGATCATCGTAAGCTTTGATTGTGGTGTCTTTTCCTTTTTCAATGGAATCCTATGAGATTTTTAGATTCTTTATGAGCTTGAGGGAACAAATGTTTAAACCTGCACCTCCATCCACCAAGACTCTCTTGACTTTGTTCTTATGCACTCAGACCTCTAGATGGAGTGCGTGATTGTGAGATGGTTGAGCAAGAAAATCTTGATTGGAGAATTAAGAAGATTTGGGGTAATGATGTTTTTGACCATAGTTTGGAATTTTTCTACATCAAGACCCACGGGCACAGTGGATGAATCCAATGCTTCCTCAAGGATTTTTCTGTGGGAAGATGAAATTTTTAGCAACTCCATGATGGAGATCTAAGTTGGAGTTATTTTTAGTTGATCAAGGGCATTATAGCCACTAGGAATAGATCTTGAGTTGGAAGTGGGTGCTCTAGGAGGCCAAGATGACCTTGTAATGGTAATTTTTCCACCTCTTGTGGTGACTCCACAATCAACTTGGGCTCCTTTGATGGTCATAGTAGTGAAATACTCATCTAGGGATGCAATGACATGGTCGTATCATGATTCACACTTTTGAAGGTACCCTTCCCCTTATCATTGTTATTGTTCCCTTTGTTGTTATGATTAGGCATCAGATTCATGTAGATCTTGAGGTTTTTATTTCCTACCGGTTGTTCCACGTTTATTATTTTATCATCAATAAGGTCTTGAATCAAGTTTTTCAACCTCATACAACTAGTAGTTGTGTGTTCCTTGATCTTGTGGAAATCACAAAGGTGATTTTCATTATACCACGATGGTTTTACCAAGGGTTCTTGATAATTTTCATAGGTGGGGATTGTGATGAGTGTTTTTTCCACCAACCTCTTCATGATGGATTTAGTTGATTCCCCAAGGACTGTGTACTTCCTCTTGGGGGAGTTTTTGTCTCATTGGGGTGGTCCCCTTTGATTATTCACATTGTTGATCATTTCATTGTTTGGTTGTTGTGTCATTGTGTTAGCTTGATGATTATTCTAATTATTATTCTGAGGTTGTTGTTGGGGTGTGGATATGTTTTGTCAAGGAGCACTAATGACAACTTTGGTGTCGACAACACCATTGTTGGTAATGTTTTGGTTCTTCGCCCATGTGTGAGGTTTTTCATTATAGTTGGTGGATGGGTGATTGTTTTGATGTTCAAGATATGTAGGTATCCCCCTTGTGTGATAAAGGCTCGTTAAATGTTAAGCACCTTGGAGATCAATTGGTCATACATGGTGATACCTTACACTTTGAGATGGAATGCCAAGGCTCCCTCAAGATTGGAGATGATGGTGCAAACTTTTTTTTCTTCTGGCATGGCCTATTTGTTCCTATTGGCCTTGGATTTCCATCACTGTAAGAAGGAAGCAAATGATTCGTTCTTTCCTTGTTTAAGAGCAGATAGTTCCTCTAGACTAACATCCATACCAATATTGAATGCATAATTTTTGATGAATTCATCTACTCTCTCTTGGAGCTTTTTAATGCCAGGAGGAAGGCAAGAGAACCATTCCATGGCTTGGCTAGCCAAACTTCTAGGAAATAGCTACGTCAAATATGTATCATCATATGTGACTTCCATGCAATGCACCTAGAATTCCCTAATGTGATCTTCATGGTTTCTCGTGCCACAATATTTATCAAATTTGGGGATTTTAAATCCCTTTGGGAATGGTTTCATTGCAAGACTCTTGTCAAATGGATAAGGACACAAGTTTCTAGGTTTTTTTGTGGTTTTCCCTTACTGAAGATCAAGTGCTTGTTGTGAGAGAAACCTCATTTGTGTTGTCACATCATTTTGTAGATCAGGGGGTAGAATGAAGGTGTTTTGTGATGGTTCAATTATTGGTGGGATGGGTGGATTGGTTGGTGCTTGCACATTTTGTTGTGCTAAGTATGCCTCCAGTTGTTGTTGTACCAACAATGCTTGTTGTTGGTCATGTTGTTGTTATGCTAATAGTGCCTATTGCTTAGCTTGCTATTGTTGTTGCACAAACAACACTTGTTGTTGGGCTGCTAATTTGGCTGCTTCTTGATGCTCTTGGTATTGCTTTAACACTTACTGATATGATTGTTGTTGGGTTGCTTGTTGTTGTGCAAGGTACTATGCTTGTGCCTGTGCTTGCACTTGTGCTTGTTGAGCTTGGTATTGGGATCGATCTTGTACTTTTGCCTAAGCCTATGCTTGTGCTTATTGGGTAGCTTGTGTAATCTATGTGGCTTGGGCAGCTTGAGCAACTTGGATGGCTTGAGCATCTTGTGTTGCTTGAGCTTCTTGTTGTGTAGCTAATTGTGTTTGTGCTTGTTGAGTAACTAGTTGTGTAGCTTGTTAGTTTTGGATTTGTTGGAGTTCCTTCTGATAGGAAGCTTGTAGAGAGGCTTGCAATACAATGTTGTATTGGTTTGATGTGTTTGAATTGGGTGGCGGTGGCGGCGGCGGCGGTGGTGGATTTGGAATGGTGTTTGTTGTGGTGATAAGAGGTACCGTTATATTGATGATTTGGATGGTGGATGGTGTGATTGATATAATTGGTTCTTGAGAGACCATGTTTTGAGATGTTTGGGGGATGGTTGATGATGTGATGGTGGCATGTGTTACTAGGATGGTTTCCATCTATTGTTGCAATATCGATGGCAAGATGGGTGGATTTGGTATGATGTTTTGATTGATGATCGGGGGGTTGATTTGATTTTGTTCATTGATGTTTGGTAAAGGTGGGAGTCCTAAACCGAGAGGTGATGTGGATATTTATGATAAGGGTGGGAGTGGTGGAAAAGATAGTGGCATACTCCCTTGGGGAAATGA
The DNA here is from genome assembly GCA_007258455.2 of Sequoia sempervirens. NCBI lineage: Eukaryota > Viridiplantae > Streptophyta > Pinopsida > Cupressales > Cupressaceae > Sequoia > Sequoia sempervirens. The sequence goes on from VDFB02271358.1 coordinate 462,529,821, forward strand.
TGAAGATGAAGGATCAAAGATGTCCCCTAGTCCAAATAAGTCTCCCTCCCCTTGCAAGGTCATAGGGAGAGAGGTTTGAGATGTTGTGTGAAATGATAATGATGGGTCATTAGGGTCACGAAAGGTGAGGGGGACATATGGATGTGATTTATTTTTGGGTATGGTTTGTCCCAAGATGGTGTTTGCGTCCAAATATTGATTGTTCATGAGGGGGGTGTTTGTAATGCATTGAGAAATGTGCTTCCCTTGTTAACAATGGGTTGAGTTGGAGTAATGTATGATGTAATTTGGGGGATGGGTTGAGTGATGCTTTGGAATGGAGGTGTGGATGAAATTGGAGGCATGATCCCAAAAGGTGATTCCACAATGGTACTCACATCAAAATCAGAAGGGAGTTTAGCCCCTTGTTTTGCTCATTGAAGCATGTATTGTGAGGATTGAGTCTCATCATAATGTTGATAATTCTATGATTCTCGAGATTTTGGACCATTTTGATGATCTCATCTTGTGTCATTCCAAATGCATTATTGGTGATATCCTCTACTTGATCTTCCTCTTGAGGATTTTTTGATGATGAAGGAAAGTTAGTTAGGTGATTGCTTGATCCAACAAGATTCATTTCGGAATTAGTTTGACTTAGGTCACTTGAAGTGGATGTTTCTTTGTTGGCTTCCATGTTCATCTTGTGTTGAGATCTAGTTTGAACCATAAAGTGAGGTAAAAAAGAGAAGATATAGGATGATTAAGGATCAAAGGGTGTGATGATGAAGTGTGTGAAAGATTAATGATATGGATGGTGAAACTCTTAGAAGATCTTGAGGGGATGCTAGACTTTTGGTACTTTCTTGGATTCATGGATTTGTTTTGGATTTTGATTTTTTGGATTCTTGGATTTAGATTTTGACCTTGATTTGGTTTTTGGATTGCTTTGATTTTGGGTAATGAGTAAATGGATCCCAAGATGCTGAATGTTATGTATGGGATAGACTTTTTCACAAGATGATAATTTCACTAAGTGTAGGGAGAAGGATGCATCTACCCACACCTAACCAAACAAGATGATAATTCAACTAAGTGTATGGAGAAGGATGCATCTACATATATGTAGCTAAACAAAATGATTTTGATGTTTGATTCAAGGATTTTGATTTGTTTCAAATATTTTTTATTCATGGATTTTCCAAAAAGTCTAGCATGAATTTCAAGATTTTCAAGAGTTATTGGTGAGATGTTTTTGGTTTGATGGATCAAGGTTTTTATTTGATCCTATTTGTACCTAAAAAGACTCTTTCTTACAAGACCTTGGTTTTGAAGAACGTGCTTTACTCTAAAAAAGGTGTTCAATTCCCGAAAAAGATTTGGATTTTGACAATAATAGAATGAGTACAATCCGGGATTATTTCTTGAAGCTCTTATATAAAAGTTGAAAAGTAATCTTCATCTGAAATTGTAGAGCATTGAGAGATGCTTTTGATGTTATTTTGGACTAAGAGCTTTTGACTTTTATTTTTAGATTTTGATCTTGCATGAAACCATTTGAGACACATGTGTGGGGTTCAATTGTTCTTATCTTTTCTTAGTGACTTATTTTTACCACAAACAATTCTTGATTAGGTTTCTTCAAACTAAATGCATAATGTCCTAATTTCTTATCATCCCATAAAGTTAGTTATTTGGAAATCAAGGAAATTAAAGCAAAAGTTACCTATTCTTGACTTTAGTAAGAAAATTGAGATGTAAATTCAAATGTTTAGAAACCTCTAAGGATAAAATCCCAAGGGCAAGCAATAACACATGAATTTTGTCAAATATATTTACTTCCTAAAGGGTTTGAAGTTTGATGATAATTTTTAATGGTTTTTTTCAAATGTTAATGAACAAGCAAAGTTTTTTGTTTCCAAGAACAAGTACAACCCTATGGATATGAAAGACTGTATTTGTTGAATTCCCACTTGGACAAGTCCAGCTATGCTTACTTTTAGTGAATGGTTAGATGCTTAACCCCATTGGCTCCCCTCCACGACAATCACTTATACGGGGTAGCCAAGCATCAGTACCCATAAAACTCCCATGGCATACCTTCCATTTCCACTAAAAGTCATAAAAGTGTGGGGTGGCTTTAGAACAACCATTCTTGCACCAACAAATAGATCAAGTATTTTGGTCTTTTCTAAACAAGGGTTTTAATGTGGGCATTCCATTCATGGGGGATCATCCATGTGGTGAGAGACCATTGTTGCCCTTCTCGTCAGAATGACCATCGTGATATTGTCCTTTGTTCCAATATCCACACTTATATACCAGTTGGAAGTCGCTTGGCTTTAGCATGTTGCTAGTTGGGTAGTTCCCTTGGGTGATTAATTTGTCCCACAAGGCAGGCCCTCTAAGATAAACAAAAGTGAGTAAACATATTCATAACTTGATCAATCCATGTTGTGAAACAAAGAGAGATAATGTACGCAATATGTTCCACTCACACTCGCAAGATGTTTTGTTCAATTTTTAATCCCAAAATTAAATGTGGAGGCAATCACTTTACCCAACTTAAGATCACCAAAAATCCTTTTGATTCTCAAGATCACTGTGAGGCATGAGAGAAGTGCATACATCTTTTTGATGGTATTACTTTGGGTAAGTAATTACAAGACAAAGTAGCACTTGTTCATTTAAATCTACAAAGAAATGATTTGATTCTTTTTAGAGCACCAAAATGAAATATGGAGATTGTCTTGTTCAATTGTTAATCCTCAAGCCAAATCTAGTGAGTTTTTCCTAAAGTTCTTTCTAAGCCCTTTGTAGCAAAAATTGAAAGCCTTTGTAGTATTATTTCTAGAGCCCAAAAGAAAGTTAGTATGTCCTAAGCACATGAAAAGAAACAAATCCTTAAGAGAGATTATAAATTCTTTAAGAATGTTCAACAACACTAAAGTGTTCAAAGATACTTGATATCATGAGATGATGATGTCATAATGAAACTTCCACTAGGTTTCTTTCCTTCACCTTTGATTAAGCTAACCTACAAAAACCAATTAGAACTATAAAATAGGGGTCAAGAAAGAAATTAATAACCCCTGGAGATGATCAAAATTAAAAAAGAACATGTTATAAAAAATTGAAATTTCACTTTTTACTTCCCTCTAGCAGTGGAGTCTACACAGGTAGAGCAGTTTGAGGAACCTAATAGTGCTATATGGCACCACTAATTTTGAAAGCGATGCTCTATAGTAAAACAAAGAGCATGATTGCATCAAACTTTTATTTGGTGATGCAATTTGGAGTTTAAAAAAGTCAACAACCTTGAATTGACCCAGAGGAAAAGTTAGAACTTTTGAATTTTGGACGAGAAAGACAAAGCAGTGTGGTTTGAAGTTTGAAGTAGTGTTGTATGGTGATGTTGGACTACTAGTGGTTCTATATGGTGATGCTAGACTAATAGCAGTGCAGTTCCCTGTAGACACACAAAAATAGAAAAAAGCATGAAATTTTTGATAAAAATGTGATTTAAACTTGAGATTCGCCCTCCTTCTAGTGCCAAATGTAGAAACCCAATCCTAATACCTCCAAAACAAAATAAGAAAACATATACTTAGATCAAATGCATGTAATAATCAAGATTCCCCATGAAATTCATCTACAATGCTCAAATAGGAAAGAAATTGAAGAACAAAGAAAATAAAGTAATTGAAATCCTATTTAAACATGCAAACTCTCAATCCCATGGGGGAATTGGCTCCAATTTGATGTGAAAATTGGCCCTTTCACAACTCCTATGATGCAATGTTGATCAGTGATGAAGGTTGATCCACTTTGTTGAAGATTGACTTGAGCTCCATGATGAAAAATCAGCATAACCTAGCTAAGACTTTGATAAAAATTGATGAAAATAGATATGGTTGAAGATAAAATTGAGTATAGTAAACTTGCTCAAATTGTGGATGATCAAATGAGGAGAGAAACCTCTTATTTATAGAAATACAAGATGGAGAAATGCCCAAAATGAAGCAATGTGGGACTAACTTTCAACCAATGGCCAAATACCATTTGTCAAGATGTGAATGGGAAAAGGATGTGCACATTTTGATGATTGTGCCCATAAATGCAATTAGGTGAAATTTGAGAATAGTGAAATGACATGCAAGAGGGAAAAGAAATGACTTAAATGCTACTTGTCTCAATGCACAAGGACATGTAAGAAGGAATGAATTTCTTGTTGGAAGGACAAAGTCCACTTGGAGCCCGATTTTCAAATTTGAAGGAATATTCTCTAAAGATGCCAAGTTGAGAGAAAATGGAGATTTAATAAATGAATTAAATGTATTTTCATGTGCAAGTGGCAAAAGTTAGAGGATTGGACATGGATTAAGATTATATTTAATCAGGATTTGATTAAATGAGAGGAGATTAGGTGATTTGACAATTTTGGCTTAGATTTTAGGATTTAAATAAATCAAAGTTGAGAGGAAAATGATTTAGACTTAGTTAAATAAATATTTTGATTTATTTAACTAAAGGGGATGATTGTTAGATTAAATCAAGTAAGGTTTAATTTATTTAATTAAGTAAAATGAATTATTTAATTAAATAGAGACCTAGGGTTAATTAAATCAAATTTATTAATTTAATTAACAAAAGAGAATGACTTAATCAGATAAATAATGATTCATTTAATTAAGAGAGGAAAATTGGTGAATTTAATCAAATAAGGGCTATTTGATTAAATGATTTAGACAAAGGGATGATTCAAGATGAAGCGGTGTTAGTACATTTTCCATGTCTATAGTAAGTGTGCACTTGAGATATTGATGAAGGCTGGAATTGACATCTAAAATTTTGTTGATGCTGATTTTCAGGCCTAGTGGGACTCATTCACCATTTTGGGCGAATCAGTCTGAGTTTTGGAAAACTGAATCAAAGCCCATTTTGGACAAATGGGTGTTTGAAAATTAAGAAAACTAAAAGTAGGCCTAGAAGTGGTACTCATTCAACACCCATGGTGAATGAGTCCACTTTTGAATTTCTGAATATTCAAAAGAGGAAACAAGAGCTCTCAATCTGCACTTCGGATTTCTACAAGTGTCCACTTTCAAAACTCTGATTTTCAGGTTTGAAAGTGACTTTTGATGGATATTTTACCTTATACAATGAAGGGTAGACCTAAACAACTTTGCAAATTGATTCATAATGATTTTCAAGCTTCAAACATGTCTAAATCTAAAAACACACAAGAAGTGAAAGAGAAATGTTGGATGTTAGGGCATGGAGGTTTTCCTTGGTCAAACCCCTTTTAGATAATTAAACCAAAATGATGAAAGAAGGCAATAAAGCATGGAACAATGAAGTCAATACCTTTCCATGATGTTTGATCTTGAATGTCTGTAACAAATCATGAAGAATCTACCCTTGAATGTCTAAAATTGCTATCTTAATGACTTCAAATGAAGAAACCCTAACTTGCTTCTTTTGAAATGGAAGAATGATGGATGAATAATGAGGAATGGTTATGATTTAGGGTTTAGAGACTTTATTTTATAAGAAAATCACCTTATTAGCCTATAAATTGGATCCCTAAGGCTAACATGTGAAAATAATAAATTTAAAGTTTAGTTTTTCCTGCTCAAAGGTCAAAATTGGCCCAAATGGGACTCATTCGCCACACAAGGTGAACGGGTCCCACCTGGATGGGATTGATTCACCATGGATGGAAAATGGGTCCATTAGGGGCCATTTTGTTAGCTAAGATGCTAGAAAAGAAGGAAATAAGGTTTTTATGATGACTTTGTCAATTATTTGATCAAATATTTCCTCGAGATGCACAATTTGGGGTAATAGGGGCCTATTAATGATGATGTAAAGTTCAATTAGGGATTGGGACACAAAATTCAATGTAAAAGTGTGGTTAAATACACTTTACAACACTAAAATGAGCTCCACACATCCTAGAAAGGCACAAGAACTAATGTGAATGTGTAAAACACATTACAACACTAGAATATCATTAAGTTTATTTCAAAAGCATTCTAGATTGATGTGAAGATGCAATTAAATAAATTTTATAATGTTGAATTAAGGGAAAATGGGATCATTAAGTCTAGAAAAGCATGAATGTCCTTTACAACACTTTACAACACCTTTACAAGACATCAATAAATGTATTTTATTTAGTTTGCAAGCGTCCAAGACCTAGTGTGGATGTGTAAAACACCTCGCAACACCAAATCAAGGCCTCATTAAGTCCAATTTATGATGAATTAATTCCATGTCAAGCAAGAGGTTCTTTTTTCTACGGTACATTTAGCCCCCACTTTAGTGAGAGGATGAACTTTCTTCAAACTCACACTAAAGTAGACATTCAAGAGAGATCTAAGTGTATAGATGTAGATGAAAAAGAATAACAAAGATCAAGAAGGCATTCAAGCCCACAAGATCCAAGATCCTAAGTCAAACCATCAAGATACATAATCATACAATGGAAAGAACTAAAGGAAAAATGGGGTGGAAACGATGCACTCACTCTGGGGCCACAAAACATCAGGTCATCCAAGGGGTGAAATGTCCCAAAGAAATGGGTTAGTAATATTGTCATGGAAATGTGCCGGCTTCCCACTGTATAATGAGAAATTCATGCCAGTGTGTGAGCTTCCCACTACACTAACCATACCAAACTTATGCTCCTGATAACATTGATAAGGAACCACAATGAAAAGGGGATTTTTCTTTATTCATGAAGGTCTTCTTCTTAGGGAGCATTGTGCCTAATGTCTCCAAGAGAGGATAAGTCAGGGTGTTAGATCGTTATCCATGGGATGCCTTGTTCACATTAGGCCACTTCAGTTGATTGTACACTCTTGGAAGGCATCAAACCCAATGACACCACCAAGAAGAGGAAAAATCACAAGAAAAAGTAAATCACACCATGAAATTTACACAAAGATGTTGCCTATGTATGGCCCCCACTTTAAATCGATTATTTTTGATAAAAGGGTAAAACAAGTTTTACAGGGACCTGAAACCACAAAGTTTACAAAACAGAAGAAAGGACACAAAAGTCCAACCTAAAAAGAACAGCTACCCCAAAAAAGAACAGCAGCAACCACAAAAGACAGACCAAAAGGTTAGACTAGAAGGGACAGCAAAATGAACAAAAAAAACCCTAGCCATTAATTCAAAGTCTTGAGAACAGACTTCGTCTCTGCCTCCAAATTTTGCATATCGTTGACACCCTTTTTAAAAATTTGTATCATCTTCGGAGTAGGAGGGACCTTGCGCTTCAGATTGGCTCTAGTTCTTTTAGATATGCCTACATCCATATCTTGGCTTTTTTCCTCTGTTTCCTCCAAATCCATGACCAGAGATCCCTGCTGGGATTTATCAAGCTTTTCAGTCATCGCGTTTATGATGATGGCATTATGTCTTTCCATACAGTTGTTTTGCTCAGTGACGGTTTTAATGGTGTTCCTTATATTCTCAAACTCGGAATCAATATCTCTGTTACTATGACCTAGAACCCCACTATCCACATCTTTCTTTTCAGTCTTTGCAATCTTAGCACCCAGCTCATCAATTTTGCTTTGAAGGGCCCAATTTTTTATTTTTAGCTTGTTAATTTCGAAGAAGGTCCATTCCAAAAGTTTGAAATGGGACTCAAAATTGGTTTTGGCAAGGTTCAGAACATCCAAAGAGGGCTCCTTTCTAGAATTAGGATAAATTTTCTCAGAGTTAGGAATAATAGGGGAATCATCATTAGCATATTTATCCAGCAAAGGATCATCGTTGAGCTTCATTTTGTTGGCATCATACTCCTCCGAATCAGAAGATTCTTTGGAGTAGGAAAAAAGGCTTTTGGCTAGGGGTTTCTTATCTTTAGGAATGTTCATTGGGTAGGGGCTATTAGGCTCAAGCAGAGCACGGGCTTTTCCTTTGTTCCCAGAAGGGACAGCGTGCATTCTAAGGACTTTCCTAGCCGGACTAGAGTTAGGCTGATACTCCGAGCCACTGGGCTCAGTGTCGTCACTCTCAGAGTCAGGGATAGTTTCCTAGATAGCAGGGGCAGACATTTTTTGGAAATGTTCAACTATCAACCTTATTAACCTAGTGTGCAGGATGGGGAATCTTTTAGGTTTTTTCTTGTTATCCTCCACACTTTTTTTCAAGGAACAATAAAGATAGTAGGGGAGAGAGACCCTAACCTTGTAGCGGAAGTGGTTGAGAAGAGCAAAGTGGTAGCCATAAACTCTGGTGAAGCGGCCATCAAGTGTGATGTACTCCATAATAACCCACATAACCTTTCTCCAAATGGCCTTTAGAGTGTCTACATCGAAGTAGTTGCTAGCAATTTTAACAATATTTAACCTTTCTTTGTCCTTCTTCAGAAATTTGATCACGGCTTCATCAGAAAAAGCCCTATCCCTGAAGAACTTCTTCCCTTCAGTAGGTAAGCCTGTAATATCAGCGATTAAATTTTTGCTGACCTCCATAGTCCTACCAAACAGGGTCAAGTTTCCGTTATTCTAGTTTTTGACAAAGAGATCTGTAGCCTCTTGGTTAGAACCATGGAGCTTCTCTAGGAAAGGAAGCAACCCTTCGCTTTTAACCTTATTCCAAGCCTTGTCATTTTTCATGTGTGTTTCATAGCTGTCCAGCTTAGTTCGCTTTCTGTCTCCTCCCATTTCAGCCGACACAGTGGGGTAGACCCTAGCTAAAGCTTTGCTAAAATTGGCCTCGCCAAATCTTAGAACCCACAAAGCGTGCGAAGCTTTCTTGCAGATTAAGCCTCGGAGCTCAGTCCCATGCAATCTAATGATTGTGATGTGAAAGATCCACCCTGTCCTCATTAAAGGGATAACACATCGCTTTTCCATGTGACTTATCATAATTTAATAGGGCACATACATTAGAGTTTAGATCACTTATATTAAGCTAGGTACACACATCTTTACTCCTAACTCCTTCGTTAGCGAAAAAAATTGCAACAGCATTGGCTTCCCTATAAGCATGTGATATTTTAATCTTATCAAATTTAGCCAAAGTCAATTTGGCATCCTCAACCCAAGATTTAATGGTCCACGAGGGGGGAGACCTGCCACTTAGGTAGTCGATTATGTTTTTGAAATCTCCTTCGAGCCACATATTTTTAATATTAAGACTTTGGGCTAGATTTATGATGTGAAAAGCTCCAGTTGCCTCCGCGAGATGATTGGTTTGGGTTCCAAGAGGAGAAGTCATCGCACCAATGAAATTGTCATAGGAATCCCTTATAACTCCACCACAGCCCGCCGCCTCCAGATTACCTTTAGCTGGACCATCAAAGTTAGCTTTGATCCAATCGTTTGGCGGAAAAGACCAGCAAACACCCTCTCTGTCCTTCTTGTCTTTCATAGCAGTTCTAGATAGATAAAGACTAATGTTCCATTCCTTAACAACCATCAGGTCATAGAGCAAGTGCTCAGCTTTCATGGACAAGCTGTCCTTCTGAGCCAAGGCATTGAAATTTTCCTTCATGAATCTGACAATTTTATCAAAAACAATATCCACAGAGGCTTCTTTACCTCTATAAATTCTATTGTTACGTTCTTTCCGGAGGCCCCAAGCAACATGAGGGAAGGATAAATCCCATATAATCCTGAGCATGGGATTTCTAGTTGGGGCTTTCCATTGAACGAAGAAGTCTTCAATGGACGATGGGAAAACCCAAGGAAGGTGCCATAACTTGATGAATTTTTCCCAGATAGAAGCAGCATATGAATAGTGAAGGAAAAGATCACGCACAGATTCAACCTCCATCTTACAAAGAAAACATCTATTAGGAATTTGAAATCCTCGTTTACATAGGTTATCAATCATGAGCACCTTGTTTTGGAGAAGGATCCAGAAAAAAATATTGATCTTAGGTATCAAGTGTTTGAACCAAGCTTTAGACCAGAAGGGAGGACGATCCAGAGAAGAAGTAAACCTGGAAAAAGCAGAAGATACAGAGAAATTGCCCGAGGGTTCATCTATCCAAACCACACGATCATTCAACTGCTCAGAGTTTAGTCTAACAGCCAGCAGAGAAGACTGGATAGGGGACAAAGCCTGACTAACACTACACAAGTCCACCCAATTACCATTTTCTTTGTAATCTTTCACATAAATTCCAAACCGTTCCTTACAAGTCTCTGCCTAGTCACTGAAGGAGTTGATTTTTATAATGGGTTCCTTAAAAAGCCATCTGTCCTCCCAAAATCTAGTATGATAACCATTTCTCACTTGCCAACCAATACCATCTTCCACAATCTGTTTACCTTTGATAATATTATTCTAGCATGTAGATCCTCCGGGAAGAAGGTGAGGATCCTTCTTAATATTGGAGGAGCAATTATTTTCTAAATATTTACTAGCCAAAATATCAATCCACTCCCCAGATGAAGAGGAGATTCTCCATATTTGTTTAGCTAGGAGGATTTTGTTAACTGTTCTAATTCTTCTTAAGCCAAGTCCTCCATCCTTTTTAGATCTACAAACCAAATTCCAACCAATTAAGGGAAGTATTTTTTTTTCCTCAACACCCGACCATAGAAATCTTTTTTGAATTTTTTCAATGGCATCAGCAAATTTAGCAGGGATCTTAAAAAGGCTCAGGGCATAGATAGGCAGATTTTGGAGAGAGGCTTTGAGGAGCTGAAGCTTTCTGGCTTGACTTAGTAGGGCTCCTTTCCAACCCACAAGCTTCTTGCTAAATCTTTCAACCAGCGAGAGCCAGAAAGACTCAGGAGGTTTCAAGCTTAAGGGTAGACCAAGGTAGGTGGCAAGAAAGGAGTCCACCCTGCAACCCAGGATTCTGGCAATTTTAACCTGTCTATGGTCTAGAGTGTTGAAGAAGAACATAGAGATTTTTTTATTGTTGATCAACTGTCCCGAAGCTCTCCCATATTTGTCAAGCAACTGTTTTATAGTCCTGCCTTTAGAAATCATGGCTTTACCCATAAGCATAGTGTCATCAACGAATTATTGATGGGAGCACACCAGATTGCCTGAGGAAGGTTTGAGACCAAGAAGAAGTTTAAAGTCAACCAATTTTTTCAGATTCCTTCCTAAACTTTCAGCCATAATAGTGAATAAGATAGGAGAGATAGGATCACCCTACCTTAGACCTCTGGTGCTCTAGAAAAAAGAGGTGGGGGATCCATTAACCATGATCGATGTGGATGTTGTGGTCACAAGTTGTTGCACCATTTGGATAACCCTGTTACAAAACCCAAAAGCCTTTAAAATTTTAAATAAGAAATTCCAGTCAACTCTATCATAGGCTTTTGAGATATCCAACTTTAATAAAAATCCTTTGGTCTTCGATTCAGCTAAGGAGTGAATATTCTCATGTATAGTAACAATTGAATCAAGAATTTTTCTACCAGGGACGAAGCCATTATGTTGAGGAGAAATCAAGGAGGGCAAAAAAGTTAGAAATCTAGAGGTTAAGACCTTAGAGATGATTTTATATACAGAATTACAGAGACTTATAGGCCTAAAAGCCTCAAAATTATTAGCTCTAGGTTTCTTGGAGATAAGAACCAAGAAGGTAGTATTTAATTCTTTTAGCAGACTTATGGATCTAAAAAATTCTTTTACAGCATTAACCACATCTTCTTCAACTATCTCCCATAGCCATTGAAAGAAAAATAAAGGGAAACCATCAGGCCTCGGAGCTTTACTCCAGTCAGAGGAAAAGATAGCCCGCTTGACTTCCTTCTTGGTGGGGATAGCGGTCAAAAAAGAGTTGTTTTTCTGGTTGATAATATTAGGTATAGCTTCAACTAATTGATCCTGCTCATTTTGGTTTATTTCCTCACTTGTCGATAGAAGATGTTTAAAGAAGGAGCTCGACTACTTTCTAATATCCTCCTCCTCCACATACCTAGTTTTGTTCACTTCTATTTGAGATATTTTGTTTACAGCTCTGTGTTTTGATGCCGATAGGTGGAAGTACCTGTTGTTTCTATCTATAGCAGATAACTAAAGAGCTCTAGATCTTTGTCTCCAGAACTCCTCCTCCTTTCCTATTATGTCATGCATCTTCGTTAGAAGCTCATTCTCTTTTTCCTTAGTATCATTCAAGTAGCCCTCCTTCTAAATTTTTAATTGAATTTCACCCAAGTCCATCTGGAGATCAAACTTTATCCTAAAGATGTTCCCAAAAGAATCCTTTTTCCATTTTTTTAAATTGCATTTCACTTCCCTTAATTTTTTAGCTACTCTGAACATAGCAGTTCCTTGAATTCTTATATTCCACCATTTCCTTATTTCCTCTTTAAGAGCAGGATGAGATATCCACATTTTTTCAAATCTGAAAGGAGTGTTCTTCTTTTTTATTGGATCCACAGTGAAACTGATTGGAAAATGATCAGAACCAATTCTATTAAGAGATTTAAGAGAGCAGTAATAGTCAAAATACCAATGATTGGAGATTAAATATCTATCTAATCTAACATGTATGAGATCCAACCCCTTTCTACGATTAGACTAGGTAAAAGAAGCTCCATGTAGATCCAGGTCAATCAGCCCTTGATTATTAATGAAATTATGAAGATCCTCTTTACTCTCCAAATTGATCTGGGATCCCCCATATTTTTCTCCATTCATTAAGGGTGTGTTAAAATCCCCCATAACAATCCAAGCTTCACTATCAAAAATCCTCCTAAAGGTAGCTAGTTCCAACCAAAAAGATTTTCTCATTGCTTTTCCATTAGGAGCATATATATTCACTTGAATCCAGCTGAAGTTATCTCTTATATGAGTGAATCTAGTGGCTATATGATTTTTACCTTCCAAGATTGGATCACCTTTGATTGTGTGGCTATTCTAGAAAGTCGCAATTCCTCCAGAAGCGCCATTCGAATTATTACCCTGGTTACTGTAATACTGGAAAAGTTTCAACTTTTCAATTTTCTCCTTTGACATTTTTGTTTCCTGGATTAAAAGAATATCCGGCTTGTGATCTCTAATGAAATTGTGAAGAACATCCTGCTTGTGGGGGCTATTGAGTCCCCTGATATTCCAAGACATAATCTTCATTAAATACCAAGGGAGTTAAGACATTCCGGGATGGTTTTCTGAGATCCATCTGCAATATCTTGAAAACTATTTAGCTCTCTTTTCTTTTTCAAACCTCTTGAGTTCTTTACTGCCCCATAGTCTGCCTTGACTCTTGATCTGGTAGAAATGCCACTTGGGGTCTTCCACTATTTGTTTTTTTCTATCTTCTTCTTTGATATATTCTCCTCTTTATCAGTCTCTTCGTGGCTATCCATCTCTCTACTGGACTCCCAGTCCTTATCATTTGGTATTCTTTGTTCCCAAGGTAAAGTTTCCATGTTACCATTCTTTTGACAAACCAAGACATTGCTGGAAAAATACACTGCATGATCCAGATTTTAAAGGGAGTCCTTAACCCTATCAATGTAAATGGGATCCGTCAAGTTCACAATTCCCTGAGGGGGAGACATGGAGGGATGAGGAATATTCAGTACCAAGGACAAGCCCTTACTAGGAATATCCTCTAGACCCGAGATCTCTTCGTTTCTATTAGAAGGGACTGTCATTTGGGATAAGGAAGTAGAAAGGTTCCGGTCTCCTTCTCCTACTAAGGTCTCCTCATCTGAATCCCTTTCCTTAGATGGAGACATTTTAACAAAATTCATGTAATGAGGATCACTAGGGATCTCACCTTTAGATTCCATGACCACTTCAATCTCTAGGGAGATACCCTGAGTATCAGCCTCTTTGTTTTCCAGTTCCTGCTCTTTATTTTCCTTCCTTTCTTCTCTTGAATCATTCTTTTTTTTCCACGCCTTTTTTCTAGGTCCTACTAGTTTTTCTTTCTCTAAGGTGGCATTTAGGGGACACTTTTTTGCCCAGTGACCAAATTTTCTACATTTGAAACAGGCAAACAGAATAGTTTCAAACTCTATACTTTGTACCCAGGAACCCAGTTTAGATTGGATCTCAATCGAAGATGGTAGATCTGCTTCCTGGGAGACTCCCAGACAAATCCTCACAAAAACCAATCTCTTTCTAGCAGCTGTCATTGTGTCAATCGAAAGGAGCTCACCAAAGGAGCTCACAATACCATGAAATATTTCTTCACTCCAGTACTCTAGGGGTATGCCTGGGAGTCCTACCCAAACTGGGACATTCTCAAAGATGGAATCCGATAGATCCAAGTTGGAGGATGGTGCAGGAGCACCTATTTGATCACATGCCTCCATGAGGCCATATTGATTCATTTGTTTCATTTTTATGTTTTGATATTGTAATAATTCCAAGAGGCCACCTTTGTGGTGTTATAGGTCCTAGGATGTTGTTCATTTCTCATATATTGTAAAAATTGTCAAAAGTGCAAAATTAGGTAGATGAAATGTCATTAAGGTGTTTTTTCAACACACTAATCAAAAGGTGGTTGCAAATAGTTGGTTTTGGTTGAAAATGTATAAATAAACCCTCCAAAACTCGAATTGGGGGTTGGAGACATCATTTTTGAAGTTTGATAAATGGAAACCTCAAATTTTGTGCATTTCCTGATTTTTACATTGTTACCAGATTGAAGTTGTACTTTGTATAGCCTGGAATGGACTCAAATAATGGAGTATCATATATGGATGGAAAGATCTCTGTTTCTAGTTTCCAATTATTTTTTCCTCATTTAATTTAATCAAGTTTTGTGGAAGATATGATTATTTTGGTGAGACTGCCTATTCTAACAATATTGTACAGAATTTACAGTCTAAAGAAGTGTGATGGTTTAAAATATAAAGTCTATATTTTGGATTTAAAATTAATTGGATTTTATTTCCATGTGAATCTACTTTCATTTGCTTCAACTCTCATCAAAATTCATTAATAATTGAATAAGTTATGAACATTTTTGTGAGGGCAGGTCTGAACCCTACCTAGGGTTTGCAGTTTTGGAAAAAATGCAATAAATTTCATTTCAACCATTGGATCCTTATAATAATTGGAAGAGAAGTGTATCACTATGTTTTATTCAATCTCACCAGAGGGATTGGCTTCATTATTCATTTTTTAGAAGTTATTAATGACTGTTCATTACATTAAATTATGGGCTGCCATGGCTATGTTTTCAATGTGATATAGAATGACTAAGAACATGTGTCATATAATTATTGTTTTGGATTATTATTGAAGGTTTGTGAGATGTTTTGTGAATCCTCCTAGCTCTGCATCAGAGGACCACTTCTTTAGAGCCAGGGAAGATTTCCCTATCACCCAAGGACCTCCACTTCTAACAGCCATGATGTCCTCTCTACAAGTAAATTCAAACACGAAAAAGCCCTTTGGAAGAGCAGCAACTGAGACTTTCCCGCTAGTTCTCCACTTATTTTTAACAAACTCCCTGACCACTTCAATATTTGGTCTAGGGCCCATGAACTTACCAACCAGAGTTCATTCCATTAGGGCTATATTATGGTCAATGAGCAAATCTGGAATAGAAATAGAAAACTTACCTCTAACTAGGGACAAGATATTTTGCACTGGAGGGAAAGATGATTTTCCATTAGGTTTTACCCCGAACAGAGAGGTCCAAGGTTTGCGATTTCATCCAATGCCTCCTATGGTCCCCACTCCCCCTTTAGCTTAACACCATTACTATGCACAATTTCTTTAACGTAGAAGAGAGTAGGAGAGCTTATTTGAAAAGAAATATGCCAAGTCATATGTTTTCAATAAGCTATATCATTAAGAAAGGGAGTATGTCACATGCAAGTCAATCTTAAGACATGTCGTCCACATCCAAAGCTTGCTCTTATATGTTCATGAAAGGGTAACGACGAGTCAAAAGAGACAATGGCAAGTGGCATATGAGGAAAAGGCTATTGAACCCCTTGGCCCCACTTACTGTAGAACAAAGGTGAGCCAAATAGAATGAAAGTAAGTATCAAGTAAAGGAATTAGGTGTTTTCACACAAGGAAGAGCACCACACTCCTTGACAAGTTGAATGTTATTATTGTGCAAATTCTTTGATGAAAGTGGAAATAAGGGATATACCCAAAGATATTTCTTGACAGAGTATGATATGTCGATGTTGCTCATGTGTTCATTGCATCCATGTGTAGGAGGAAGATTGTAACTGATACCATAACAATATTCCAAGTTAGATGAACGGGTTGTGTGTTTGTGAGAAGGATTGGTTTCTTTACAAGAGCACAAATCCTTTGCAATGTGTTGGTTATTTTTTTAGAACCAAACTTAATCTCAGTCCTAACCTATGAGCTTTCCATGACCCAATTATCAGCTAGGTTGAGGATTGGCCAACACATAAGTAGAGTAATTACTAGTTTACTTCTTCTCTTCAGGCTCTGTGAGACCCAAGGAGGGTAATCCAATATATACTCATATTTTTCATGCTTGGTCAAGAGTATTTTCTCACACAGATGCACAATTCCATGAAAATCACCTTATCAAAAGCTCAACAAACCTTAGATAGAAGGGTTAATTATTTTAAAGGAGTTCCCCTTCATAATTAGAGTTGGGACATTGTAATTTGAAGTATTTCAAATCATTCTTCATCTTGAATCCTAGGCCCAATTCAATGCTAGCTCAACTGCCCATAAGATAAACTAACAAGATAATCATTGCTTTATCTAAGGCATAAAATAAGTTATAAATGGTAATCAATCTGTAATATAATTTTGATTGAAGATCAAAAATTAGTGGACCATTAGAGTGTCACTTTGTAACATCTAACTCACTATGTCTATAGAATATCACTTCCTTACTAAATTCTATATTCCTTTCTTACAAACTAATGAGCTTGTTTCAACATTTAATCAATTCATTGAATTGAAGCATAAAAGAAATTCACACATTATGTGCAAATGAAAAAAGACAATGAAGCTGTCATTAACAAATTTCATTCATAACTTGGAAGAAAGTACATAGGAAAGCAATATTCTAAAACTAAAATTCTTCTTCAATTTCTGGTATTTCTTTGTAAAACATATTTAAGATTTATACACAGTATAACTTTCATCTTAGACTTGCTTTTGATATATCCACTAGGGTATCTATTTACATTTTATCCTGGTATTAGAGCTTAGTATCTACTATGACCATGTCTAGACTCAAAATTATGAACTCTCTTTTTTCAGCCATCAAATCCCCTTTATATAAACAGGGGAGCAACAAACACCCAACTAAATTACAATTTCAATTTCATTTGAGTTCATTTCAAAAACCTAATTCTAACTAATTTCCTCGAAGCACTCCCTAGGTGGTTTCATACGTAATCATTTTAGAATAGGGGAGGCAAAAAACATGTGCAAAATATTAACCGTCATTGTCACAACATTCATTATTTAAAACAAAAAGGATTTGGTTCATATTCGCTTTGAAGACCATCCACATCAGTATGAAAGAAAAACCACAAAAATATAAAAATAAATACCTCCTATGCAAAAACCGTGGTGTCATCAAAAACTAAAAATACGAGGTGACCCTATTCAAAGTCGTCGGCATCCAAAAATGTCTGACCACTCCTTGTCCTCGATGCAATTGGCAGTATCACCAACATGTCATCATCAGAACTCCCATATGGTACCAGGGAATGTAGGTACTGGCCATAGTCTGAATCGGTATCAACTTCAACATCCGAAGGAGAGTCCAAAAGCATGATAGGAGAGTTGTGCTTACCCAAGCTGGCCCTATGACTTTTCTCCTTCATTCTATCCTTATTCACTAGTAGTGCCAATTCCTTTCCTTTCCATTTGACCACTTCACTTGAAAGGGTCCTATTCCTCAAGCAGTATGTACTCTACACAATTGACTTCTTTTTATGGCCCCTAGCCCTCCTTTTATCCTTTGCAATCTCAGGAAGCCATGGCTTCTTTCTTAGCTATGTCTTCATGATATTCAAACATAATTAGCCAACTGCTTGACCTCCTAACAGGTGGAAATGATGCACTAGCTTTTTCTATTTTCTTTCTAGATCTAGCATAGAGATAATTTAAAAGGTTCTAGAGTAAAGACCCACAAGAGAAGCAACCCAATCCCAACAATTGTAGACAACTCGAGCAATAGAAATCCCAAATAGACCAGAGAACCTAATCTCATACCAATTCTCTCAAGATGAAAACAATAAAACTCTACTTAGGAAATCTCAATCGCCTCTACTACACATACCTTACTTCTTCTGCAATTTGAAAAGATAGTGTGAATAAAACAGTGATCAGCCTGCATTAAATAGAAAATTTGAGCATACAGAATTAATGATTGAGAATTCCCTACATGAGTTAATTGGTAAGTATTTAGTTTAACTATGCATCTAGACCATTCATCTTAGAGCAATTAAAACTTCATCTATGGTGGCCATGAACCTTTTTTTTTACCATTATCAACTTGCCCCTTGAAAATGGCAAGGCTATTTCAAATGCTTCCATGTTCCCCTCTAACTTTGATTAATCATAGGTTATCTAACAATTAGTATGTATCTCAAACTTAATTCATAATTTTCATTAATATCGGTGAAGTACATAAGACTATTTTCTTGGAGAGAAACTTTCTCTATACACTTCATCACTGATTCTCCCCAAGATTTAGGGTACAATTTAGAGATGAGGCTATTCATTGCAATGATTCTATGTCCATTAGATCATCTTACTATAAGACTTTGTCAACGGTTCTCCATTTCTCCAATCACTTTCCTTTTTGATCTATGTGAAAACCCCAGGATCATGCCACATTGTCTTTTTCATTTATGTTCATCACTTGTTTTTGATTTACTTTATCTTCACCTAGCTCCATCAGTGATGTAAACATATCGACGATGTTTTCTAGCCCCTAGTTTTGTGGCTTAACCCTTGGTCACATTCATCCTTCCATCACACATCACTAATTCAAACCTTTCTCTTAAGACTCTATCTGTGACGAGAGATCATGTTGTGTCAGCACCAGATTTGGACACATACAACCTACATTAAACAAACATCACTCGTATGATCATATCACATTAGTGAGAGATAAAACCCTTTAAATGTCCTCCATCGCTTCTCACTAATTCAAAACCCAAGTTCTAAATAAAATCCGCAATGAGCGATGAAGTTATTACATAAGATCTTCATCCATCGCTAATTATCCTCATATGTTTTGCAAGTAATTAGTGATGAGAATATTTACAACTTTGAATGTCCATCGCGTATTGCTAATATGAAACTTTACATTTAAAACATATACTTGATCGAGCTATATACAAGAAATCTCATCACATCGCTCATCGCTATTACAATTTTGAAGGCTCAAAAGCCATTAGTGATGAGTGATATCAAAGGGAAGGCATCAGTCCATCACTCATCTTTAATTCAAAGTGTGAATCAATGAATAAATTAGTGATGAGTGATATAAATATGAAGGTTTTCGGGACATAAGTGGGAAATTTCTAAGCATGTGGTTTTTAGTCTTTTTAAGAAAGGGGGCTTCCCTAGGATGACATGAGAATAGTAGGTTGAAGACTTAAAAACCATGCAATACAATGGATGTAGGAGTTAGGTGATTCAAACCTAGACATAGGAAAGGTTAGTCACATGATGATATTTTACGTTCATGAGAAGATTATTTGTGACCGACAACAAGAAATACCAATAAATGATAGCATAGAACACCCAGTGATTAAAAAGAAAAAAAAATCCTAAATCTCATTTAAGAACCCTACAACAAATGTAACAAATATTTTTAGGTAAAATTTCTTAAGGTTTTAACATGAGCACATTAGAATTTTTCAAAATTTTGAAAGTACCATCAGTGGCTCTTTCTTGGGACATTTGTTCCTTAGTGAACATAGCAAGAATTCAGATCCTCTAGAGGAGCAGACCAAGTTCCTACTCCATTGGGCAACAGAGTCAAAAAGTCATCTCTACCCCAACTACTTTATCTTGAAAATTCAAGCTATATTTGATGGCCCAAGGCCACCAAAAACTATAGGCCTTTAATTACCTCTGTCATAGACAAAGTTTTCATCACACCTCACTAAATCCAATCAAAATACATTACTAGTATATGCTTGATTCAATATGCTAGCATCTCTTAATAACTTAGCAGGTATAGTATTATCAACAGTTTCACAATTACCCTACATCTGAGAATCAAGCATAACCTTAAAATATTGATTATTATGTGGTCATGACTCATAAGTTTTGTCATTCAAAATATTGTAAATTTGAAAACAACTTCCCTTGATGTTTTTCTCATTACCACACTATAAGAAATTTCTATCCAGCTGAAAAAGCTAGCACTCATACTTTGCCATATAGTTGGGATCATCAAGCTCTATCTGATTAGTAGTTTGCATATCAAAGGTGAAACAATAATGAGAACTAATTGAAATATTATGCATATTATGCAAACTATCTCCAAGTGTATGAAAATATATACACATATATAATTGGCACACCCTGTTTCTGTGCCTCAACATTTTGGTGTAGAGAATCATCAAAAATCTCTACCCTATCCTTATTCTTGATCACTTTGATATCCTCTGAACATAAAATGTCAACATCTTCAAAATTCATAGCTTGTTCAAAATTGAGTAATTATGGTTCCAAAAGGTAATCTGATTTCTCTTTGAAGCTAGCATCCATATCCACATGGAAAGATTCTTAACTAGGCTCATCTAACTTAGGACATAGATACTTATCCCAATCTGCATCAAAAATTTCAAAAGCTTGTTTACTCTAGATATACAAGCTTCATGACTATCTGTTGTTCTCAACTTATCAACACAAGTTTTTGAATTTGCATCACCCCAAATATTTTCATGCTCATCATACAATGCATCATTAAAATCAAATGGTTTTTTATTATTACCCAAATTATTACCATGGTGACAAGCTTGTTCATAACTGGAAGTAATATCAGCTACCCATTTTTCATATATTTTATAATAAAGATTATTATCACTATCAAAATCAATGTGAGCATTACACAATATATGAGGGCTACTCATATGTGCGTACTTCTGATATTCAATGGTTAGAAAACTTGAAATTTGATCACTATTCAACAAACCACAATCCTAGTCAATTATGTCAACCATTTCTTCCTCTTTTTCTCTAGTAGAAAAACATTCCTTACCAAGTTGTAACTCAGGACAAACCAAGATATTACCACTATCAAAATATGGAAACTTCATAGACTGGGTTTCATCATTGAATTGACCACTTATATCTTCTTGAAAGTAAAGAGAAGCATTATCACTATTTTGAGCATCATTGGTTAACATGGAAACACTCTTAACCTCTTCCTTCTCAAGAATGCACTTTCCTATATTTAAAACTGAAGAAATTTGATCATTTATATCCACACATCTACTGCTTTCATCAACATGTTTATCCACAATTGAAGACAACAAATCTTGCACATATTCATTCCTTATTTTTTCCATATTGTCTAAACATGTGTAAGCCATTTGCATATTCAAAATATCAAAATCTTTAATCAGTGCACTAGATCCCTCCTCAAAAGCTTCAAAATA
>VDFB02271358.1:462551435-462614542 GCA_007258455.2 Sequoia sempervirens
ATTAATGTGATTGTTTGTTTCTTCCATGCAAGTTTGAAATAGGGTTCACATTGAAAATGTCAATACGTTTCCTTATGAGTTAGAGGACATATCTCAAGAATTTATTTTGAAGCAATGTGATCAACATCTCTCACCAAAATCTAGCAATGGTCCTTCCCAAGACATATTGACATCCTTTGACCTCATGGTTGTAGATGCTAAAGAAATCCTCTTCTCGACATTTGATCCAAGTCCACTCAAAGATCAAGAGGATATTGAGCTAGTTCCCATGCCTAATGAAGATATCCAAGAAACCTTTATAAGAAATCCATCCTTTGAAACTAAATTATGTCAATAACTTGATCCAAAACATGTCGAAAGCAATTCCGAAATCATTCAAGATCAAGAAATTATCTCCAAGATACTACAATTATCTAATGGACACTCTCCTATCTATACTAGATGTCACAAATGATGATCACATCCACATAGCACATACTCCTCCATCTACCCATGAGATGCTTTATGTGGATGGACACATAGATGATCTTCATTCACAACATGATTCCTTTACTTCTAACATTATTATGCAAAAAGAGCAAGTTATTGATTCCTATAGTCAAACTGACTCATCAACATCAGGATTAGATATATCCCAAATTCAAATTGGGGACATCATGTATGAAGATATCCAACATTATCCACTCAAAGAAACAAGTGAGATAGAACAGGATATTCTAGAGTCAGCAGAGCAACAAATGGAAATAATGTCATCTATATTGGTCATTTATTAGAGAATGCATTCTAAACAAGAGCTCTTAGAACAGGTAGAATCAAAGCACGAAGACAATATTTCCACAGTATTGGTGGCAACTTTGTCTCAAGCAAATATCAACATAGGGAGCACAAAGAATCCTTATGATGAAACCAATGCCAATACTACAACCAGCCACATCACAAATCTTCATCCACCCATCAACCCATCCATGAATTGGTACCAACATCAAAAGAAGAAGAACATTATCAAAGAAAATAAGTAGTGAATCATAAGGGAGAAATCAAATATACATGGATACCAAAAAATACAAAGAAAGATTATCCCTATCAAACTCCATTAGTCAAAGAAACTATGGGGAAAAATAAAAAAGGGAAAAGTATCCATCAAAGACATCTACAAAAGCAAAAGTAGGATTTTCAAGAGACGTACAAAGTGTATCAAGCAATTGGTCCTAATTTCATGTGCACTTTCTGTTAGAAACCAAATGAAGAATAAAAACATAAACATAAATCAAGCATGAAACAAGAACACAATCACAACATAGTGATTTACCCTAGAAAATGCCAAATCAGGGAAAAACCAGCAATGGAGATCTTCATATTAACCCTCAACCCCAATTGAGCTAAGCCTAGAGGCTTCAACCAACCACACATACAATGGAGTCACCAAGCCATTATATAGAATTTCATACATGCAAAACCATGGGCTGAAAACCACTTATGGTCAATCCACTAACTCTAACCCAAGAGCTAGTTTAACTCAATAATCCCCCCTTTAAACTTGGTCTTGGGGTTAGCACCAAACCCCCCTTCCACAAGCACATATAATACCTCTCCTTTTAGGGATCGAGCAAGCCATACTAGGTCTTACAGCCATGAACCCATATACATGAAAAAAAAATTTACATACAACTCCATTAAAAATTTTTTTGCAAACACTTTAACAGGCAACATGCCTATAGCAACAACCACGACCAATCATGCACAGACTTTCTCAACTTTTTGTCTTGACAAAATTGAGAGAAATCCAACTTTATCTTGAAAGCAAAACAAGACCTCCATCACAACTAGAATGAACGCATTCACCGCATTGCTTCGTTAATATTCTAACTACATGCATGTTCAAACTTCTCCCATTATACATTGTTCATCAATGCATACGTTAGATTTCTCAATACTTCTCCAAGGCTCAATCCTCAGTTGGTTACTTCAAACTTCCTCAAGCTTGTCAAGCTAAGAAATATTCATAGAAGAAATACCCAGAACCTTAAACACTAGGAAATATTACATGCATCAACATGCAAGCACATGCAAGCCACATGTGATCCCATGCAAGTACATGCAACTCACAAACCTGCACATGCAAGAAAAAAGAAAATCCCAGAACCTTTCTCTGATATCACTTGTTAGGAACCAAATGAAGAATAAAAACATAAAAATAAATCAAGCATGAAACAAGAACACAATCAAAACACAGTGATTTACCCTGGAAAACCCCAAACCGGGGAAAAACCAGCGATGGAGATCTTCATATTAACCCTCAGCCCCTACCGGGCTAAGCCTAGAGGCTTCAACCAGCCACACATACAATGGAGTCACCAAGCCATTATATAGACTTTCATACATGCAAAACCATGGGCTCAAAACCACTTATGGTCAATCCACTAACTCTAACCCAAGAGCTAGTTTAAATCAACACTTTCGTATCCACCCATCATTGCTCATCTTCCCAAGTTTGGAGAGTCAAAGGTTCCAAACTGTCAACCAATCCATATCTTATCTATAAACACACTCCATCGATGCCTCCACACATGATATCCAATTCTCACATTGACTATGTATTGGAAATGACCTTTCATCATAAGGATTCAGAAGGAACTCTATCACGATGTGCGCACAAAGACAGAGTTAACTCTGATATCAGTAGAGCAAATCGAGAATCTCAAAAGTTGCATTAAAGTGCATGTATCTTATCAAAGAAAATTCTTTAGGAAGGATATCGATGGCACATTATGACAGAAGCATCTACATCGACACCACCAAGTGAGTCAACATGAGCTTAAAATCTTTCAGGAAAATAAAAAAAAATAATAAAAATCCAAAAAAATCAAAAAAAGGATTGAAAACAGTAAAGAAATTTTTTTACCTCTACTGAAAACCACTATGGTGGCGCTTTGGATAGGTACCATGATGAAAACCTAGCAAACATGCATCATGTGTAGAATCGAGCATTTGCATGTGCCAGTTCAAGTGAAAGCATCTCATCCCATCCATAATAAATCCATTCATCGATAAACCATTTACCAAATCCATTTTCATCCATCTGCATCCATAGTCCAAGTTACTTTGATCTTAAAAAATTTTGGTGCACGCTTTACACTTTCTTATGGTAAACATCTTGACATGGTTCATTTTCATTGATCCTATCTTACCCATCATTATCTAAGCCATGGAGCACTATCCAAATGAGCATTCTTTATTTGAACACCTTATCTTATCACAAGATAATCCTTGGCATCCTTTGCATGCTTACCATATATGTTCATCCACACACCTATCCAAGCATCCATCTATTCCATTCCAAACATTCCTAGACACTGGGGGAAAATATTTACATCTTGCTTTGGGAATAAATCTTGATCTATATCCTCCAACTTATGAGGTGATCCAAACATTGGAAAAACATGAAATAAAATTGGTCAAGCATTTGAGAGAAAAAAATCCAAACCACTAGCCCATGGAATATTTTGACGAGAAAATGTTCCTTATCAAGCTTCATCTTTCATCAAACATCAATCCAAATAGTCAATATCAGTCACATCTAATTTGCATGTCAACATCACATCAAATCATGTAAACAAATTTTGTTCCAAAATCAATCTTCAAAATACTAATCAATCAAATCCAATCAATCCATCATCATCTTGGGAGATCCTTCCCAATCCTTGTGTTACTTAACACTATCCTTGCATTGTTGTGCATCCTCAACAATGTTATCATCATCAATCCTGATCAATCAAAATCCAATTAATCCATCATCATTTCAGGATATCCTTCCTAGTCCTTGTGTTGCTTAACACTATCCTTGCATTGTTGTGCATCCTCAACAATGTTATCATCATCAATCCATCAATCAAATCAATCAACGCTAGCTTGGTTTTCAACAAAATCCTAAATAGAGCACTCAATATCATCACACATATCCATATCCAAACAAACGCGAAATCCAAAACATCAGAAAATAGAAAAATCCAAAACACTCAAAAAATCATAAAAATATCAAAAACATGGCATCCAAACTATGTCATCTTTGAGCTTAAATGTATGCAAGGCTAATCTTTTATCAGCCCTTGAGACATCAAAATCCAAAAATATTCAAAAAACACAAAATCCAAAAACATTCATAAAATCTCATAAAACCCTAAAACATTCAAAAAATCAAAAATAAAAATATTTGTAAAATCTTGAAAATACCAAAAACAACCTCAAAACATTCCAAAACTGTCAGAAACATCTAGATATTTGAAAAAATCTATCTGTTCCATTTTACTTTCACCCGCAATAATCTCATCCATAATAAACAAATTTGCCACCCCCACCTCTTTTGGCAACACAAATAGAAACAATCACAACAATTAGCAAAAGCAAACTTCAAACACAAATTAAAATTGAAACAAAACCTTTTAAAATGTGAAATCAAACTCTTCATCATTCAAGAACATGTCAATCTAATTTCATGCTCTAACAAACTAATAACTTGCCACCATCCACTAACATGTCCTAGGATGTATCCTTCCTACAATGGGAATTCATTCTTTGAAAACACTTTGATAAACAAACAGTATGTCACTATCCACTAAATAACATGTCCTAGGATGTATCCTTCCTACAATGGGAATTATCTATTAGCAATCGTTTCAGTTCTTATCCTAAACAAAACAAATCCCTTTGGCTAGAGGTATGAAGAACATTTACTTGTTTGTTTGCTTGATCTTTTCTTTTAGATTTATCTTATTATGCTCATTCCAATGACCTCTCAATGATGTCTTAATCAAAATGATTTAGAGAGAAAGGAATGGGGCATTGATCATTATCTTTTGTCTAATGTGCTTGTTGGATGTTCTGTAATATAACTTGGAAAATACTGCTTTGTTAGGTACATCCTAGCAAAGTTTTCATATGTCAGGTGTGAACAAGAATACTCCTATCTATTTTTCAAGTCAAATTCCATCACACTAATTACAATGCCATCTTGTTCCTTTATACCTGATGCATCGTGGTCATGTGTGTTATCAAACATAAGGTAAGTATCCTTTGAAAGCTCCTAACTCTATAAGCACATCATCATCAACTGCTTTCATCATCATCTTTCATAAGTTGGCTTGTTGAATCCTTCTTGTAATTATTCCTATTTTCCCAGCTAACATCATACCAAAAATAGTTAATCATCATTGCTGCATCCATCTGTATCCACAAATAATCAACATACATAGATCTGCCAATCATAAAGTATATCACATCATCCATCTCTATCCATCTCATTTGCATCATCATCAAATTCATCCATACATCCATTTGAACTTTCTTTTTATCACGATCGAATTCTAAAAATCAAATCTTTTTGCTTGGATTCTCTTCAAGGGGAAATGTACCAATGTAATTTTTCATTGGGAATCTAAATTTTTTTAATTTTGATCAAGAAGCTATTCTTTGAACCAACTAAAAGTACATTGTTAAAGAGGGCTAAATGCATATAATTTAAATTATCCCAACTAATTTTAATTGATTAACTCTTAGGTCATTCCATTAAATTTAAATTAATATTTATTTGATTTTAGTCTAACATCATTCCTTTCATTAAATAAATAAACATTTATTTAATCCAAATCTAAAACCATTTTCTTCTCATTTTGATTTATTTTAATCCTAAATCTACCCAAGTCAAAATCAATTTGAACTTTCATTAAATTAATCAAATCTTGATTAATTTAATCCTAACTATATTCTAGATTTTGCCACTTGCACATTAGAAATACATGTTCGATTTTATTAAAATCTTTATTTATTTTCAACTTGGCATCTTTGGGGAATATTCTCCAAGTTTGAAATGTCCCCCCAAATTGACATATACATCCAACAAAGCATTTAAGAGCTCTTACATGTCTCTTGCAAAGGTCAAACTTAGCATTTAACTCATCTTTTCATCAAATTCAAAATTTGAATCTCTCCCTCTTTGTCACATTGACCAAAATGTGCTCATTCCTCAACCTCTCACATGTTGACAAGTGGCATCTTGTCATTGGTAGATCTTTAGTCCCACATCATCCATGTTTGGCATTATTCCATCCTTCTTGGTTATAAATAGAGGCCTCCTCTATTATATTACACCTCCACAATCTTAGTATCTATCTCCACAAGTTTCTCATCTTGATGCACAATCTCAAGCACTCGTTATCTTGCATCTTCATATCTTGAGCTTATCAAAAAGGGCTTGGAAAAGGGCTATTTTCAACATCAAAATAGCACCAATCCCCCCATGAGATGATAGTTTTATCCATTTTAGATAAGTTTACATTTTTATGCTTTCTTTGTATGCTTTTTATCATGTTTCATTGTCTTAATGTGATTAAGAATTTCATAGGGAGTTTGATTATTGTTTTGCTAACTTGAATAATTATATGTTGTGTTGTTTATGTTAGCATGAGGAAAAAATATTTCTCACTTTCTATAGTATATCAATTGATTAGCATCATCATCCTAGGACTATGATTATATCCATGGAAGCTATCTAAACTAAGTTATATCATCTATGACTGGTAACCAATATGATATATATCTTTCCACTGTATGATGCAATGTGGTCATCCCAACATACCAGTAGAATATTGGATCCTCCTCATCAATGTATTAATGAGCTATCACTAGTTTGAGCATAGCTATGTGCTGCCAAGCCCAAATCTGTAGAAGTGTGATTCCAATAGTAATGTTGGCAATGTCTCTATACACCACCTAGTGCATGTCATAGTACAAAGTAGCAAGGATTCTTGTTCCCAAAGCATAGAAACAAACACCTTCCATGATCCTCTATAAATTACTAAGCCCCATCTCGGGCTGAATAATCTACTCCTCCTATTGGGCATAAGGACTCTCATAATGAGCCCTCCAATAACCAATGTGATATCACTCAAGACTCCAATGGATCATCGCAAATATTTTTGTCCTCCCTCTAGTAGAAGATCCTTCACTCCCAAAATGTCATACATGGCCTCCAATCCAAGGTCTACATTATAGATAATCCTCTCACCATGGATTGGTACCCTAAGTACCCTCTAGATGTCCTCCCAAGTAATTGTAGCCTACCTCACCTGTGGGAAGGTGGTATGATGAGGTATCAAAGTTCCACTACTCTATAAGGATGGTCGTTATTTCCAAGTGATTATGGATCTCTAACATGTAAGAAATATGAGAGTCCAACAATGTCAACAAACATAATGTCAAACTCTCCCAACTCGACTATCTACTCTAAAATTTGTGGTCTCCTCTCTTGAGAAAGTAGCAAATGAAAGACCTCATGCACACATGACATGAACAACATCAATATGCTAGAAATTTGGAAAAATTATGTCATAACCCTAGCAACTGTAGAATCGAGACTTTATTACAGAGGTGTTGCACTATCAACTTCGCATAAGTGTCGCTATTTTGCAATAGCATTAAACCAAAATGAAAAGGTGCTACTATAAATGCATATTCATCTCCATAATGAAAAAGTGGACCTCCACAACTCATGTAGAAGAATCACTATATTTTATGCAACTATTTTAGTAAAATCAAAAGCATTAATGTATTTCAAAACTCCAACACCTATTCCTAGGAGCGACACTAAATGCAAAGGCATCACTATATTCTGCAAAGGTGTCACATCAGGTTTCAAAATTGTCAACCAAACAGAGATTCCTTTGTTTTCCCTAATCTATCCTACATTTTTATACATGGAAAAGTGTGCAAGGAAATTTTTTAGGGTACATATCGGTGGTCCTATGTCCATAGGTTGTTAAAACTTATGGACTCAATCTATGCAATGTGGGGGAAGTACACAATATGCCATTCTGGAAGGTGTTCTAGAGGAACTCTTGCAGAATCTCTCTAATCTCTCTCAAATTATCAAAGCAAAGTGTGTAAATGAGCTTCAAATAGACCAAAATTCATATATATGCATTGCCAAACCTTGTTTTTTAGCCCCGTATCTCCATTTTCAATATTTTTAGCCTGCTATGGTCATTCTATTAGCGTCCTAAGAATTTTTCTTCATCCTATTTGTAGTCGAACCACTCCCATAGATTTTTCATGAGCTCGACCCAAAAGAAATTTTTTCACTCAATCTCCTGAAGGGGTAGCAAACCAACATTCTATCATTCATTAGGGCCCAATGGGGCATCTGAAAAATTAGAGAAATTTTAAATTTTTGATCTGAGCATCATTAACCTAAGTAGTATCAGTTCTTCAAAGCAACGCAATAGGTACCTCACTTCAAAGAGGGGAAAAATGTACACACCTAAAAATGTCCAAATTATATTGCAGATCAAGATTCGATTACTAACACCATTTCTATCCTAATTCACCCATTTTCATCCATTTAATTATATAATTTCAATTATTTGATTAAATTCACCATTTTATTTTGTTAACAAAATAATTAATTCTATTTGACTAATTTTCCCCTTTCATACTAATTTTCATCTCATTTGATTAAATAATGAAAATTACTTAATTAAATCTCCAAATTTGAGATAAGAAGTATTACATGGATGAGTCCTTTTTATGCATAGAGATTAGATTGAAAATCTAAATAGCCTCTAAAATTAAAAATAATTAACCAATTTGCCTAATGTAGAGGCTATTAAGAAAGCTTCATAGGTGAATATATAGCCTACAAAAAGTGAGCTAATCCAACTAATCGTGCTTGAACAATGGAAAGAGCTACCGTTTATCCCTCCATTGAACTAAATTAGCCAAAGGTGTACGTTCATTACCAATGGGGTTTACTATTTCATAATACAAGAATATTTTCTAAGATCATAGAGAAGCAATTATTATTTAATACAGCTATTTGCGCAAGTGTTCTACAATTTTTAAACAACTGCCTTTTGTATAAAAAATGTATAAATTGATTATAGGAGACTCCATTGGCACGGGATGCTGCATTAATCCAAGTAATCCACAAACAATGAAAATCTCTCTTCCGCTTAATTCTATCTTGGTGGGCGAAACTAAGGCTTTCATCTTCTGTTGATTAGTAGTCCTAAAAAGTTTTGAATGGGCTCCCGAGAGCTAATACAATGCAGAATATTTTTTCGACATTTTTTAGCTATATATCCACGTTTAACTCTGGTCATTGAATTTGATTCTCATTTGAATAAATAAACCAAATTATTTAATTAAATGTCCTAAATCCTAATTTGATTAAATTATTTCTAATTTTGAAGTAAATATCTAAATTCCCTCAACTTGCACAATAAATAGTTTCTTAATTATTTAATTGACTAATTTCTTCTAACTCCTCCAATCCTTAAAAGAATATTCACATATAATATTCCTTCAATTTAAATTTAAATATTTTCCTCCACATGGAAATATCTCCCACATGCTCCTAAAATCATGGGATTGTATTTGTATCAATTAATTTGAGCCCTTGATTAATACCATCGATCCATGTCATTGAGTAATCTCATCGTTTTATTTGATCATTGATCCATGCCATCTTCTCTCTTTCATTTCTATATTTTTATTAGCCAATATGATCTTAGCCATTGATTTCTTCTAAAAGTATACAAATAGTATTCATTTTACATGAATTTGTATTCACAAGCATTTGACCAACTACACTTTACTGAGTTTTACATCCATCTTTGAGATCAATTACCCTTTTCTGAATCATCGTTGCTATCAATCCATCAATTTCATCATGCTTTGCTTCATTCAACATGGATTAAGCTTGAGACTCAGGACTCCACATCAGATCCAACACTAATCCCCCCAATGGGATGAGTTTTTTTCCTTAATTAGGCTTTTAAATTGGATTATCTTTGATATTTTATGTTTTCCTTAAGCTTTTTATTATTATTTACAAGAATTTCATTGGAATATGGCTTAGTTAGATCAATTGCTTTATTTCTTAGTTGATTCCTAGCCTAGTTTATCTTTCTAATGTTCCATCAATGAATGTTAGACCTTAACAATAAAATACAATAACTTCTAAATTGTTTTGTTATCACTCCTTCATGGTTTGATGCATTTATTCATTCTAAATGATAAGATCCCTTCTTTGGTGTTTCTCTTCACTACATGGAATTTTTAGCTCTATGGATATGTTCATTCCAACTCATGGTGGTACAATATTATGTACAATTATATTCCAACTATGGTATCAACATGATAGTATCTATCATGGTTGTCCTTACCTATACACTTGGGAGGAAAGGATAACTAATTTCAATGGAGTGCATCACTTTTGAGGATCCCCTCTTCCCTTTATTTTCCTTAAAATATGAGCATAACAATTATTCTAACATTTTAAGGGGGGCGTATCACCATATCCATTTTTATATATCCACACATTGACATCTTGTAAGATTTGACTTATTGACATGACCCTTGGTGATGTTCTTCATAATTCCCTCTAAGGTGTGATTATCAATTCAACCCCTATAACACTAAAATTTTATGTGCTCCCTGAGGTATGATTATCAATTCATCTCTTGTTGTATTAAAAATTTATTCACTCTCTCAGGTGTGATTATAAAACCATATTATTAGGTAGGTAACATAAAGGAGCTTGATAGCCTATGATTTTTTTTTATTTTACATGGCCACCTAACTTCACATAACTTTCTTCCTTGTAATCTATGGGGGTCTTTTAATGTGCTTGACCTTTGTTTGGATAGAATATTCTTAGAATTTATATATGCATTTGAGAATTTGAGAGATGACATTTAGTAATTGATACAACCTTACATACCAGGGTCTGCTTACCTTGCAAACTCAAATATTTAGTATTTACTAATATTGTTGTTATATGTTCCATGGGAAATTTATGTTTTCTTTATGTGTGTATCATGTTTTATTTGTGTATTCCTTGTATACATCACATTTTTCTTATGTGTTCTTTATGTATCTTTGTATGTGTGCAATTCTTGTTGTAGACCTTATGCATGATTGATTTTTCCTTTTCTTTTGTGTGATATATCTAATTTATATTTATATTAACTTTGTGGATTGATAGGATCCTAAGTTGAGGGCTAGTGCGTCTCTCAGCTTGGTATCATATTGTCCCTTCAATTGTTTGATCAATAAATCTATTCCTTTAGTTTGAGTATGCATGTA
This sequence comes from Sequoia sempervirens, assembly GCA_007258455.2. Taxonomy (NCBI): domain Eukaryota; kingdom Viridiplantae; phylum Streptophyta; class Pinopsida; order Cupressales; family Cupressaceae; genus Sequoia; species Sequoia sempervirens. The sequence goes on from VDFB02271358.1 coordinate 462,562,575, forward strand.
AGATCATACACTCATTAAAGTTGGGGCTAAATATGGCATCATAAATTGTCATCCTTGACAATTTCACATAATATTGACACCATATTTTTCCTATAGAACTATTTATATTAATAATTTGTTTGTTTTGGTGATAAATTTATAAAATACATTAAAATATCTAATAATGTCATGAAATTTGGGCTAAAAACACATAGACTAGGGTAAAGGTTCCCTCTACTCCTAAAGGTGTTCTATTCAAATAATTATCATTTTGAGTGTCAATATTGAGTATTTTTAAATGACCTCAAGTTGGCCTATATTCAAAAAGATCAATTAGGATGCATTTATAAACAAATTTTCCCTTGAATTTGAAAAACTAGGCACTATTATGATGAATTATACACTACTATCCTTTTATTATGAAGATGTATGTCAGATATCCTCTTCATGTTAGCTACAACAATCTATTTTTTTATGTGAACTAACATCTTCTACATATTCAAATCAATTCGATCGTCCACCAATCACCCTTTTGTGGAAAATTATGGTGTGAAAATCACTTTGACACAAGTTTCATAACTAATATAATATTATCAATTATGATTTTTGTCTCATAGTAAATTATTGTTTATTTTTTCTCTACCCAACCTAGGTTAAGCACTCTTTATGAGCACTATTTACTGTTATGGAGATGGAAACTCATAAATTTGGGTGTGACAAAGAAAAAGTCCTATACAACACAACCCTTTACCTCCATTTCATGTGTGTAGACTAAATCTAAAAGTTTCATCAATGGTTACGAGTTGCAGAAAAGTGTAGAGTAGATATATTCCTTCAAGACCTTGCCTCAAGCACTTAGAAACCCTCATTTTTTGACAAGGGATCCCTTGGACTTATCCCTCAATTTAAGCTATAATTTTATGTATAGGTTCCTATCTTTCAATATCTTCTAGATCTGTGTTTTTCTATAATTTTTCACCTTTTTATATGCAATAAATTGTATTTTAATATATAAGGTTTATGTAAAATAAATTAAGAAAATAAAACATCAAATCTACCCTCTTTGCAATAGAAAGGAACCAAGCCCTATAAAATTGGCTTACCCTTCAAGTTGTTAGCTAGTCATCAAGTTATAACTTGTACGTGTTAGTATATTAAGTCCTAAAGATGGAAAGTTAGATTTGTGTTAATTTACTTTTTTTATCTTAGATATTTTTCTCACTTAAACCCTATAATGAATATAAGAGGAGAAAATGATGTAAGGAGAAGAATAGATTACCATAGATAACATACAAGTTGAGACAAACACTATAGAGATGAAACTATCACTAAAATATAAACCTAAACTAGTTGGTCAAGGGGGATAATATAAAATTTGAAGGTTTTAAAATTTTGGATAAGTGAGGAATCATGTGTGCATCACAAACTATGAAGGATCAAGTATAAAATCTGACAATACTTAGAGAATAAAATATTACCTAAATTATTTGTGAAGAAATGCATGGAATTAATATTTTAAAGCATTCAAATGATTCAAATACTTGCAATTCACTTGATAGATAAGTATTCCCATAAGAAAAAATACAACGAAAATTTGAATCTATTGTCTAAATATTGAAAATATTTTTTTTGAGTTTATTGTTTACAAAATAAATTGAATCTCTTTACTCTTTGCAGATTTCAAAAAAATATGAATGCACTTGAGCAATAAAAAATTCAAATAATTTAATACTCAATCAGATTATAGAATATTATGTGTAAATAAAAAAATTGTAGTTGTAGGAGACATCATGTTCACAAAAAAATGAGATGGTGAAAGGGGGTCTAAGGCTAATGGGTAACCTAAACCACACATTCCACCATCAATATTGGGCAGAACAAAAATAATCAAGAGAAAATATTTGGATATTGTCCATAAGGAAGATTAAAAATATTTGGTTAGAGTTTTGGTCCCCTTTTTCCTATTGGATAGATTGATGTGATGCGGATGTAATATGATATTGATAAAATAGTAACAATAATATGAAAGAGACAAATAATCATAGAATCTAGAAGATACAAAACATAAGTGTAAAGATATAAATCAGAGTTGAAAAGTTTAGAGAGGAGAGAACCTAAAATAAATGTGGTATGTAGAATTGGATGGACTAGGGCAAGGGTTCTCTAATCTAAATGTGAGTATTTTTAGGGTTTGAAAAATTGTACATGAGCATCATAACTTGTAGGTTATTTTTTTCTTGAGGTCAGGTTTCAAAGTCTGATAATTTATGAATAATCAAATTTCCCTAATTTTATGAGTTAAGATGCTTGAATGCTTATCTTAGGGTTTTAAACTCTTGAGATCTCTAGTTCACATGAATCCACTTCAAACCTATAACCAACAAGAAGGATGATGAGGGAAGGGTTTTTCCTTATAAGGGGTTGTCTTAATAAAACCCTATTTTGGTATTTCCACCTCCACAAACGACAATGATGAAAATCATATAAATCATGTGATCTATGTAGAGTAGAAGAAAATGGATAAAATGAATGATAAATGGTAATATTGTAGCTTACAACTTAGATCTAATTTCAATGTTAGATTGAAGTCAATTAGCTCATCACATCAAAGGAGAAATTGAAGGTTTATTGAAGATCTTCCAAGTGTTAGTGCTCATAACAATAATAAGCATAAAACATGAAATATCTTACTATTAATAAATATTATCTTTATAATGAATTGTACATATGACTTTGGCTAATAGATTTTTGTAGAAATCCTACTTATTTTTATTTTGAAATATCCTCAATTATGTTTTCAATTTTATTTGAGAGATCTAAATTTAATTAAGTAGAATTAGATGTTCAAATGGAAGGGAAGAATTATGTTTATCTAAGGTTCAAAATATTTCACATTAAGGTCCTTATGACAATTTGACAAATGATTTTGAATTTATAGTTGTATTAAGGCTGATAATAAATTTTAAGTTTTTTGACCTAATTAGGAAGGACAAGGGTGATGGCACCATAGTCTAGCCCTGATTTTGAGATCTTCATAAATTAAGTAGTTGATTTAATTTCCCAAATTCAAGTCAATTTCTTGAAAAAGACAATAAAATAGACAAATAGTAAGCATAGTTAAAGACATGCACTTAAGAGGGGGCCAAACATAGTTTGAAATTGTGAAGAGTGACAATTCATGATGCTAGATCTTTGTATACTTTTACAAAGAAAAAAAATCTCCACAAACAACGAGGTTGTACATTATGGGAATTTATTTTTTGTTATTTGAACAAATAATGGCTGAGATCTCTCTAAATATTGAAGGTAACCAAACAATCCAAAGCAACATAAGAGCTCAAAATATATTCTTCAAGGGCCACTGGTGGTGATCATCACCCAACCAAGTGCTAGAAATCTAGCCACCCCCAAACTAGGAGGTGACCATAAGAACTGGGTATACAAATAACCAACCAAAATATATAATTAGGTAGCACATACACACATACACAAATATAATGCTCTTCCAAAATTGATCACACACACTCAAAAATTATTTCAAATAATCCTAAAGGGGGGAAAAGAGTGGACAACTCTCCATATGGTGAGACACAAATTAACACAACTTATAACATTTCTCCATTTTCATAAGACAACTCCATATTTTTGTACAATAATCTTAATTTCAATGCAACACATGGGTACTCATACCCTTAAGCCCCTCCTTATCTAAGGATTAATATGATCACCATATAGGTTGTTAACTCTATCAACCCTCAAAACTAGGGATGTTCTTCCCATAGGGGTGAGCAGATCCCATACACCCAACCTAATGAAAACATTCAAAAAATAAGAAAACAACATCAATATTAAAACACAACTTACAAAATTTTATTTAGCACACCGATACAAAAAAGAATGAAGCATAAAAGCAAGGAACATGATGCTTAAATTTAGAAGAAAAATTCTAATGGTGATGTGAATTAAAAATGATCCCAAAAGCTCCAATTTATTCTCCAAAATCATCACTTCCTAACTCAAAGAAAGGATAAAAATCCACCAAGTATAACAAAATAACTTGAAAAAATAACCCTTTTTTTTTGCAAAAGATAAAAATGGGGATTCAAGATTTGAAATTTTTGAATGAGGGAGTGATACTTGTCACTCTATCATTCACCTCTCGATCAAATCCCATTGAGAGAAAGGGGTGCACTAAGGCACTCTACCTCAAAATTATCCTCTCACAAATGATATTTTAGAGGAAAAATCATTCCCTCTCTTCCCAAAATATCCAAAATCTATCACACCTCTTAATGAGAAATCAAGAGGGGTCATATATTGGATATACTCTAGGACATGGACTTAATTAGGTACCCGACCCATAGGAAATCACCCTAGGTGTTAAAATTTTTACTATATGCTCAAATGAAATAATTTTTCACCCCAATAAAAACCCACAAAGTTTCAATTTGAAATTCAAGGATTGAAAATTCAAAAAAACCCCAAAACTCCACTTAGTGACCTTTCTAGTCTTAAAACCTTAACAATATTAACAATCACCCAAAATCATATCAATAACTAAATATAATAAGAATTATATTGTAGTCCATCTAAATGGACTATATTCAAGTTTCATTTGATCAAAGTGTATAGCTGAAAAAACTAGATTAAATCACACATGACATCATATTATCAAAATAACAAAGCATTTTCAATTATTCCCAATTTTAAAATTTAATATGATTTCTAAGATTGATATTCATTAAATTTGCATAAAACATTCATCCATTAATCAGAAAAAAAAAAGCTTAGGCTTTCATATCATGGTTCTATGAACTCTAATTAAATTAGGTTATCTTAATACCATCATTTATCATTCCATCAAAATTAGAAATTCACCATCAAGCATTTGAGTATTTGAACATAATCCATCTCTTATAAGCATGTAGTTTCTTGAACATGTATCCATATTGAAAGAATGTAAAACATCAAAATCATCACAACATGATAATAATAAGTTTCATAAGGTGTCAACATAATGAAAGCAAAAATAGTCTACATAATAGGTCTATCATAAGAGTAGGCATCCAAATATTTGTGTGTGTGTGTATACACATATCTATATAGAAATATATATGTATGTAAGTATGTATGTATGTATGTATGTATGTATGTATGTATGCATATGTATACGTATATGTATATGTATTCATATATATTCCTTGTTGTGTTATACTTGTGTTTTTCTTTGCATATATATCATCACTATATTTTCTTTTCTCACCTTTCCCCACCTTTCTATTTAAATTTTCTCTAATAGATAGCTATATTCTAATTATACTTGCTAGAGTTGTATGTCTCCAATTAGAGCTAATATTATCATCTACCCCAACAATGTTTTTCTAAAGTTGATTGCTCCCTCTTTGTTGTTTTGGACTTGCCTTAACCAACATTGATATTTTACTAGAGAGTTCCTACAATTGGCCCCTTGGTTAAATCTATTTTCATCCATGAGTCCTTTCCTTTCCTTCTTCACTAATGTTTCGGGGTTCCTTATATTGGCATGTCTTCCAATAATCTTCTATATTCTTGCACCTTTGTTTTGCTAGCTCCCACTACCTTTCTAATAATTCAGATTCAAACCTTCAAGGAAAAATTTAACATTAGTACTATGTGTGGAAGTCGACCTACACTTTTAACCATAAATTTTATTTCTCTTTTCGTGAAAATTAAAAAATTCCTTCCTAGCATTCTTTTTTCCCAATCTTAGAATCCCACCATTTATACGTCATGACATTCTATTACATTATGAAGCAAGTTCATATCATTAAGTGACTTATTTTAAATTTTCCCTCTACATAATGAAGCAATATTATTTTTTCTTTCCTTAATAGGTTGTATTACAAAGAACCTATTGCACATATTTTGGGTATTATCCTTGTTAGCATCGCTTACTTTCCTCAATACCTTGACCTCTATATTCCTAATTAACAATCATTTCTTTCTCATAAGAGTTTGGATTTAACTATCCCACTTAGCTCAAGTCCCAAAGAATTTGATAACCTCAAGTCTTGATGGAATTTTCTCTATGATCATACCTAAAGGGTATTCAATATAATAGAACCAAAAACTCCACTACCTTAGCAATATTTTGAGTTTCCATTTCAATATTCCCTTTGATGTTATGTATGTAATATCCATGATGCCAAATCCCCATTAGCATTGAGTATGTTGAAACTCTAGCCCCAACTTAATTTCTAAGAAAATCATGGGCTTTCAAAATTTCCTCTTCTCAACACTACTCTAGATGATGATAGGCCAAATATTTCTTATTTAATCCTTCATATATACTTAGTAGACTAGGAGAGGTTTAGACTCATATAAGCTATCATGATTGAATATCACAACATAAACATATTATAGGCAACCTAAAACAATGAATATTGTTAAGGAATCATTTCATGTATGGCTACACCTTGCATGTGTGTAAGAAATGTTAACTAGATATTTCAAAACTACCATGTTGGAGTGCATATGTAAATTTGTATTTATCAACTTAATTTGAATTTTTACAAGTAGATAGCAGGTCTATGTCTTATTGATATATCTTGGGGCTAATCACACCTTGAGCATGGTTATTTTTTTAGTCACAATTATCATAATATGTTAGACATCGTATTAATGAAGCCTTGTGGAAATACCCTTTTGGGTTTAGGTAAACCCAGATATGATGGTGAGTCAGACCACTTGGAAGAATCACCTCATTAATGATAATATTTTTAATGATTCCTACCCATCATCTACAATAACATTGAGCCCTAGGTTTTGGTCAAAGTCTCTAAGCTTTATGACATTACATGTTTGAGACCTAGCATATACTAGATTTTGTATAATATTTCCTCCCTATTCCAAGCAACACTATCATTTCATTGAGAAAAATATTTTATTCTAATGATGGAAATGTGGTTATGGTTAAGAAACTCCAATGCATAGAAAAAATGGTTTGCTTCATAGTTAGTATTTTTGTTGTTAATTTTATTTTTATATTCTTTGAACTCTCATAGAAACCAATGGTGTAAATATTTCATTCCAAGTTGTATGGCCCTATACCATTGGGGTGGTGCAAAAATATCCACTATTAACTTAGTTGATGGCCATAATCATTTATTTTGCATCACATTTCATACTCAGGGCATTAGTAAATATTTCATCTAATACCTTATTTTCTCAACAAAATCAATTTATTACTCTTGAAAAAAAATTATAAAATAATTTAAATTATCACAATATAACCTTTTACCTCTCATATTCAATGATGAAAGTTTTGACCCCCTTCTAAATCTATAACATTGAAGCACTAATTTGAGAATTAAATTATATCTTGTAGTCAACTAACCCGTACAACTAAGGCTAACACAATCATAACACACATTCAAAGATGTCAACAACTTAACTAAACTAAAAAATTATTGACCAAAATAATTCCAATACTTATATTACGACTCCATTTAACATCGAACACACTGAACGATCATGATTTGCGACCTTGTAAATCTAGGAGAATTAAATACGGATCAAGAACTAGAGCAAAAGGTAAGCCACTCATCCGTTGGGCCGAGGATAACATAGTCGTGACTTGCATTCGATTATGGCAACTGTAAAACATTCCAACAGAAGCAATAACCGCCAGCAGGACATTACAACCAGCATAAATATATACATAATCAAACCTTACGCAACAACAATTTGTGCTCGTGCCTAACAAATAAATTATAAATATTAACCAACAGAAAACATAAAGCTCGTTTGGAGGCCCAGGTTCGAAGTAGGATAGTCAGAACTCATATCTACTAGATTGGAAGCGCCATATAATAGCAGGTTCATAAATCCTCACAAAAGTCGTCAAAGGTTTTGCTCATGTCTAAAGCAACTTATATTTTCAGCGTCGGCAGCATTAAGTAGTGCCGAATGTAATGTTTCTGAGGTCGAAGAGAAATTTCGAAGCCAAATCACGCGCAAAATTATAAAACTTGTGAGCAAAGCGACACTCTCGAGAGAATTCAGGGGAAGGCCAGCGGAATAAAAGTCGTAACCGTAGAAATGAAGGCACGAAAGCTCAAAGCGATAAGGATTCGACTGATTCTTTGCTCTGTCAAACCTGAAATTGTAATCATGCCGTGCATGTATTTAAGAACAACTTGTTGCACAGCATTGTCATATTTCTATATCTCCTATCAGTTCTTATTAATTGCTATTGGCTCTTATTGTGAGGTCTCTAATTTTATTGTGATGAGGATGGGTCAATTTTGCCAGCTAGTGCTAATGCTGTTGGTGGTGGGCTTATTAGGCCGTGTAGAAGGCATAACCAGCTCGGAGGCCGTGAAGCAATTCCTTGTTCCGCAGAACAAGGCGAGACAAGCAGTTGGAGTTCCCCCTCTTACATGGAACCGCACGGTTACTGCTTATGCACGTAATTATGCGAGAGAGAGAAGAAATGACTGCCTCCTTCAACATTCTGAAGGATCGCCCTACGGTGAAAACATATTCTGGGGCAGCGGCCCATCTTGGACACCTCTACAGGCGGTGAATGCATGGATTGATGAAGGGAAGTGGTATATCCATGCCAATAACACTTGCACAGGCCCAGATTGCACACACTATACTCAGATTGTGTGGAGAACCACCACAAGTGCTGGGTGTGCTATTATAAAATGTAAGAACAGGGACACATGGGTTATATGCAGCTATGATCCCCCAGGAAACTACGTCGGTGATAGGCCTTATTGATGGGCTGAGCATAGCAGGGATATACTTTTCAGTTGGGAAGTGGTAAAAAATATTTTTTCTGGTATCATATTTGATTATGTGGAAAAATAGAATTATAGTACTGTTACTAAGGGAACGATAAAAAGTAGAATAATAGTGCTGTTATTAAGGGAACGATTTAGCCTCTCCATGAGTTGTTTGTTAATTTGGAGGTTAAAATCCTTTCTAAACCTTTGAATTAGCAATCAATTCAGCAGCTGTATACTTTTAATTGTCATTATCTGTCATTTGTTGGAGACAACGCTATACTATTCATAAAACATTGAAGTTGAAGCATCGTTGGATTTATCCTTTTATGTCAATAAAAAAAAATTGAGTTCAAAGGTAGATTTCCTCTACCACTGAATGATGGTACAAGGACTAGAATTTGAGAGATGGTAGTTGCATCTTTATCAGGCAACCGAAGATTTTCCTCGTCGAATTCAAGTTAACTGCAGATTTGTTTAACTTGCGATATTAAATAGCAAAATTTATTTCCAAAATTCTATAGAAAAAATCTTTATAATTTGTAATGATTTGAAATAGATTAGTGCTGTATTCAATTGGCTTTAAAAATAGGATTGATGCCTTCCAGTTAAACCTCGAAAGCCTGTAAACTTCTGTGTCTGTAATAATCAGTTGTACTAAATAGGTTTATCTATATATATGGGTAAGAAAATAAAATATATTATTATAAGAGAATCTAAATTCAATTATAAGATATATATTTCTAGATGATTATAGCTCGCAAAAAAAGCTAGAATAAGAAGATATCAAAGAGAATTTTCGACATACCACCCACCCAAATAGATCATAACTACCCATATAATAGAGAAGGCTCATACTCCCTAAGGGCTCGAAAAATCATACATTAAGCTTGATGATCATGAATAAGTTCAAGATGATGCTTATATTTATTTGAAGGTAAAGATCCCAATTTATAACATTTGATTTATAATTATTAACAAAAGTTCATTTGGGAAAACAATTGGCCACCATATTCCATTCTCTAGTAATATGAACAAAGTAAATTAAATCAAAATGAAGGATGAGGCAACAAATCTACTAAACTCTTGAAGTCATCCACAATGAAGTATCATTAGACATCCCTTTACTTTGAAAAGTGAAGGCTAGAGGCAGCGGATTCTGAACACATAAAACAACAGAAAACAGAGAGCAAAAATTTAATGCACACAGAATAAACCCAGAAAATAAAATTATATTAATTCATTCAAAATATACTTCAATTCACAAAAAACTGAGCTGCTGCTCTTTTTCTCAAATTTGCTTCTGTAGAGCATTACTACTTTTTTTTCTTCTCTGTGTAATAATAATAAAAACTTTACATAGAAACTACGGTGTAAAAACTTCAGCACCAAGCAAAAATAAATGCCATTAATTACATTTTTTGTAATTCCTAGTTCATGTCAAGTGAAATATTTTTAATCCCAAAAACATTTTAAGCCCAATTAAATATTGTACTTGAAACATTAATTGCCCGATAAAATATTTTTCCCAAAAATGTCATCAAAATATGCATCATCGTACAACCGCCTGCCGAAATAAAACTCATTGCAGGACTGCAGTAAATATCGTTTAACCACACACATTTGAGAATGACCTCGCGGGATAGCGGTAACACCGCAATACCGCCGAGAACAAACCACGAGGCTCCGGGACTACGGTGGTCACCGCACTACCACACAAGAGGGAGAAGAAGGGTGCGGGAATGTGGGAAGACGGGAAGACACACATAGTTGGAATTATTTCCAACGCTCCCCCTTAATTACAACTACTGCCATTGACTATGCCCAAACGATCTCTCTAATAGATGAAGTTGTCTTTTCCCAGTGCCTTGGTGAAGATATCTACACACTACTCCCGAGACCTGCAAAACTCTAAGAAGATTTCTCCATTATTGATCAGCTCTCTGATAAAATGATATCGAGTGTCAATGCGTTTACTCCTTTTGTGAAAAGCTAGATTTTTTTATAAAGCTATGGCTGAATTATTATCACAAAATATCTTTGTTGCCTCTTCTTGTTCTTATTTCAGTTCTTTCAACACTCTTCTCATCTAAACTCTTTGGTAAGAGGCACTTGTGGCTGCTACATACTCTAATTCTGCTAATGAAAGAGTGACAATTGGTTGTTTCTTTGAAGCCCATGATACAACATCGGTGCCAAAGTGAAAAATGTAGCCTGATGTGCTTTTTTTGTCATCAATACTTCCAACACAGTCACTATTAGTATACCTAATCAACTTGAACTCCTCTGAACTTGAATATTGAATCCCAAAATTCTTTGTTCCACTTGTATATCTCAAAATTATTTTCGCAGCTTTCCAATGTGTGTCTTTTGGAGCTTCCATAAATCTAGGAATTAATCTTACAACATACAATATGTCTATTCTTGTGGCTATCAGATACATAAGGCTTCCAACAAGTCTCTTATATAAACTCGAATCCATATTTGAACCTTCATCATCCTTAATTTCAAACTTGTAACAATTGGTGTAGGTGCTGACTTGCAATTTGTCATGTTAAACCTCTTCAAAATATCATTTGCATACTTTCTCTGAGAGATGAAAATACCATTTTCATTTTGGTTCACTTCAATGCCTAAAAAGTATTTCATGAGTCCCAAATATGTCATTTCAAATTCTTTCTTCATATCTCCTTTAAACATAACAATTGATAAATCACCAGTGAAAATTAAATCATCAACATACAAACATACAATCAAAATTTCACCTTTTTCATTCATCTTAGTGTACAATGTAGGCTCACTGTTGCACCTATTAAAGTCATTTTGTAAAAGATAACTATCAATTATGTTGTACCAAGCTCTTAGGGTTTGCTTGAGACCATACAATGCTTTCTTTAGCTTGTAGAATTTGTCTTCTTGTCCCAATATCTCATACCCAAGTGGTTGTTCCACATAAACTTCTTCTTCAAGATAGTCATTTAAAAAAGTTGATTTTACATCCATTTGATGAACCGACCATTTTTTTTGTGCTGCAATGGCAAGAATCATTCTTATTGTGTCAAGACATGCTATAGGTGTAGAAGTTTCATTATAATCAATTTCGGGCTGCTGTGAATATCCCTTTGCCACTAGTCTTGCTTTATGCTTTTGCACATTACCATTTGCATTTAGTTTGGTTTTATAAACCCATTTAGCTCCTATTACATCCTTGTCTTTTGGAAGACTTACCAACTTCCGTGTCTGATTCTTTTCAATTGAATCAATTTCTTCATCCATTGCACATATCCATTTGTCATCTTTAATTGCATCTTCAAAATGAATTGGATCATCTAATTGTGAATAAAATGCAAAAATAGAAATCTAATCAAAATTATTTTCACCTTCATTTTGCTCATAAATGTCCCTTATACTTTTGATTTTCTGTCTTCGCATACTTTCCAGAGGATTTGATAGATCACTTGAACTTGTTGAATGTGGACTTGATGGTCCAGCTCTAGAACTTCTTCTTGTAGATGGTGTCTGATGTCTTCTTGATGCTTCTCTTACATTTGATGATGGCATCACTTGTGGACTACTTGGTTGAGCTTGAATGAGAGTGTACGGAGTCACATTTGTAGGATTATTTGCTAGCTTAGAAACGTCATTTTCTTCTTGTGGTATACCTGCTAATATATTGATTGTTTTTTATTTGCTTCCATCCCAAGCTTCATCTTCTACAAACTGTACATCTCTATTCATTATAACTTTCTTAGTTGTATTATAAATTTTGTAAGCCTTGGATTCATCACTATATCCAACAAATATGCATTTTTCTCCTTTGTTGTCTAACTTTCTTCTTAATTCATCAAGCACATGTGCATATGCTATGCAACCAAAAACTATCATGTGAGAAACATTATGTTTTCTTCCAATCCATGCTTCTTCAGGAATCATATTCATGAAAGTTTTTTTTGGACACCTATTCATTATATATGTTGCACATGATATAACTTCAGCCCAATATTCATTTGACAAATGTTTGGCTTTCAACATGCTTCTAGCCATTTCCATGATTGTTCTATTTTTCCTTTCAGCTACCCCATTTTGTTGAGATGTGTATCTAGTAGTAAACTGTTTATGAATGCCATGATCTTTGCAAAAAGTTAAAAATTCTTTTGAAATAGATTCACCTCCTCTATCCGTCCTCAACACTTTGATATAATGACCACTCTATTTTTCAGCAAGAGACTTAAACTGATGGAAGAAATCAAACACTTCACTCTTATTCTTTAAAAAGTAGACCCATGTTTTCCTTGAATAATCATTAATAAAATTCAGGAAATAAAAATTGCCACCAATTGAGGGTGTTTTCATAGGTCAACACAAATCTGAATGTACAATCTCCAAAGGGGCTTTTTCTCTAGTTGACTTTCTTACTATAAATGAATCTCTATGTTGCTTTCCTAAGATGCATCCTTCACATACTCTTTCAGGTTTTTCTATTAGAGGTAATCCCTTGACCATACCTTTCCTATGAACCAAATTTAGACCTCCAAAGTTAAGATGGCGAAATCTCAAGTGCAATAACCAGTTTTCATCTTTTATTTAGAAAGACTGTATACATAACTGATGTATTTTCTTGTTCTTGTGCGTAATCTATATTAAAAATTGGTTGAATCTTCAGGGGAAACATTCTATTACTTGTCATTTTAACTTTGGAAATGAGCTGATTGCTTGGATATTTATCAAAAATTGTGCACAGACCATTTTTGGAAGTTACTTTGTATCTTTTTTTAACAAGTTGTCCTATACTCATCAAATTGTGTTTTACACTAGGCACAAAATACACATATGAGATATATTTTTTCCCCCCCTGTTTAGTTAGAATGTTGGCATTTCCCTTTCCTTTGACTGACACTCTGTTGTCATTACCCAATGTGACATCAAACTTAACATTTCATCTAAACTTGAAAAAATTTCTAGATTTCCTATCATATGGTTGCTACAACCTGAATCTAAAAACCAAACATCCTTTTCACTTGCTTGTGCAACATTACATGCTAAAAACATTGTGCTCTTTTCTAGTTTTTGGTCTTGACTTTCTTTTGTAAAATTTGCATTTTATTTACCAAAATCATACTATTTCTTTCTACACTCATTCATGTAATGCCCAAATTTTTTACAATAGTGACATTGGACTTGAGTCTTATCATACCTTTGTCCTTGTGACTGATTTTGAGATGAACTTGAGCCTGAGTTTTTGTTGCTGCCTCTTCCACTTGAACTTGATGGGTTGCTTCTTCCACCTCTGTAAAAACTTCTTCCTCTTCCTCTGAAATTGATCTTCCTCTGCCTCTTCCTTGGTTGATTGAAGCTTGTGACTTAAAAGCATGCTCCAATGACATATTTATAGACCTTCTCAACCTATGTTCATGAGAGATAAGAGATGCATGGAGCTCATCAATTGAAAACTATGTAAGATCCTTTGTTTCTTCTATAGTTACAACAATTATCTCAAATTTTGTGGGTAAACTCCTTCAAATATTTCAACCACTCTTTTATCTTCAAGTGTCTTACCATGTGATCTAATTTGATTTACCAATCCAATGATCTGGGTGAAGAATGAATCTACTGATTCATTTCCCTTCATATACATAGTTTCAAAATCCCTTTTTAGTATTTGTAGCTTGGTTGTTTTGACTTTTTCCATACCTTGATAAGTTGTTTGGAGTATGTCCCATGCTTGTTTGGACCTTGTTGCTACTGTAATCCTTCAAAAAATACTCTCATGCACACCTTGGAAATAAATAAAAGAGCTTTTGAGTCCTTCCTATTGTCTCTCAATAAATCCTTCTTTGCTTGAGTCAAAGCATTATACGCTGCTGCATCAGTTGGCTCTGGAAATCCATTTTCTACTAACTCCCATAAATCTTATGAGCAAAACAATGCCTTTGTGGTAATTTCCCAATAATCATAATTTTTCCCATAAAATTGTGGGATTTGTGGGTTAGTCAAGCTTGTGCTTGCAGCCATCTCTACTCTGAAAAACTAGACACTTTTACTAAACTCTTAGAAACAACCCTTTTACTAAAATGAACCAGCTCCCATAAATCTGCTTTGATAAACTTGCTCTAATAGCACATGAAGGCTAGAGGGAGAGGATTTCAAACATAGAAAATAACATAAAAAAGAGAGCAAAAATTTAACACACACAGAATAAACCCAGAAAATAAAATTATATTAATTCATTCAAAATATACTTCAATTCAAAAAAAATTGAGTTGTTGCTCTTTTTCTCAAATTTTCTTCTGTAGAGCATTACTACTTTTTTTTCTTCTTTGTATAATAATAAAAAAAAGTTTACATAAAAACTACAGTGTAAAAACTTCACTAGCAAGAAAAAATAAATGTCATTAATTACGTTTTCTGTAATTCCCAGTTCATGTCAAGTGAGATATTTTTAATCCCAAAATTTTTTTATACCCAATTAAATATTGTACTTGAAACATTAATTGCTCGATAAAATATTTTTCCCAAAAATTTCATCAAAATATGCATCATCACACAACCGCCTATAGAAATAAAACTCATTGTGGGACTGTGGTAAATATCATTTAACCACACACATTTGAGAATGACCTCATGAGATAGTGGTAAAACCACAATATCACCGAGAACAAACGACAAGGCTGGGAGACTGTGGTGGTCACCGCAGTACCGTGCAAGAGGGAGAAGAAGGGTGTGGGAATGTGGGAGGATAGGAAGACACACACAGTTGGAATTATTTCCAACAAAGAGAAACTAAAATTAGAGGATCCATACACAAAAAATATTTTCCACTGCAAATTACAAGCTTTTACCAAAGTTACAAGAATAAAATAGGCCTCTATTTTGTTGGTGTCAACCACCCCCCAGGAGCACCATCTACAACAAAAAACCTTCATGAATAGAAAGAAGCACCATGTTATTTCACCAAAAATAAGTGAATAGATTGAGATGTGTAAAATATATATTGTATAGCCTTTTAAAGGCATGGAAAATGGAATGGGTAAATAACCACCTAGTATAGGAAAAACTAATCAAAGTAATTTACCCTAAGTGAAAAACTTAACACACTAACACCCCCCAGTAAATACAAACTTAGGGATAATTTTTATGCAAAAAATGAAGATCCAATATGGGTCCCACCTACACAACCATGTTAGGTACCCATTTAGAATGCAAAAAAGAAATCTTTCACAAGTAGAGAAAAGGAGAAAAGCACAATGGGAAAAAACCCCTCTCTAAAAGAGAAAAGAAAACAAAAATGATGCATGGATGGAGGACTCAATCACATCCCCCAAGGACTACATACATCATGTATATACAATCAATGAACCCCTCATAAGAGGGAAAGAGAGATACTATATAGCCCCCCACAATGTGTAATCACCTGCAAAAATTGTAAGTGTCTAAAGAAAAAACATGATCCAACATTGACAAACAACTTGTCTCCCTTTTGGAAGAAACAAAACCAAGTACAAATACAGGAATGCTTCCCATTCCCAATATGAATTGAAAGAAATAAGCATGAAGATGTATGATGATGATGATGTCTTTGAGATCAGCTCATGTGTTTCCTTTGCCACTGAAGATGAAGATGCCACAATCTAATCAAGTACATGCCCAATCAATGAAGAAGGTGACAAATCATGACTATGCGAAAACTGATGCAGAATAATATCGAAAGACCATGATGGTTTGACAATAGTTGTACTACAACTATCATCAAATAGAATGGACATACCCTCAAATGAGTCTTCCAAGTCAAAAATGTGAGATTCCATGAACAATGAACCAATCTTTGACAAATTCAAATCCTAATTAGGAAGACAATGATAATCCTATTGCTTAAGAATGATAGGAGCCTCAATCAATGACTCTGCACAATGAATCACTGAAGGTGAAGGTACATCAACTATCCCTGATGGAGAAGGAGCATCTAAAGAACCCTCGTCATCCTCATTTGAAGATTCAAAGTATTCTAATATTTCAAACTCCTACATAGTAACATGATCATTGGGTATCCTATTTGAAAAATGAAGAGGCACAAGACAATAAAAAATAGGATCATCTAGCAATAGTGGAGTATCAGGATCTCCATGTATCTCCCAAATTTTAATCCAAAGAATATGATTACACTCAAAATGATCAATATCATTCAAGGTGGCATCATCAATATGCATTGCAATAACTCCTAGGACATGATCCCTTTCGCAATTCCATGAAAATTTCTTACTATCAGCACCAAGAGGTGGAACAAGATTATAAAAATGTGGCAACAACTAAAGCCATCTAAGATTTTTTATGATACCATCTCTCCATTTTTTATAGTTTCCCCTTTTCAACATAATCATAGTAGGATGAAATGAAAACCACATAATGAACTATGAAAAATCTCCAAGAATATAAAGACATTAACCTTAAACACCAATTTGAAACTCCCAAATATGATATATACTACAAATGAAGCCTTACCAAAATACTTCAGGAAGCAATAATGGAAAAAAGGGTTGAGAATCTGAAAAAAATTGAGCAAAAAATTAAACACCTTACTAAGTTCCATGTCAAATCACCAAGAAAACTCCACCAAGCACATAGGAAAGATAGCCTCTTATCTGACTTGCTCACAACAATCAAAGACAAAGAGCTATATATGAACATAGAAGGATACCAAAGCCTGGAGAACTTTGGATAAATATTCCTAAAAAATAACTTCAAAGAAACTTGTAGCCTAAAACCCTAAATACATATTTGGGGAAAAAAATATAAATATAAAT
Source organism: Sequoia sempervirens (assembly GCA_007258455.2). Lineage (NCBI taxonomy): Eukaryota > Viridiplantae > Streptophyta > Pinopsida > Cupressales > Cupressaceae > Sequoia > Sequoia sempervirens. The sequence continues at coordinate 462,580,123 of VDFB02271358.1, forward strand.
TTTGATACCAAAATTGGTGTCCTCCAGTGAAGATAAGTTCCTTCAAACAATAAATTTGAGCACCTTCTACAATGATCAATTAAAATACTCCAGTGCAAGAAGAATCACACCTCACAGAAGGAAGAATCGTCTTCAATAGGAAATCTGGTATCTATGGACAAATCACGGCTGGAAAAAAAGGCCTACCATAGGTTTGCAAGAGGAGTGCCCTTGTGGGCTTGCAAAAGCAAAAAATTCCACCCAATGCATAGTGAAAATTATTGCCTTAAATTGGAAATAACAAGCCCCATAGAGGCCTTTGCTCAATCCTCAATCTGATACAAATCCAACACAGAAAAATCTAATGAGAAAGGATTCTCAAAAACTTTTAACGAGTCAAAAGAAATTTGAAGTGGAATTCTCTGTGGATAAATTCCATATATGCCAAGCCCTCTAGAATGAATTTGTACCTTTCACATTAGAATACATAGGCATCCCAAAAAGTTTCTAAGCGACCAAATGGATTGGTAGATTTCAAACAATATTCCAGTGGATATCTGTCAACTCACAAGCCAAAAAAAGTTTATTTGCTGCAAAAAAAAGTTATACACTACAACTCCAAAGATTGAATCCTCCAATCGTTAAGAATAGAAAAAAATGGCTTCAAATTGCTGCAAACTTAAAAAAAATTTCCAAATAACAAAAATTTTCCCTTCAAAGGAAAAATTTCCACCTCAAAATAGAATTTTGAAGCTAGCAAAATTCCAATGCTACCTCCAATTGATTAGCCCACCTCTACAAAACTACCAATCATAGAATCATTCTATAAGGTGTGCCTACAAAAATTCAGTCAAAAATTTCCTCCAGCAATCATGCCTCCTGCAGAGGAAAATATTTTCCTCTACAAAACATTGCAGCTCTGTGGATTGAAACACTGGAAAAATGAATCGCTGCTCAGAAAAATCATGCCCTCTCCAAACTAAAATTTGCAGCCTCCAAAGGCTCTATCATGTTTGAATAGAAGCACCCCTTTAGAGCCAAAAAAAACTAATTCAAACACCACTTAGGTATGCATATATGCTTGCAAATAAACTTGAAGAATAAACAAAAATTATGGGAATTTTGAAATTTAAAAAAAAATCAAATGCCAAAAACAATTCTAGCAAAAGAGGATCTCAAACAACTCCTGATGAAAACTCTCAAGGGAAGGAGAGAAAAATGGTTAGCTCTGATACCATGTTGGTGTCAATCACCTCCCAAGAGCACCATCTGCAACAAAAAACCTTCACGAATAGAGAGAAGCACTATGTTATTTCACCAAAAATGAGTGAATAGATTGAGATGCATAAAATACATATTGTACAATATTTTAAAGGCATGGAAAATGGAATGGGTAAACAATCACCCAGTATGAGAAAAACTAATCAGAGTAATTTACCCTAAGAAAAACTTAACACACTCACATGTTTAATTATTAGTGCAATATCTCATAGAAATAGTTAAAAAAATGAGCCAAACCTTAACTATCCTAACATATATCACCAATTCCAACAACACTTGGATAACACCTCATGGATCTATTAGTATTGACTTTGAAGAATCTCTTAGGGAAAGGAGTCCACTTACCAATCATATTCACTTTCTTAGAAATATTATTTCTAGATCCATTCTAATTTGAGCAATATTAGAGAAGGAAAGCTCCAAAGGACATGGAATATGCGATAAAAATAAAAAAATAGATTCTTCGAGATAACACTTTTTTACAATAGTTTCCATGAGTGGGTTATTTATCTTCTACCAAACATGAATAATAATAGTACAAATATCTTGGAAGATTCATTGATTACTCTCCAAACATATCTTCTATAGAATAAAAATTATATTAAGATCCTAGGGAACCATTTGAAAAGAAGACAACATAGGAGTATGACCCATGCTTGCCCAAATATAATAGAAGTAGAATATATAATTGGTCAATTTCATAGCGTCCACCATAATCTCCAAATAATTAAAGAGAAAAAGCATTGAATGAAAATATGAAAATTTTCATGTTGGCATGGGAGCAAGACTATGCACATCGAAAGATGTTGCATGTACAATTTCATCATTGGCACATCACTCAAGAGTGGGGAAGGAGAAATATGCATGTGATTGTGTGAATTCAAACATGGACACTTAAAGATGATGAAAGGGAGTCCTAGAAGGAAATGACATTTGTAAGAAATGTCATTAGGGAAGAAATGACTAGGTTGGTTCCCGAAAAGTTCTTATATGATGACAATGATGGTCTCGTCATGAATGGCATTGGATGGTAATAGTTAAAGTACGTGTGTGTGTGTGTGTAAAAAGGAAATTGGTTTACTTTATGTTGATGCATTGCATATATATATGTTTTATTTTTTATTTAAATTTAGGAGACTTTGATGTAATTGTCATGTTCAAATATACTTTCAATAATGGAAAGGGTAATATGTCACCATTCCCTTGGAAAGGGAATATATTAATTTTAATATATATATAATGATTAGGTATTATTAGCATTTATTTAGAAAGGATATTTTTCTTTATTTTCTTTCATGTAAAGTGATATATATATATATACATATACATATATGTGTGTGTATATACATGTTATATTTTATAAATTATAAAATTTATCTTAAAATAAACGAATTATATATTTTTTATTTAATATTATTATATTTATAAGGAAAAATTAAATTAAATAAATACAACTTAAACAAGAATAAATGGTGCAGGAGCATCATGGGCGAACAAGCTATCCACACCATCCAAAAACAATTTGGTTTGATTTTCTTCCATTTTGATTTGATCTTAGCTCCATATGGAATTTTTGGAGTGTGGTCTATTCAGGATTTTAGTTCAAATCAAGTTTTATGGTCGATTTGTGTAAAAGAGGTTGAAATATTTTTTTTTTGTTGATTGGAAAAATATCATATTTTATTATGTAATTTGAAGCTCCAAATTTTAGGTATCATTCTTAAAATTGTCCATTTTTAAACATAGAAAATGAGTGGGGTTGGCATAGATATGAAGAGTCACCAAGAAGGAATAGAAATATTTTTTTGATAATTAACAGTAGTATTATTAGCCAAAATAAAGTTGCCAATTGGATGGTAAAGGGCACCACAATTCACAAGGAGGATGCTATGATACTATGAAAGTGAAAGAAATTGTAAACTAAAAGCATTGAAGGGGTTCCACATTAAAAGACAAAAAATATAGAGGAAACCAAAAGGACAAGGTTCCATGTAGAAGGGGAAAGGGATACAAATGGTATGAGGAAGTAATAGAAATTCAAACTACATTTTTGTAGTAACGAAAAAAGTAGCCTTTTTCCCTTACTTGGTAACTTGGAATAATTGACATTAAAACTAAATTAATGGTGTCTTGGAGTAGTGAACATTGTAATATGTTGTACACATTCGCATCATTCTAGGCCCTTTATTTGATTAAAATATGCCTTAATTGGTCCTTTGCAAAGGCGTTATGAAGTGTTGTAACACACTTTCACACTTTTCTAGTATTTATTTACTTAATTAAGCTTAATGGGCCCCTTATTAATAAAATGTATTTAAATTTGTACCTTATTTATGTGTTGTAGAGTGTTGTAAAGAAATTTCACATTTATCTAGGGTGGTCTTAATTAATTGTGGGTAATTGGAGTTAATTAACTCCCTTTAATTCAAATTCAAACCTTATTTATGACACCTCCTCAAGATCTATCCGAAAACCAATTATTTAAATAATATAACATTTAATTAGGCAAAAATTAGGTCCTAGAAAGTGATACTAGGACCCATTCACCCTAGGTGGTAAATGGGCCCTCCCTTAATAGAACACCCCTTTCTGACTTGATTCTAAATGAGTTTTTAATGCTATTTTCATCACCTGGGGTTACCTAGTCTTAGAAAAGTGAGCCAGGACCCATTTTCCCTAGGTGACAAATGGGACCTCCCTTAATGAGGACCCCCTTTTCATATTTAATTCTAGCGAAAATTTAATAAAGTTTACTTCCAGATTTGGTGTCAACCTTAGTTGTTTGAATTTCAGGGTTAATCTCCTAATTTAGTACAAGTGATTAATTCACATTGTTTCTCCTAGAAATTTCAAGTTATCATAAGAGTACATTCACAAGAGCATTATAGAGCACTTCAAGAGCATTTTTAGGGAATTTCAAGACAGATTTCAAGAGTCTATATTGCAGCAATTCAAGATCATTTCATCATGACAAGGGTTTGATGCATTCATACATGTTGAGCTAAAGAAGTGGATGTAGCATTGATTATCTACTTACAAGCATTGTTCACATCATATTCAAGGATCCAAGATCTACATTCCTCATGGCCACTACATCTTAGATTGAAGATTTGCATTACAAGACAACATCCAAGGTATCTAAATTGCATCATTTCATGCTCCATGCTTCAATTCCTTTATTTCATCATTTGGTTTAATAATTACCTACAAGGGGTTTGACCAAGGCAAACCCCCATTCACTTAAAAACAAGTTTTCATTCCCTTGAATCAATGATTGTAGATTTATAGGTTGAAGATCAAGTGAAGCAAGTTTGGAGCAAAATTTTTACAGTTTCAAAAGTTGTCATTCAAAGTGAAAAATCAAAGATTTAAAGCTATAGAATTATCTATAGACTTCAAGAAACTGATAATTGGGATTTTAAGAGTGCAAACATCAAGGAACAAGACCCTGATCTCAATTTCAAAAACCCTAATAGGGACCCATTCACCACTGAAGGAAAATGAGTCCTCTATAGCCTAAAAACAATAATTTTTTCACAAGGTGTAAACAAATATTTTGGCACCCGAATGCTTTCTAGCACTTCTAGGGATTTTCACCTAAAAGGAGAAAGATGGGACAAAATGGGCAATGTCTACATTCAAAATTAATGCAAGGATGGATGCAATATGCCTAAATATGATGTCTAGATGTAATAGACTAAAAAAGAAATGATTTATTGATGTTAAACATAAGAAATGAAAGCTGTTTCAAAACACATTGTGATATGCAAAAATAGCTAGAAATGATGGTAAATTGTAACAAAAAATTATGAAACTGAAGGTGTGTACCTAGAGGCTGAAGAAGGATGGAATGAAGGTCTGGAATCCTAATAAAATTGATGCAGAATCCAACTGGGACAGTTGTGCCAATCTGGGTGACTTAGTCCCAAATTTGGAAAAACTGCTTTGGAACTCGTTTCAACCAAATGGTTGTCTAAATATGTAGAAATCGTTGAAAGGCATGTACAGTTGGAATAATTCACCATTAGTGGCAAATTATTCCACTTTTTTATTTCTAAAAATTTGAAAGGGGAAACAAAAGCCCTTGGTCTGCACTTTGATTCTTTACAGGTGTCTGCTTCTGAAACTATGATTTTCGGGCTTGAACGTGACTTTTAATGGATATTTTTTCTTTGCAAGCAAGGAGAGGTCTTAAAAAAGTCTTCAACCTAAATATTTAATTATCTTCAAACCCTCAAACTTCCTAAATCTACAAACACACAATGAAAGAGAAAGAAATAGTGAATGTTAAGGCATGGGGGTTTGCCTTGGTCAAACCCCTTTTTAGGTAATCAAATCAAAATGAAGAAATAATGTAATGAAACATGAAATAATGGAGTTAATACCTTTCCATGATGATTGAACTTGAATTTCTATAGTGAAAGATGAAGAATCTTCCCTTGAATGTCTAGAAAATGCTATCTTGATGACTTGAAATGATAAAACCCTAGCTTTCTTGACTTGAGAACATGATGAGTGATGAATGAATGACAATGAGTTAATATTATTATGAATTAGGGTTTAGATACTTGTATTTATAGGCAATCCACCTAATTATCCCATTAATTGGATCCCTAAGGCTAACATGGGGGAAAATAAAACTTAAAATCCAAGTTTTCCCACTCAAAACTCAAAAATAACCCAAAAGGGACTAATTTGCCACTCTGGGTAACTTAGTCCCACCTAGCAGGGACTAATTTTCCCAGATGGGTGACTTAGTCCCAAAGGGGCCCTTTTGCCAACTGGATTGTTGGGGAATGAATAATTTCAGTTCTTATGTTGATTTCATCAGGTATTTGATCAAATTATGCCTTGGGATGCACAATATGGGGGAATAGGGGCCTATTAATGATGATGTATAGGAAAATTAGGGCTTGGGACACAAAATTCAATGTGAAAGTGTGATTAAATACACTTTACAACACTAAATGAGGTCCACTTAGCCTAGAAAGGCACATTATCCAATGTGAATGTATAAGACACATTACAAAACTAGATTAGAGTTAAGTTTAATTTACAAGCCTTCTAGATTGACGTGAAGATGCATTTGAATACATTTTACAATATACAATTAGGAAAGATAGGTCCACTAAGTCTAGAGAAGTGTGAAATTCTTCTACAACACTTTACAACAACTTTACAAGACATTGAAAAATGTGTTTTATTAAGTTTGCAAGGGTCCACGATCTAGTGTGGATATGCAAAACACCTCACAACACCAAATCAAGGCCTCATTAAGTCCGGTTTGTCATTAATTATTCCCATATCAAGGAAGCAAAAAGGAATACTTTTTCTATGTCCACAGTTAGCCCCCACTTTAGTGAGAGGATGAGCTTGCTTCAAACTCACACTAATGTAGACATTCAAGAAGAGTCCCATTGTACCAATGCAGATGGAAAAGGATGAAAAATATCAATGGAGGTTGTGTATGCCCCCAGGATCCAAAATCCTAAGTCAAGCCAAAATAATCACACAAGGACATGCACAAGGTGAATGTTTTGTGACAAAACAAGATACGTGATCATGCAATGAGAAGAACTAGAAGGAAGAGAAAAGAAAAAATGAAAAGGTGGAACAAGCTTTGACCATTTTCCCAACATGTTGTGGATCAGATCTAGGTTGTTTTTTGAAAAATACATACTCACTCTGAGGCAACAAAACTCTAGGTTGTCTGTTGGGTGAGAAGTCCAAAAAGGTGAGATGCAGACAGTTGATATATGCTCACACACACGTAGGTGGCTATGGGGAAAATTCATGCCTCAGAATGGGCTTCCCACTCAGCCATACCAAAGTTATACCTCTTGATAACTTTAATAAGGTGCCACAAAAATGGTCTTCAAGCTGTATGAGGTAAGCAAAACTTCATATGCTTGAAACTCATAGACATTGTCAATGAAAAATAGTGTAAATAATGTTCAAAGGGATTTTTCCTAGTTTGTGCAAGGTCTCATCTTAGGGAACATGATGCTTAATGTCTCCAAGAGAGGAAAAGTTCAAATGGTCTCATCTTGAGAAACATTTTACCTGATGTTTCCAAGAGAGGAAATCACAAGCAAAATAAAATCACACAATGAAATGTGAGTGTTGATGTATGCCCCCACTTTAAAGCGGTTGCTAACACCATTACTGTGAGAAATTTATTAAAAGTAGAAGAAGAAGATATGAGATCTTACTCGGAAAGCCCTATGCTATGTCATTAAAAGGGTAATATGTCACATGTGATCCAACTTAAGGCACGTCGTCCACATCCCAAGCTTGCTCTTATATGTTCATAAAAGGTTAACTACTAGCCAAAAGAGACAACAACAGGTGACATACAAGGACAAGGCTACTTAACCCCCTTCCCCCACCTAGTGCATGAGAAGGATGAGATGAAGGGATTGATGAGATGCAAGCTTCACTGAAAATTAGTATCAATTAGAAGAATTAGGTGCCCCCACATAAGGAAGAGTAGCACATTTCTTAAGATGTATTTTCCTCCTTCACAGTGTTACATTCATTAGTAGTATGATCGTGAACTCTATGATAGGCACAAAATGAAGTATTGTAATAGAATTTCTTTCAAGTTCTTGGAGGAAGGGTTATCAAGTGATCTTGGAGGAGTCTTGACAAGATACTCTCTTGATCAATGGTAGAAGGTGGTCTTGTAGTTTGCGACAAAGATACCTCTTGCTTAGTAGTAGTTGTCATATCTACACAATAATCTTTAGAGTGAGAGATTTGGTTCTATCCATTACAAGCATGTGTAAAATCTAGTGAACTCAAATCATTAGTGTTTTGTGAGATGACATTGACATTAAATAAACATGTTACAGTTGTTTGTTTAATGTTTTAATAACATTCAAGACCACTAGTTTCTATTAGTTCGGGATGCTTTATAGAATGTTGTGTGAGAGTGTTGATGTTGAGTGAAGGCTTGGAAAATTTTATCGAAGGAAAATATCCAAGACCATGATTTGTTTGTTGTGTGATAGGATCTATATGGTTGTAGATGACTTGTTCATTAGCACTACATCCTTTTTCACTGTAGTCAAGTTGTTTCATAAGTTCATAACCTTGTCCTTAAAGCTTTCTCATTTCTTTTGGATCAGATGGTTTTTCATGATTAAGTTTGTTAAATTTTGTTTTGTATTTTTTTTGTTTTGGTCTAAAGTGGTTGAGGTGGATGCTTTGGAAGGGTTGTCCAAGTTTTGTGTTGTCACATGACTGTATTTTTCATATCCCTCAGTTGAATCTTTGTTTATGATCTTGTACTCATCCATGAGTGTTGGTGTGAAATCTAAGGAACCCCAATTGACATCTAATAGCTTTGAGTGTTGTTCTTTAATTTTATGTTGTACGGGTTCCATGTGTGTAGTGGATGTTGATGTCTTCACCTTGAGATTTTATTTGTTTTTCTCAAGTTGTAAGACACTATAAGGCTCAGGATCAACGTCAAGGGTGTATACTTTGTTTTTATAAATTTATTTCATTTTCAATGAAGAGTGGAAGGAACACCATTCATTGCATGAATCCATGATCTACCTAAGATAAGATTACATGTAAGTTCACGAGGCATAACATGGATTGGTGTATTCAATATGGCCACTCCAACTGTAAGAGGTATATTGATCATCTCGAGCTATTTATTTTCGACATTGTCAAATCCCTTAATAGATAAAGGATCGGGTTGAATGTTCAATTGATCAATTCCAAGCCTATCCAAAAGGCTCACACTACACACATTAAGGGTAGAACCAATATCTACAAGAGTTCTCTTTATTCTTATTTTTTTGTATTGAGATATGATTATGAAAGGATCATTTTATTTTTGCACTGTCAAAGAGGGGAGTTCACTTTGGTGGAAAACAATGTCATTATTTATTCATTGGATTATGGCTGCTATGTCTATTGGTTGCGCATTACAAGGGATAGGAAATTTTTGTAAGGTTGTTTGAAGCATAGTGTGATAGGTAGGTGAAGTTTGAAGTAAATCCCATAGGGATATCTTTGCAGGAGTGCTCTTAAGTTTTTCAACAAGATCATACTCCCTTAATTGAGGAGCACTAGGCAATATAGAATTAGGAAAAGGTAAAGAGGTTGGGTTGGTTATGGTGGTGATGGATTGTTTTGAGTGTTATATGTATGAGTAATGGTATTATGAATCAATTGTTGCGAAACATTGTTTGTAGGTAGGTAAAGGACAAGTTCGGGTTGGTTTAGGGTGTTAGGTTTGTTTAAAGGGGGATAAAGGATAAGTTCAGGTTGATTTTGAGTTTATTGTTTGCATGAAGGTGGGTAGAGAATTAGAGGGTTCTTAGGATGTCCCATGGGGTATGTATGAGGTATGTTGATCGAGGGGGATATAATGTACACTTGCATATTCATAACCTCGGCGGTCTTGGTTTGATGTATCTCTAATAAAGGGAAATCTAGAAATACCTTTTGATCTAAGGAAGACACACTACTATTGTTGTTATTTTCTAACACCGTGATATGCTCCCTAGGAGAAGAGTTTTTAGGAGAACTACAAATCATTTTTTTTTTAAATTCATGGATTGGTTCTTCTAAAATGAGTTCATCACAAGTAGGGGAATGATCAGTGGTTTAATTATCTTTCTCAATAAGGGTTTCCTTAGGTGAAAGGAGACAAGTAAGATTCTCATGGCACTCATTGATTTTGTTTTCTGACATCAATGCATCTTCCCTACAACTAGGGGAGATACTAGGAGAAGAACAAGTATGATTATCATGATCATTTATGACTATATTCCTTTATTCCCTAATGTCTTCCAAAATAGGAGAGGTAGGGGAAGGATCATAAAGAGGGTTGTTGTAGACCAACATATCCTCATCGTTTATAATGTTATCTTCATCGAAATAATTCTCACAAGCCAAAGGAGAATGGAAATTAGGTAAGGTGATTTTTAGAAATGTGTCTATGATTTCATCCTCTTGTGCTAAAATATCTTCTCAAAGGGGATGAGGAGAAGGACAAACAAGATCCTCATGGTTCTCAACTATTTTATCTTCTTTCACCAAGATACCTTCGTCATAAAAAGAAGAGGTATCATGAAAAAAAAAATATGATCATCATGGTTATTTATGTTTGTATGCTCTTCTATCACATCATCAACACAAATATGAGAGATAGGAGGGGGTGTAAGTTTAAGGTTATCATTGACATTTTCACTCGCTTGCACTAAGAGACTCTCATAAGTAGGGAATGCATCAAATGAATGACCAACATGCTTATTAACTAACTTGTTCTTCACAAATTTGGAGAAGATTGAAACTAAAATCTAGAAAAAGTAAAATATACAAACTTGAAATGCAATGTAATAATGTAAAATGAAATGCATTTTTTAGTTTTCAAGCAAGATGATGTTCTGATTACACAATGTAATGAATTGGAAAATGAAATGATGTAGATGCAAAATTAAATTTGAAAAATGCATGAAATGAGATAATTTAAGCTAGATCTAATGAAATGTATGTTACAGAAACTCAACCGAGTGATACAGATAGGTAAGGGTAGAAAACAAAAGCTTAAAAATAGGTTTTTCAGCTTTGTAAATGATAGTTTTAGGGTTGAACAAGGATTAAGTCGCCCAAGGTGGTGAATTAATCATAGTAGGGATTTTTTGAGATTTTTCATAAAAATTGGATGGATTTTGATGGTTTATGTACTGTATAATGCATGCCTAAGATGCAAATTCAAAATTTCAAATATTTTCAATGATTTAAGATTTGAAAATGAAACTTATATGCACTTTCACTAATGAAATTTTTTGAAACCCTAGAATGCAAAATAACTGATACAATATGCAATCAAAGCTAATTATAGGATGATGAAGGACTCCAAAATCAGAAAGGAAAGTATTCAAAATCTTTGTTCACCAAAATGTAAACAAATATTTTGGCACCTAAATGCTTTCTATCACTTCTAGGGTTTTTCACCTAAAAGGAGAAAGATGGGTCAAAATGTGCAATGTCTACATTCAAAATCAATGCAAGAATGGATGGAATATGCCTAAATATGTTTTCAAGATTCAATAGACTGAACAAGAAATGATTTACTGATGTTAAACCTAAGAAATGAGAGATGTTTGAAAACACATTGTGATATGCAAAAGCACCTCAAAATGAAGGTAAATTGTAACCAAAATTTATGAAACTGACAATGTACACCTGGAGGCTGAAGAACGATGGAATGAAGGTCTGGAATCCTGATAAAATTGATGCAAAAGCCAACTAGGACACTTGTGCCAATTTGGATGACTTAGTCCTAGATCTGGAAAAACTGCTCGAGAACTTATTTTAGCCAAATGGGTGTTTGAATCTGTAGAAATATTTGAAAGGAATGTATAGTGGGACTAATTATCCATTAGTGGAGACTTAGACCACTTCTATATTTTTGAAAATTTGAAAGGGAAAATGGAAGCCCTCGATCTGCACTTTGATTCTTAATAGGTGTCTGCTTCTGAAACTCTATTTTTCAAGCCCGAAAGTGACTTTTAATGGATATTTTGGATTTTTAAGCAAGGAGAGGTTTTCAAAAAGTATTCAACCTAATATTTAGTGATCCTCACACCCTCAAAGTTCCTAAATCTACAAACACACAATGAAAGATAAATAAATGGTGAATGTTAGGGAATGGGAGTTTGCCTTGGTCAAACCCCTTTTTAGGTAATCAAACAAAAATGAAGAAATAATGTAATGAAACATGAAATAATGGAGTTAATACCTTGCCATGATGATTTATCTTGAATTTCTACAACAAAAGATGAAGAATCTTCCCTTGAATGTCTGAAAAATGCTATCTTGATGACTTGAAATGATAAAACCCTAACTTGCTTGACTTGAGAACATAATGAGTGATGAATGAATGATGATGAGTTAAGATTATTATGAATTAAGGTTTAGAGACTTGTATTTATAGGAAATCCACCTAATTTTCCCATTAATTGGATCCCTAAGGCTAACATGGAAGAAAATAAAAATTAAAATCTAACTTTTCCTGTTCAACAGTCAAAAATAACCCAAATGGGACTAATTTGCAACTCTGGCCGACATAGTCCCACCTAGTAGGGACTGATTCACCCAGATGGGTAACTTAGTCCCAAAGGGGCCCTTTTTCCAGCTAGATTGTTGGGGAATAAATAATTTTATTTCTTATGTTGATTTCATTAGGTATTTGATCAAATTATGCCTTGGGATGCATAATATGGGGCCATAGTTGCCTATTAGTGATTATGTAAAGGTCAATCAGGGCTTGGGACACAAAATTCAATGTGAAAGTATGATTAAGTGTACTTTCCAACATTAAAATGAGGCCCACTTATCCTAGAAAGGCACAACATCCAATGTGAATGTGTAAGACACATTAAAACACTAGATTAGAGTTAAGTTTAATTCACAAGCCTTCTAGATTGACATGAAGATGTATTTAAATACATTTTACAATATTGAATTAGGAAAGATAGGTCCTTTAATTCTAGAGAAGTGTGAAAGTCTTTTACAACACTTTACAACACCTTTAGAAGACATTGAAAAATGTGTTTTATTTAGTTTGCAAGTTTCCAAGACCTAGTGTGGATATGTAAAACACCTCACAACACTAAATCAAGGCCTCATGAAGTCCAATTTTTCATTAATTATTCCCATATCAAGAAACCAAAAAGGGATACTTTTATCATGTCCACACAAGGTACACAACTTTTAATGCTCTAAAAACTTCCCTCATAGTTTCTATAATAGTTAGGTATCATTTTTTATATTGGAATCATTTATCCTTCATAATTGAGTGTTTTAATAGGAGAAATAATTAGTGGTTTATCATCTTATGGTGGTAAGCCCTACCTTTCCCAATTAATTTTTTTGGTGAACCTGACATATTGAGCATTGCAATTTTCTAATTTTTGAAGTCTCTTTTGCATCCTAAGTTAGAACTTGCATTCATTTGCATTTATATTAACATTGAATTAAGATATCTTTTAGAGTTACTTGTTTTGCATTGAAATCTTGCATCTCATCTAGGGTTTAGATTTGTATTTTTTTGCATCTCTCTAAATTAGAAAATTAGTCATTTTTGCATCTCATTTAGATATCATACAATTGCATTTAAAATTCAAAAAAAAAAAAAGCATTTCAACCTAGGTATTTCATTTCATCTTTTCAATGCATATTTACATTGCATTTTTGGAAAATCTAAAATTGAAATTTAGAGTCTTAGACATGGAATTGAAAGATATCACTAAAAGCTTGCAAATCATTTTAAAATAGCTTAAAAATACCTAAATAGGACCCATTCACCCTACTAGTGAATGCGTCTCTGATCAGGTCCTATCTATACCTTCTAGCAACTAAAAAAGTATCAAAACTCACTCTGAAATCCATAGAAACATCTTGAAAACATCTAACCAGAACCATTCACCTTTACTAGAAAATGAGTCCCTATTAGCTACTAATGTGTATTTTCAAGACATTAAAATATCAATTTTTCACTTATGTTTGGTGTTGTTACTTTCTAGTTTGAGTTTCATGATTTGTTGTTTCATTAAATTCATTGCATTTAGCTTAAATTGCTTCATTTTAGTGCATTTTTAAAATTAAAAATTGCATTCAAACATTTCATTTTTAGCTTATTGCATTGCTTAGAATATAATAATATCATTTCAGTCTAGGTTATTGCATTGCCTCTCTGCTATTCCAGGGTTTGCACACTGGGGTTTTAAAACTTGTATGAGCTTGACAACTTAGTGTTCTATTAGCAATACTATTGTAAGATGTAGTTCAAGGCTCATGTCATCCAACAGTCTATCACTCATTGTGGATCTTGGGTGCTCTAACTCTCTTTCTCATAGTGTTGATAATCAACCCTTTATGGCTCATATTTTGCATACTTCATTTCCCATGACTTCACCTTCTATGACCAATGTCCTTAATTTTACCAACACCATCCCTACCATTACCACTTCTACTCAAGCTTTGGGTTCTACTCAGAGTCAAGGTGGAATTCGAATCTCATCCTCCACAATACCAATGTACATCCCTACATACACCAACACATAACCTACAACAACATTCCAACCTGCAACAACCTTTCAACCCTCAACTACCATTCAACCTGTAAGGCCCCTCCTTGCATATCATAGTAACAACCCATTTAATTCTAAACTTATGCTACTCAATTTCTTAGAACAAATGAATGTCATTCCGATGATAATGATCAAGTTAAGTGTAATTAAAATGTTTATGCATGGTGCTTCATTGGTGATAATTAATGTTTGGTAATTCTTTAATTTTGGCTTGGTTAACAATCGGATATGCCTTGTTATTGAAATTTCATGTAAAAGTTAATGGGTTGTTATTCTTATTAATTTGTTTAGTGTAAAATATAATAATTTTTTATTTGATTTGATATTCATTAGAGTTAAATAAGTTGTTACTCAACATTATTTGGTTATATGTGGTTCATTTTACTATATGAGTGGATATGTATTTACATAGAATCATTATTTATGTGTTATAATTTATTTGGATAATGATTCATTGTTTCTTTATATGTAATTCAAAATATTGGGCAATGTTCCAAGTTATTATCGTTTGAAAAGATCTTAATTATAATTTTGAATAGTTGTAAGTTATTACTTGACAATTTTAGATATTTTTTTGAATAATTATCGAGTTATTTTAGTTTTCTTATCTCTTTCTCTTAATTATTTTAATAGTTATCAAGTAGTTAATTATTAGCATTACATTTTGCAGCTAATATGACTATAATCTTGAACCATCATTCATATAAGTATTTTAATTTACATAAAACTTAATGTAGACACATTAAAATGGCCTAGACCCACATATCACATTTTTCTATGACAACCACGCTTCTCCCTCACCTACAATTAAATATTTACCATTAATTATATAATAACATGACCATTTATCCTTCAATTAAATAAATAAATTTATTTAACCCACTTTCCATCCCACTAAATAAATAATTAAAACAATTATTTATTGTCTTTTGTCTCACTCCCATTTATGAATTAAACCATTATTTAATTCATAAGTCAACATTCCTCCATAAATCAAATAATTTTTATTATTATTTGATTTTTCAACTACTTCTTTTTCTATCTCATTTATTTTACACCATTGATTTAATTGTGTGACATATATTTTGGGAACCTAAAATGCTTGCTCTTGCACTTCTAGGGTTTTTCACCTAAAAGGAGGGAGATTTAGGTCCAAAATACTAATGTAACACTCAAATTAGGATGTATGCAATGTGATATGATGTAAATGATCAAAACTAAGTGCAATTGACTTATTAAGATGAACTAAAATGAATGCAAAAGTGCAATTTAAGCTATGTTTGAAAACACAATGTGATATGCAAACAACTATGAAAATGAAGAAATTATGTAGAACAAAAGGTACATGGGTAAATATGAGTGCACCTAGATGAAATATGAACTATCTGGTGTTTGGAATGCTGATGAATTTTACTGATTTTTCACAATGGGACTCATTCGCCCAAGGTGGTGAATCAGTCCTCCTGCTAATGAAAAATTGTCAGGAGTTGATTTCTTTCTGCTGGGATCTGAAATGTGACAAAATTCAAGTTTATAGTCCTAAGGTGGGACTCATTTGACATAGGTTGTGAATTAGTCCTTTCCCAATTTTTTAAAAAACCAAGAGACAACTATACAACACTAGATGTGGGAATGTCTGCTTGTCTGGTTGCCGAAGTCAAATCTGTAGAAAATGGAAAAATAATTCTCTCTAAGCTTGAATTTGACTTACGTTTACTTGAAGTACCTATTTGACATGAAAATCAATCTTCAACACCTTATAACCTCTCAAATCTATAAACAAAAGGATACAAATACACAAGCAAAAGGGAAAAAATGATTAGGGTTAGTGAATAGGGGTTTGCCTTGGTCAAACCCCACTTTTGGTAATTAAACCCTTGAACAAATAATGAAATGCAAGAGAAAGATAAAGTAATAACATTCAAATGATATCCACTCACCTAACTCTTGATCTTGTAATTTTGAAGTAATGTCAATGGAAGCTTCAAAGTCCTTGAAAAGTGCTTTAATTGATTATGTAAGATGCTTGAATGCTTGAATGTATAGGTGGATAAGTGAATTTGATGAATGGGGCATTGACATTTTGATTAAAATCACTTATTTATACAATTCTTGCAAATTACTATCAATTCATACCTCATCACATGCCGACATCAAGTGTTTTTAAATAAATTATCAAAAGGAAATTTGAAATATTTTGAATTTGGGGCCAAGGGGGATTCATTTTCCACCCATGGTGAATGGGTCCCACCAAGGACCTAAAAGCAAGTTTTGGGAATAATGTTGTATTTAATGTTATTTGTCAGGATAATATTCAAAAATACACTTAATTAAGTCATATGAGGTCATAAAAAGACAAAAAAAAGCATGAGAAAGGTGTAAATAGTGAAGATGTGACTACAAAAGCTCATCTTGTTACAATAATTTACAAAACTTCAATATAGGACTTGTTGATAAGAAAAAAAATGGTGATTTTTAGGTAAATTGTATTAAATAAAGTCTAGAAGAATGTAGAAATGTCTTACAACACTTCACAACACCTTCACAAGACATCGTTCTTTGAGTTTTAGTACCTAAATAAGCATGTTCAAACCATGATACAACATAAAATCAGAGAAACATAGTTCCAACACCATGAGACAAGACCTAAAAGACCATGAAAATGACAAGGGGCCATTTTTCTACAACACATTTAGCCCCCACTTTAGTGAGAGGATGAACCTACTTCAAACTCACAATAAAGTAGCCATGAACATTGAGGGGAGGGTTCAAATGTACTTACGCTAGCAAGATGGAATACAAAAATCAAGAGGGATTATCAAGCCCCCAGAATGAAGATCCCATGGAAAACTAAACATAAGGACAAAGGAACACACAAGTGTTGAAAAGAATTGAATGAAGCTTTGATCATCAATCCAACTAGTTGTGAAGAGAGATCTAGGTTGATTGTTTGAAAATGGAATATTTACTCACTCTAGGGCCACATAACTAGTTGTCTGTAGGGTGAGAAGGCCCACTGTATACTCACTCTGGGGCCATGGAACTAGTTTTCTGTGGGGTGAGAAAGTCCAACATGTAAGATACATATGCTAGTTGGTATGCACTCACAAACATAAAGGTGGTTGTGGGGAAAAGTCATGCCACTAGTTCGGCTTCCCGCTCAACCGTGTTAAAGCTATAATGATTGATAACCTTAACAAGGCACCAAAAAGCCAAAGAAAATGTAAATGTTAAGATTTAAACAATACAACACTATAGGCATGCAAGTTGTGTTATGGAAGGTGGCCAAGAAATGCAACAAAAAAATATAAAATGCAAAAATGTAATGTGAAAGATTGTTCAAAGGAGTCTTGTTCAGTTTATGCAAGGTCAGTCACTTAGGGAACAATGTGTCTAATGTCTCCAAGAGAGGACCAATCAAATAATAGTATATTCACAACTTAGGGGATGGAGTGCATCACATCAAACCATGAAGAGGAATGCAATATGCTAAGATAGATCACACTTATGAAGGACATCACACCCAATGTCATCTACAAAGTGACAAACACATCACAAAAATGACAAGGTTGCACTAGTAACTAAGAATGTAAATGAATTATGGTATTGTATGCCTCCCACTTTAAAGGAATTGCTACACATTGTTCTGTGAGCAATTACTTTCAAGTAGAGAAGAAAAGAAAATGAAAAAAGAAAAAAAGACATGAGAGCCAACCTAGAAAGCTCTATGCCAAGTCATTTGTTTCGAAGTTAGGTTGTGTCATGTCAAGGAAAACAAAGAAAGGGAGTTTCCCCCCAGAAAATAAAACACACTTCACACATAAAGGATCTATAGATTTGGGGTCAGTATGCTTGTTACTGCAATTTTTTTATGAAAGAGCATGAAACTATCATCATTCCCACAAATACACAAAGAACTAGAAGAATGACATAAAGAGAGCGAAAACAAAGGAAAAAAAAAAGTCCATTTTGAGTCAACATGGAAGAGACATTGCAGTCTCGACGCCTTGCATCGTCCCTAAAAGGAAAACACAAGCGAAAAGAAAACAAAAAGGAAAAATAAAATGAAAAGGATTTTGGGTCAACATGAAGGAGACATTTCGATCTCAATGCCTTGCATCATCCCCAAAAGGAAAACACAATAAAGGACAAAGTAAACAAAGGAAAAAGGACCATTTGGGTCAACATAGGGTGTCTCTACGCTTTGTGTCATCCCCAAAAGGAAAACACAAAATGAAAATGAAAAAGACAACGACCATCTAGGTCAACATGGAAGAGACATAGGGCATCTCTATGCTTTGCGCCATCCCGAAAAGCAAAACACAAAACAAAGCATGACAAATAGAAGAATAAAGGTACAAATAGAAGAAGTGTACAAAGAGGGAAAACATCAAACACATGATATGATGGAACACGATACACACATGAAAGAAAAGACAAAAAGAAAGATAAAAGGATAGCTAGGAAAATGCAAGTCATTAACAAGTCATCTGCCTCCCAATCATGTTCATTGTAATGCGAAGGCGGTTGGCTATCCAAAGGAAGAAGTGCAAGTGCCGAACTAGGAGTGGTACTAGGTTCTTCACATGGTGGAGATGATTTATCATTTAAGCTCATTGTTAATGAAAATAAAGAGTTCAAATCATTGTGTACTTCATCTATTTTAATGATCATCACATCATCATCATCATCATCAATATTAATAACAACGAGAGGACGAAGGGTGATATCTAAGGATGGATGTATCAAGAGTGTTGGTTGTTGGATGGGTTCATTTGTTGTGAGTTTTGGGCTGAATTATCATGTGGCAAGTTAGGAGAGGGAAGGTGATCATCCATTACTTTTGTCAAGGGTGGAGGTTTATTTTCTTGATTGTCTTCTATACGAGATTGACGAGAAAGGAGATGATGGTGACGCTTACGTTCTCGAGCACCACATTTTCATTTAATTCTGTTTTGGAGTTAGTGAGGTGTAAGAGTGGATTGATTCATCATAGGTTCCTCCACTTCCAAAGGGGGAAGAGTAGGAGAAACTGAAGAGGATGGATCAACCACTTTCTCTTTTGCTTTATACACTTATTTAATACGAGGAGGGATGACATGAGTTTTTTCATTTTCCCTTGGTCATTTAAACGATGGCGGGGAAATCTCTAGGGATGGTTGTTCATGAGGTTGTATGGTTTTCTCAATGTTGGACTTAGCTTGAAGCATGGTTTCATCTATGACAGGAGGTGTGGAAGTAGACGGGGATGCATTATGAAGAGACAATTCAACTATCTTTTTGGCTTTAAACTTTTGATAAGCAATGTAAAAGAAGTCCTTACAAGGGGTGATAGGTTCCATGGGTTTAGGCCAAAAGGATTGTAATGAAAAAATACCTTTGGAAGATAAAGGATTAAAGCCACTATGGTGTATAGTGAATACCTCATTGCCATGTGGGAACTTTGAGCACTTATGAAAAACTAATGGGACCACATTCATTGAGTGAAGTCAGGGAAGGCTTAGTCACAAATAAAATTGGTCAGATTGTGGAATAATGGAAAATGTTACATCCAAAGTCATAGGTCATATTTGCAAGGGTAGCACGATCGATCCAATCATAGGCCATACAAAAATAGTATGTGTCATAATCCATGTAGTTAGTTTATTATAATCATCTTGATATAGCTCATGTAATACTAGAAATTCTTTTGTGATCACATTCTCACCACAAGCAAGATCTATTAATATCCCATTAGTAGTCTTATCATAGATTCTACCAGCTATGTAGAGAGGACCATCAGGAATTTTTTGTAGTATGTCTTTAGTAGAAAAAGTAATATCAAGAGATTTAGTGGTTTGGCCCTTGCAAGGGATAATGTCTATCGTAGCTACAAGTTTATCCACAGGACTAGCTTGGGTAACAATAGGAGGTGTATCAGGTTGTTCATTGTGTGTATCGATAGTCATTACATTAGGCTTTGAAGGTTCACTAGCCTTGACAAACGAGGTAGTGTGTTTAGGCATAGGGTTGGTGAAAATTTGCAAATTTTGGTTAGGGGGTGCGACAGACTTATTTCCTTGATGATTAACACCCATAACGGTCAACTCACCCGAATCAATGAGGTCTTGAACTAAATTTTTAAGATGCATGCAATGCTCGATGTCATGGCCATTTTGACGATGAAAATGGAAATAAGCGTTAGGTTTGAAGGTAGGTGGTAAGGGTTGATTAGGATCAAGTGGTTGAGCTGGTGGTAAGGTAAGCATGCATTTTTGAATTAATTGGTTCATTGTATGATGGAGGGTGTCAAGTAAAGGGGTGAAGTGTCTATTTGGATCACCATAATGATAAGGCACGACTATCTTAGCAATGGCAATTGAATTTTGAACCTTTGGATTTGGTTGTGGTTGGGGGTGAAGGAGGTGGATTAAATTGTAAAAAGCATCTATTTGGTTTGCGTAAATTTTGCATGTTTTTTTGTTTTTGATTGTTATGTTCAGGTTTGTCGACTCAACTAGAAGTGGATTTTGACTCACGACTTGAAACCGAATTTTGATAATCACATAAGGTTGTACACAAATGCATGAATGAAGGAATTTCATCATGGTAAGTTTATCTTGAAGGTTAGTGTGTAAATTCTCAATAAACATCTTCTATAGATGTGCATCTAGAATTTTGACATCAGCTTGAGCGTATAAGGATTGGTAACGGGAGATGAAATATGTCACTTTTTCATCTGTGCTTTTTCTACATCTCATAAGGTCAGCCATTGGTTTTTTAGGTTTCATGTGCACTTGAAAGTGATTAATGAAAGCGTCCACCAATTCATTAAATGAATGGATGGAATGATTGGGAAAGTTGGAAAACCATTCTAAAGTTGTATCTTTCAAGGTCCTTGGAAATTTTTCTGCTAAAAGTTTATCGTGAAGGACAAAGTCACTACACAAAGCACTATAAGCATTGGCATGGTGATATGGTCTCCTTTTCCTCCATATTTCTCAAACCTCAGCATTTCTATCCCTTGTGGAATTGGGGTACATAATATTTCTAATGATAAGGGGATGGTGCGAACAAGATATGTGGGTGGAGCGGTTTGACCTTGACTAATGGTGGAAAGTTGGTGTTGCATGGATGAAACAATGCTAAGGATTTGTTTAATAAAAGGATTAGGATAATTGGGTTGAGGTGGAAGGGAAAATGGTGATGGAGTGTAGGTGATGTTAGGGGAAGTGAAAGGAATGCTAAGGGGTGTGAATGTGGTGGAAGGAGCTTGCGATGCCACTAAAGTAGGAATGCTAGTGGAAATCGGGAAAGAAGTAGCCACATAATTAGGTTGATGCATAGTTTTGTGGACTTGTGGATTGGTGTAAGTTGGCATGGAAGCTATAGTTGAATGGGGAGGAACTTGAGGTGCTCCTTGGCTTACATGAATGTTTGTGGATTGGCTATTTGAAGAGGAATGTTTATTGTAAATATTTGCAATTTGTTTCAGCACTTGCAAGCCATCATCACTCTGAATTAGGTGATGAAGGTTCTCAATAGTAGGTATAGTAGTGGTGGAAATGTTTTCTAGTGACAAATCTTGTTGTAAATGTGCAAAGCCCTCATGAATATTAATGACCTTTTCTTGCGAGGGGGATTTGTTTTGGTTGTCAACATTCATAGGATGGAAAGGTGAAGGCATGGAAGTGGTATTGTCAAGGCCTAATGCATCATTGTCCATACCAGGAGTAGGAGCTCATGAGATCTGAAGGTCCACAATGAAAGTGCTATCATATATTTCCATGAGTCTATAACTTCTTCTCACTAAAGTATTATCAACGGGGCACCAAACACTCATGCAAGTACCACAAAGGAAGGGTGGATGGAAATGCAAGCTAATCTAAGAATGTGAAATGCAAATAACAAAAAATATGTTAACTATAACATACATGCAAATAAAAAAACAAAAATGTAGAAAACTGCTAGAAAAAGCACATAACTACTATCTAAAAAGTGTAGAGGGGTTGATTCGCCCTGGGTGGCGAATGCGCCCTAGGATGCAATTTTTTTTGTTTTTCAGAATTTTAAGAGTGATTGAAATGTTCTACATAATGCAATTATAGATGCGGAATGTATTTTTTTACTCTTTCCAATGAAATTGAATGCAAAAATAAAAGCTAAATGAATGTTTCACTAATGCAAAATGAAAGATCCTAGAATGCAATAACAAATCAATGCCCTAATTGAATGCTAATGCACATGGAAACTAAGATGAAAGATATGAATGCAATCATAAATTTAAAGTTTTCAAATGTCAGGTTCACCAAAATATGACATAGATTTTGGGAACCTAAAATGCTTACTCTTGGACTTATAGGGTTTTTCACCTAAAAGGAGAGAGATTTAGGTCCAAAATGCTTATGTAACACTCAAATTAGGATGTGTGCAATGTGGTATGATGTAAACGATCTTAACTAAATTAAATTGACTGATTAAGATGAACTAAATGAATGCAAAAGTGCAATTTAAGCTATGTTTGAAAACACATTATGATATGCAAACAACTATGAAAATGAAGAAATTATGCAAAACAGAAGGTACAGGGGTAAATCTGAGTGCACCTAGATGAAATATGAACTATCTAGAATGTTTGGAATGTTGATGAATTTTACTAATTTTTCATAGTGGCACTCATTCGCCTAGGGTGGCTAATCAATCCTCCTATTGATGAAAAAATGTAGAGAGCTAATTTCTGTCTGTCGGGATCTCAAATCTGACAAAGTTCAAGTTTCCAATCCTAAGGTGGGACTCATTCACCATAGGTGGTGAATCAGTTCTCTCCCAAATTTTTGAAAAACTAGGAGACAACTCTGCAACACTAGATCTAGGAATGTCTGCTTGGCGAGTTGCCAAAGTCAAATCCGTAGAAAATGGACAAATAAGTCTCTCTAAGCTTGAATTTGACTTATGTTTACTTGAAGTACCTATTTGACATGAAAATCAATCTTCAACACCTTATAACCTCTCAAATTTGTAAACAAAAGGCTGCAAATACACAAGCAAAAGGGGAAAAATTATTAGGGTTAGTGAATAGAGGTTTTCCTTGGTCAAACCCCACTTTTGGTAATTAATCCCTTGAAAAGATAATGAAATGCAAGAGAAAGATAAAGTAATAACATGTAAATGATATCCACTCACCTAACTCTTGATCTTGTAATTTTGAAGTAATGTCAATGGCAGCTTCAAAGTGCTTGAAAAGTGTTTTAATTGATGATGTAAGATGCTTGAATGCTTGAATGTATAGGTGGATAAGTGAATTTGATGAATGGGGTGTTGAAATTAGATTAAAATTACTTATTTATATAGTTCTTGTGCCTTACTATCCATTCATACCTCATCACAAGCTGACATCAAGTGTTTTTGAATAAAATTGCAAAAGGAAATTTGAAATATTTTGAATTTGGAGCTAAGGGGGACTCATTTGCCACACATGGCAAATGGGTTTCACCTAGGACCTAAAAAAAAGTTTCGGGAATAATGTTGTATTTAATGTTATTTGTCGGGATAACATTAAAAAATACACTTAATTAAGTCATATGAGGGCATAAAAAGACAAAATAAAGCATAAGAAAGGTGTAAATAGTAAAGAGTGCCTAGAAAAGCATGAAGGCTTGTTACAAGACTTTAAAACACTTCAATATAGGACTTGTTGATGAGAAAAAAAAGGTGATTTTTAGGTAAATTGTATTTAATAAAGTCTAGAAGAATGTAGAAATTTCTTACAACACTTCACAACACCTTCACAAGATGTTGTTCTTTGAGTTTTAGTACCTAAATAAGCATGTTCAAGCCATGATACAACATAAAATCATAGCAACATAGTTCCAACACCATGAAACAAGACCTAAAAGGCCATGAAAATGACAAGGGGCCATTTTTCTATGACACAAATTGGCTAAATCTCAACGCTCTATTTCAAAGCTTGCCCTTACTTTGACCTACTGTTGCCCTAACCCTAATGCTCCTCATCACATTGAATCCTAGTCGTTAACCTTAGTTTTTTATAAAATTTTAATCTTGGCTATCCATTTTCAATTTGGAATTCTTTAAAAGGCTCTCTCTCAAGCCATTTTGGACACACAAAGTTATTTTTAACAATTCATACATAGATGCTTGATGACTTGAATACTTGAGCACTCACAAATCTTTAATATTTTGCTTGTCTTGATTGTAGGCTATGGTTACACTTCAAATCTAAGGGAAATCCTACTATTTGTAGCAAGATGGAGAAGGCCAATGGAGGTCATTCAAGGGAGGCTTGAAAATCAAGTGACTTTGTTTCATATTATTATGTTTCTTTCTTTCATTGTTCTCCATTGTTGATTAGGTTGAGTTTATTATGTTATTTACAACTAATCAACGAAATTATTACTGTATTACATTTGGTGAACCTGATAGATTTGAATATTTATGTTGAAATTTATTTAGAAGATTATTTCATCTTAGAGATCTATTTACTTTTATGCGCTGAAAATAAACATTTTTTAATACATTCCCAATCAAAATATAGCACTATTTTCCACTGTGGAGGTTTTTTGTGTTTGTGATACAGCTACAAAGTGCAGCCCAACTATAGCTAAGTATTCTCAGAGTAGGTGTGGCATCTTCTGAGAGGTTGGAGGACAAAAAATAAGGCATGGGACTCTTCTTCAACAATTTGTGGTCTCTCAAGGAAACACAACACCATTCAATAGAACAACCATCATCTACATGCTGGGGCATCCAATCTAGACTTGCATAGAGGTTTCCTTCACCCATTCCAATTCACCTAGCTAAGAACTCATTATTCACTACATTTATTGTTGTTTGAATAAATTAGTTATGTCTGTACATGTTTCCTATTGAAGCCAGCAGTGTTTGTTACAACCACTTTCTTCCAACTTCAGCCAACCAACTCACCTTTTTCAATTGTCCATAATAAACATTTGCAGCAAGTGAGACAAGCTATCAATAGTTCTTGGTCAAGGTGGGTTTCATCCCTTGGGCCTCTAGTTTCCAAATCTCATAAGGTCTCCTCTATTTCTTAATGCATGAGGGTGGGTATTTTTCTTTTAGAACATTTGGTTTTTGTCAAGTCTAATTTTTTTCAAGGATATTTCACACACTATCATAATAGGTACACCCCTACCATACACCCCTCTTTATCTCTACGCCTTTTTTTATTATTCCATAAGTTGTAAATGAAGTCCATCTTTTTGGTTTATCGATAAACAACACAATTTCTTTAGGACCATTCCATCTAGTTGGGAGCTCAGACTTCCTTGTTACTATATAGGGTGTGCACATCTAATAATTCATTAAAATTGGGAATGTTCTTGAGAACTTTTGTGCCTTCTCTTGAGACAAATTCTTGACAGCATCCCACTCACTACTATCACTCATTTGTATGTTGCCTTTTTTCTGCATTTTTTTTTTCTACCTGTGCAGCCAATGTGATTGGGTTTGAGCTTATTATTCTCATTTGGAATCAAGAAAATATTTCTCTAAACCCCTTGTTAGGGAAATACTTATGCTCCAGCTTTCTAATTGTTTGATAGTGCTTACAAAATGCATTGTAGAAGAAGTTGCTCCAATTTCATTTAAAAAGACCATCTGAGCAGTTTTTGGTGCACTACTTCCAGCTTCTGACATATTATTTCCAACTTTTGATGGCTTTGCTTGAATTTCACCAGTAGTGCATTCTCTTCATGAGTTTTTTGTTTTGCTTCAACAGCCAAGACAAATTGGCATGCTACTTCCAGTTTTGGACAACTTCTGCTATCCTTCACAGTTGTAAACCATTTTTAAATAGATTTCATTTTGACTTAGTAGATTTAGTTGTGTTTAATTAGATTTTAATGTACACTTTAAGTTTAGATTTTAAAATAGATTTAGTTAGATTTTAATTTCATTTAATTATATTTTAAAATAGATTTCGTTAGATTTTAGTTTTTTTTTTTTTTTTTAAATTAGATTTCATTTGATTTTAGTTTTTAAATTATTTTTAAAATTAGATTTAGTTAGATTTTTTAAATTTTTAATTAGATTTTAAAATTGATTTAGTCTAATTTTTATTTTTTAATTAGATTCTAAATTTTTAAGATTTTAGTTTTTTAGATTTTAAATGTAGATTTTAAGTTTAGATTTTTAATTTAAATTTTTATTTTTTAGTTTAGATTTTTTAAGATTTTTGGTTTAAATTTTAAATTTATATTTTAATTTATGTCTTCAATTTAATTTAATTTTTTAGTTTAATTTAGATTATATTTTAGATAGATCAATTTAGTTCATTTTATTTTTTACTTTTTTTTTCCTATTTAGATTTAAAAATTTAATTGTGTTTGGTAAATTTTGTTAGGTATTCTTAATTTTGTTAATTAAGATAAAATTGATAGCTTTTAGAGTTAGATTAATTTTGGATGATTTAGATTGTTCTAATTTAGATTTTGAATAGATTTAGTTGATTTTTAATTTTGTGAATGGTAGGTTAGATTAACTATTAAATTAGTTTTAATAATTAATTTTAACCAAGATTAATTTTGTTAGTTTAATCTTTAGATCATTTTTAGATAGCCTTAATCCAGAATAATTTAGATTTTTTTTTGGGTTAACTTAGTTAGATTAATCTTTAATTTTTCTTAATTAGATTGATGCCATTTTCTTTTTTTTAGTTTAATTTTGATTTTTGTGACTAATCTCTTACCTTTTTTGCAAGTTCAAATAATCATATTTGAAAATTCAAACACTAAACTTTCGCTTGTCAAAGAATGGAGGTCAAAACTACTAATTGTGTTTTGCAGGGCTTTTGTTTTAGTGTGCTTCATTTTGAGTGCCTTTTCATATAGATTTATTAGTGGGCCTAAAAAGAACTTGAGTGCTTGAGTTGACATCATAAGCGGGTTTAAAATTTAATAGTGTTTTGCATTGTCTTGTGGTTTTAATTTTTTTTCTGGGTGCATATGCGCTTCTCTCATGCCATTTGGTGATCTTGAGAGCCAAAAACACCTTTAGACATTTTGTATAACCACCCACACATTTGTATTTTGGAATTAAAATGAACATTATTCAAGTGTGAGGAATTTTTTTTTGTGTATGGACTCCCCTTGTGCTTCATTTGATCTTGGGTGATAAAAAATAGCATCTTTGTCTTGCTTTTATTACCTTTAGAGGGGCCTTTCTCAAAAGAGGGAACGACTCCAACCGGTTTTTCACTCAGGTTGGTATATAAAAGGATAAGACTAAATTTTCAAGTCCTCATGGTATGTAGGCCTTAGTCATGTAGTTTCATTTGAAACAAGGTACCTACCTTTTCTTTTAAAGTTATAAGAGCCCCTAGTAGAGTGATTAAAGCCTTAAGTGGCTTGTTGGATGCTTGTGAGGTGCCATGTCCCTGAGTATTCATTAGAACCATTTTGTTTTTAGAAGCCTCACCTTTCGGTTGTTTCTTGGAATAGTGTTGGGTATAGTATCATGCCCAAAGATACTCACTACTAACTCCCTTGAGTAGACATAGAAAATTCCTCTTTGGGGAATTCAAATTATGTGAGCCCAAGAAGTGAGTGCACTGTAAGGGGGAGCTTGTTCCACCAAACTTCTAAGCTATATGCTCTCGAGAAGGAGAGGTGTTCAACATTGATCTGGGGTATTTTGATGAGCTATACCAAGTATACAATCCCTTTCCAATTAGGTTGTGCAAAGTGTTTTCAAAGTGTTTGTCAAGATCAAACTCAAAAAAAAAATTGTATGCTTGTGTTTTATGTGTGTGCATTTCAAACAAACAAGCAAACAAACCTTACACTTGAAAATTGCAACACTTCACAACATTACAACACACAATATTTTCAAACCAAACAATCAAAATTGGGTCAAAATCTTGCCAAAATTAGGTCAAACTCTTGAGATCCATATTCAGACCAAATTATTGTTGTGATTCTTGTTTAAAACTAGAAACTTTCTCAATTCTCCTTGCATATCATCATTCCATTATTTGGTCACCATTTTAGGTACCTTAGCATCCTCATTGCTTGCATACCTCAACATCCCATTAGGCTACCTTTTTCAAACTTTTAGGCTTGAAACCTTGTGTATTTTAGGATAGAAGAACTCTCCATACCTTGGCACACATAATTTCTTCAACAAAATATTTTCATTTGACCAAGTCACTTTTCAACTTAGTCCTTTGTCATTTTGGTGATAATTTCCTACTCACAAGTCTATTTGGGAAACTCACCTTGTCACTCTTTTCACTTGTCCTAGAAAAAGTCCATTTGACAATCCTAATTGAAACATTGGTTTACCCTTGAATAGTTAGTGATCTTATTCTTACATCTTTCAAAAGTGTTTAAGCCCTCAAGTTCATGATAGGTATCCATCATCACTTAGTCATTTGCATCCATCATACTACAACATTTTAGACCTAAAAGATAATTTTCATATATTCTAGAATTCGCAACATCCAACATTATCATTTTTAGTCTTGTTACATACATTATACATATTTCATCCTAAACTACTTAAAATACCAAAAACATAGTTGCATTACATTTAGGCATACCCTTTTAAAAAAAAAAAAAAAAAACATAGTCCTAGTCTCATACCATCCACCTTCATTTTGAGCAAGCCTTATATGGTTGAAACTAGATTGTAAAAGAAACATTGAGCAATGGATCTATTTCATGATGATGAGGACCTTTACAATTACACTAGCACCCTCAACTTTGAAAATACCACTAATGATACTCACAACGATAGCAACCTTGAGAATCATGATCATGCCAACTTGGGGTCTACATCTTATCAACAACCAAAGAAATACAATCCTTTTGAACAATTCCTTGTTAGAGAAAAAGATGGAAATGTGTGCATAGAAGAAGTAGAGGCCACCACAAAAAATCTTAAAGTAGCCTCTATTGTAGACAAAATTGTCATGTTGGACCCCGAACGATATTTAGCCAAACTATTACATGAAGGAGTTAAAATACCTCAAGGATTTGATGTCAATGACTTACATGCAGCAACGTCACCCAAGAAAAAAACACAAACAAGCCAAGGGAAATCTACACCAAAACTTACCATTTCCATACCCATTGGAACAACAAGCCCGAATACCACAACTCCCAATACTTCATCCATATTTGTAACACAATCTATGTCAAACCCCATGCCACAAACCACATCACAACCATTATTTACAACACAATCATTTTCCTCAACATTTACTCCCTTTGGGTCATCATCTCAAGCCATAGGGGCATCCGCATCTAACATCCTTGGTAGACCTAAGGTGAGATGGGTTCTCATCCAAGGACCTAAATCAAACACAAGCACAATGTCACAAGGACCTCAATAAAACACCAACACAATGTCACAAGGTCCTCATATCAATGCAAACACCTTGCAAGGCCAAAACATGAATGCCCCACATAGTTAAAATACAAACACTTCACAGGGTTATAATCCTTTTCAACAAGGACAAGGATCCCAAATGAAACAACCTATTAACATATCATACAACTACACAAGGAATAATTTTTGGGAACCAACTACATAGAAAACACACTCAACAAATGCAACATAGCTCAACCACTTCTCACATCCCAACTTACACATTCCTACTCATGGCCACACTAAAAATCCACCACACACACACAATGCTTCGAACCAAAACATTTCATCTCAAAAAAACATTGGACCACACAACACAAATATGGGAGCTCATAATAATGTTGCCAACAATCCCATAATAGATGCATTGACTACCTAGTTGGCTTCCCTACAAAATCAAGTGGAAGGGATGCAAGTGTCAAACAAGAAGACGTACTCTTCACATGATTTACGCCCTTATCCATATGACACTAGCATATACATGCCTCCTTTCCCTCCTAGGTATGTCATCCTTGTTTTCACCAAGTATAAGGGAAAGATCAATCCTCTCGAGAACATACAAGAATTCACCACTGCTTGCATGGATGTCACATACAATCACTCCTACCTTTTGAGACTCTTCCCTAGAAGTCTTATTGGGACTACACTTGAATGGTTTTCACTGATACCTAAAGGGTCTATAAAGTCATGGGATGATCTCATCAATAAATTCATGGAAAATTATGTTTACAACATTGAGAATGATGTGACAATTGCTACCTTATGCCACTTGAAAAATGATGGAGGAGATCCCTTTATTACATTCTTCCAAGGATGGCGTAGTATGGAAAATCGATGTCCTATCTCGATTCCTGAAAAACAAAAAGTGGACATGTTCATAGAAAACCTCAAGTCAAATTTGAAACACCCTCTACAAGTACATTGTTGTTCCACACTTGTAGACTTAGTGGAGAAAGGAACGAAACTTGAAAAATTCCTAATCACCCAAGGTAAACTTGCATATGGAAAAAAAACACACACAACAAATCGACCTCTAATGAAAAAAGAAGATTTTGGTCCCACAATAAGAATGTCACAAGTGATGGAGTCATCGATGCGAAAGTTCTGAAAAAAATAGGACCCACATTGACTCTCAAAGCACCTTACATGAAAAAAAACATGCCATATGTTTCCAACCAAACAGCTAAATGGTCTAAAGTACTCAAGATCGAGGATCCCCAAGACAACCACAACAATAACCACGGAGACAATACACCCATTTACCAAAACCATTTGAATTTTTCTTGAAGAAGCTAATACAAGCACACATTATACAGCTCCTAGAGCCCAAACCATATGACCCTAGACAATTCAAACCCTCTTGGTGGGATGACAATGCCTTTTGTAATTACCACTGCATAAAAGGGAACAAGAGCTCCTCATGTCATCAATTGAAGAACATAATCCAAGACCTAATTGAAAATGGTACCATAGAGGTCAAAGGATAGCAAAAAACTTCCAACCAAGACCATATGATTTTCAAAAATCCATTACAATACCATGGTTGGAGAAAGCCTTCCACCTTAGGTCAAAAGATAGATAATTAAGCCAATTATGCTAGGATTGCCTTTGATTTCTCAATAATAATTGGTCACCTCCATGTTGTTGATGAATATGCCAACACAATCACCATAAGAAAGGTTCTTGAATGCATTATCACTACTCGTAGGGCTAAGGTTACTTTATTTGGTCCTTCAAATCATCCACAATCTAAAGACCAATATAATCTTGTCAACCAATTGGGAAAGACACCTGCACACATTTCTATCCTTGAGTTGTTATGCCTGTCACCTAAACACAAAGCTATCCTCGATAAGGTTTTGAAGGAAACCTCTGTTCCTACCGACCTGGATGTCAATCAATTTGAAACCATGGTTGGATACTTGGATAATTCACTCCATGTATCCTTTTTCGATAAAGAATACTCTACACAAAATTCTAACCATAATGACCCATTGCACCTTGAAGTATTTGTCTATCAACACAAGGTCAGACGAGTCCTGGTAGATGGCAGAGCTAGACTGAATATTTTCACCTTAAAATTGGTCAAGGCATTGAGATAATCTAAAGCATTTGTAGACACCACAGTTATGGACACCACATTCCAAGTCTTGGATCTTGAACTTCAATATAACCTTCTCCTTGGTATACCTTGGATTCATGCCATGAAAGTTGTGCCTTCCATCTATCATCAATGCTTGAAATTTCCATATAATGGCATTGAAGTCACGATCATTGGAAATCATGATCGCTTCTAATATTGCACTAATTTAAGGGGAGTCCTCGAATGCCAGGTGCCTATCAATTGAGAAGCTTCCACATCCACTTCTGCATCCACTTCATCCAGTTATATCAATCTCTCCACCCTCATTAAATCATCCACATCCAAAACCCTATCTACTGACCCCAAAATCAAGATCCTAGACAAAGGTTGTGGTGAGTATAAACTGAATACTACCTATTGCATCACAAAGCTTCCTAAGTCTCCCCAATCTCATGGTAGCCCTTGCTTCAAGATAGAACCCAAAGTTTCCTTTAAAGTTCCTCCCACCACCACCTTCACAAAATGAGAAGAGGTAAACAAAGAAGACATTGATGATATTTCAGTTTGGATTTATAAAGACGAGGAAGATTTGTCACTACTACAAACAGAACAATATGGCAAAGGTTTTCAGCTCATGAAACAAAAGGATTATGATGAAATCAGTGGACTTGGTATATATAAAAATGGAATGAGAGAACCTTTGATGCCTCTTAGGTGACCAAAGAACTCACAGTTAGGGTTTGGGTATGTGCAGGATCATCACAAAAAAATAGGCCCTTAAGTGAAAAAAAATAAAAAAAATTAGAGTTAGGCAACTTGACATAAAAATTTAAGTAAGTTATCTATATTATTTCAAAAATATGTAAGAACAAAATCTGTAGAAAATTGAATGTAGTTTCTAAACTAATAGGTTTTTTTTTTTTTTTTAAACTATTTGGTGAAAATTTGAAATTTCAATATAGTAGTACCTAAATTTCAAGGAAAAAATAAGAAGTGTTTGTCTGACAACCCTAACCACAATAAAATAAAAATAAATTTATAAGATTTTAGATATAAGTAAAGGACCATGTACACATATGATGCATATTTTTTGTAATTTTTTTTCCATGTAAATAATTAATTATGAATTTTTACTACAACTTTTAAAAATATAAAAACTCATGTGTTTTGACCACCTTAACATGGTCAAAACTTCATGAAATATTTTTTTCTTTTAATCCTATAGTATGTGAAGCATAAAATCGTGCATGTTTTGGATTCAAAATGTGATATCTTTTTGAAAGCTCACAGTTTTTTAAGATGATCAGCCTATCACTTTCGGGGACAGTAGTCATAATTCAAATAGAAAATGAATAATAATTATTTATTAAATTCAAAGTAAAAGCATAATTTATGACCGTTGGAAAGATGAGAATCTCCTTTAAAATCCTTTTTACCATTTCATCAATTTTGGGTAAAAGTCATTAGCCACATACCCTACACATACCCATCATGATCTTGCACATACTCATTTGTACCAATTAAGATTGGCACTCCAAGTACTAAGCTACTTTCAAATAGGGATGTGAGTGCTTCAGAAGATGTTGAGACATTTGAGGATCCTACCGAAATCTATTATGGTGACATCAATTCTAATGAATATGAGTGGGATTCCTATACCACAAGTGACTATGTGCTTGATCATGTCTTTTAGGAGTTAGACATACCTCATCCGTTCTTTACCAACCTCATGGATATCAATATTCAGGTTGACTCCTTTTATGAACCTTACCCACCAAAGACCACAAATGGAAAATCCTGGATAGAATCCTTTTGGGATCTCGATAATACCTTTGTCTTTGCCCTATCAGCTACTTCACCATCGTTCACTAACATCGATGATGGAATCCCACAATTGATCGATTGGGACCAACAAGATCCACCTACCTTGCACATATTTGAAAATGATGAGGCCATCACTAAATTTATGGGACTACGTAGGGCATACCACATGGGGACCATAATGTTGGATTCACTATAAATCTTGATGTTACAACATATTTTAGTGATACTATCCCACCCTCTAGTCACAAAAATGACCAACATAAAATAAAAAATGAACAGTCTTTAGGTGAAAACCACAAGGCACCTTGTAACCAAGAAAAAGTAAAAAAGAAAGGATGTATCTGAGGGAAAAACCTCTCTGAGGCACCCAAGGATGGAAGGTTGTACTTTATCCCTGTCAAACAAGAGATATCCCCAATGTTGATCAAAGACATAATAGAATTCCACATCAGTATTGTAGATAATCCTAGGATTGTTCTCTTTGCAGCATTCTTGACAGAAGAGGAAAAACCAAAATTTCAAGAATTTTTCATAGAATGCCAAATTAATTTTGCATGGTCTTATGCTGATATGCCAGGGTTGGATCTCAAGTTGGTCTTTCATCATCTACTATTGCATCCGAATACAAATCCGGTCAAAAAAAAGCTTAGAAAAATGCACCCTCAAATAGCTATGCTGGTCAAAGTTGAACTTAAGAAATTATTAAATGTTGGTTTCATAAGACCTATTGACTATGCAAACTATATCT